>CM063506.1:125438681-125443681 GCA_032207245.1 Pardosa pseudoannulata | reverse complement strand
GGAATGATTACGCTAATCTTATCTCCTTTTAGCTCCCTTTGTATTCCTCAGTTGTTCTTTGTTTTTTATATAAACACAATGTCTTTTTAATCATTTCAGATATAATCACGAACGTAAAGCTATTTGCAAATATATTTTTAATTCGCAATAAAAAGACCGTAGAATAATTAGATATTAACATCATTAACATTGGAATCGTAAATAAGGTGAAATGGCACAGCTAACAAGCATGTGCCAAATGTCTTTTCCTTTATTTTCCTTCAGTGTATTATATTTATGCTGATCATTATATATAAACACACATACTAAGAATGAGCGATGTTGATAATGTTATATCGTGGTATATAACCAGCTTTATATCGATATTTAATGATATATCGATATCATGAATTACATTCTGATAATTCTTAAGCTTGTTTTAAGCTTTATTTTTTTTATAAGGATCATTACATACAAACACACTAGGACCGGAAGAGGTTGAAAATGTTATAGCGTGGTATATAACCAGCTTTATATCGAGATTTAATGATATATCGATATCAGGAATACATTCTGATAATTCTTAATCTTGTTTTAAGCTTTACTATTTTTATAAGGATCATTACATACAAGCACACTAGGACCGGGAGATGTTGAAAATCTTACATCGAAGTATATAACCAGCTTTATATCGAGATTTAATGATATATCGATATCAGAAATTACATTCTGATAATTCTTAAGCTTATTTTAAGCTTTATTATTTTTATAAGGATCATTACATACAAGCACACTAGGACCGGGACATATTGAATATCTTACAAAGAAGAATATAACCAGCTTTATATCGAGATTTAATGATATATCGATACTAGAAATAACATTTTGATAACTTAAAGCTTTTTAAAGCTTTATTACTTTTGTAAGGATCATTAAATACAATTCCGCATTCTACGCCTGCCGATGTTGACAATTTTTCATCGTGGTATATAACCAGCTTTATATCGAGATTTAACGCTATATCAATATAAAAAATTACATTTTGATAATTTTTAAAAATTGCTTTAAATTTTCTTACATATATCAATATAAAATATGACAAAAATAAAAGCATTTTCGAAAGGTGTTTTTTAAAGTATTTGATACTTCGATAAGAATCAATATTCTACAAGATAATTTAAAATTATTTACAATGAAGTGTTATGAAGAAGCAAGAAATATAACATAGGTCAATCATTTAAATTTTATTCTATGCTCATATAAGTTATAATATAGAAAATTATACTTGAATAGGGTTTTTATTTTTGACAAAAATACAAGTAGCTTTGTAATTTTAGGCAGTAAAGAACTTTAATTTTAGTAATTAGATATGAAATTAATAAAAAATTGTCAATTAAATTTTTCTGTGTATTGGTCAAATTTTCATGTAAAATCTGTAGGTGTCCTCAGTGAGATGACTGGTTTGGAGCGCTACAGTCTAGAAGTTTCGCTACACGAAGGGCTAATGAAACCAACCACAGACGAAAAAATAATTTTACGATGTTTTTAATCGGCGATCACTTAAATCAAACATAAGCGGTTATCCCTTCTCGCAAAATCGAGAAATGGAAAAGATGATGTTGGAACATATATTGGAACGCTATATAAAAAACACTGTGAAGACAAAAAAACAATTTCATGAGGAAGATTATAGGCGATCACTTAAATCACGCATGAGATGTTACTCCCTCCCGGGGAACAGGAAAGACGATGTTCATATATCGGGATAGTTATAAGGCAAGGTCTGTTACTCCCTCGCATGCTGTCAGAAAAAACGATTTCACGATGTAGATAAATTGGCGATCAGGTTATATGGCACATGTGCGGTTAATCCTTTGCAAGAGGTCGGCAATTCGAAAACAAAAACACATTGTTTTTATATCGCGCTATATCGCGCATGCACTGTTAGTCCCTCGGCGAAGTTGGAACACCGGAAAGTCGATTTTACACAGCAGATGGATTGAGAAGCTTAAATAGATTTAGCTATATTAGATTTAGCTGTATAGCAAATTGAAAACTTAGTGATCTGTGTCACGATGCAGCACGTTATATCAGTATTTCGTGATTTATCGATACATCGCCCAGTCCTAACATATAATAATATAAAAAAGGAATGCATGAATATATATATAAAATAACCTATTAGTATTGAATCAGATTTTAAAACTTAGAATATTTAGTGGCTGATTGTTTTTGAACTTAACATTCCGCTCTTTGTGCACACACACACGTATGAACAAAGCTCAAGAGCTTAAAAAGAAGAGGATCACGAAAATACCTGATATTTGGAACATAACGATTCCCAAAAGACGCGTAAATACAGTTTCCAACCTCCTATATCCTGGAAGCTGAATTCTGGCTAAGGCCCTAATATTGTGTTCTACAGTTGTTTTATGAAGTTCAGTAAGACTAAATCTTGTTTCCAGATATTTAAAGCCTCCGTACAAAGTTACCTCTATTTTTCTTCGTATGGGGAAGGAATTTCGTCTCTTCAATTTTATGATCCTTGGTGGAGGTCTACATTTTATGAGTACTCTTTCTGTTATTGTATACATACATGTATATCAATATATACATGTGTGTATGCAACTTTTTAGAATTAGTTTGGGAATATCTCTGTAGATCTTAGCTCATTTACCACATACAAACCTTAAAAATTTTGTTGGGTCCTTTTATTTGATGCCCAAGCTTATTTTACTTAATAGTTAATCTGCTATGAAATATGCATAACTTTCCATTAATTAATGAACGTGTTACCTTCTTACCAGTAACGCAGAGTTCATTTATACAAATGATAGCAATGTAATTGATGTTTGTGACTGGGGCATAAAAATATGATAAGTCCAAAAGGCTTCGTTAAAAACATCTATTTATTATTTAAACAAGACATAACTATGTTACTTACAAAGTAAAGTAAAGCACTGCTGTAAGCCACACTTGCTACAGCTAACCAAAACAATCACCGTGCTTACATTCGATCAGCCCCGCTTCAACACACTACACGGGATTTTTATACGGCAGTGAAACTCCGCAGCGAACTAAAAATTTGCATTGAAATAAATTTGCCTGATTAGTGTTTCATTTTGATGCGTTTCAAATAAAATACAGCTGAATGCACATTTAGATGGAAAGAATAAAAATGAAAACAGGGCCAGGTACTTCACATTACTAACAGAACATTTACAGAAGGTGTATATTATTCTATTATTGTTATATAGTTTATAAATACCAAATGGTATACGTGAATTAAAAAAATAATAACCGTAGCGTTTCAAACCAAACCTAATGATAAAAGCATTTCCATAGCAAAATGACACGCCTTATAGTACAATTAAAGAAGCAATTTGAATATTAATGGACAAATTTCTCAGCTCATGTTTATAAGCAAACACCCATGTCCCAAACTGATCGAACTTGATTTTTCCAGCGTCGACAATCAACCAGCGAAAGCTAATTACGCGTAATGATGTTGAAACCCGATAAGAACGCCCTAGTGGAACATGAAGTACGAAACCAAACTATTCTCATTGTTTTGCAGCAAGAGAAAACTTTCTAAAGGCTGCATTTTCTGCCCTAAGTAGGCCACTGAAGAAAGAAACAGAAACAAGAAAACAGAACCAAAGCAAAGGCAGCCGGATTAAAGAGAATACCGGTTCAGAAGTTGGACAATGAATAAAGCAAAAAAAGGAAAAAAACCTTCTGCCCCTGACCAGATCTGCAAGTCTTGGAAGCCAATGGCTGACTGCGGTTATTCCCCACTTCAGATGAGCTGAGTTGAGCGGTGTGCAAGGATTACGGTGAAAATCTCCGTCGAATGGAAAGTGCCACTCGTGGATGATTTGTGGAGGGAATATTTCGAATTGTTTTTAAGTCACTGTTGCTGTTCTTTTTGAGACTGAATCTTCCGAATGGATTAAAACTCGGTGATGAGGTAGTGAAATAGATTCTGTGATATCCGTTCCTTGGGATAATTTCCCTTCATTTCAGGTAAGAGAATTCTACGAATTTGTTTACAGTTTTGTATTAAATATGTAATGATCTAGGTCATGGAACTCTAGGGCTATTTTTTCGTAAATTTATGCATTTTTGAATTTTTATTAAAATTCTTTTTTATGTCCAAGGAAATATATTGCAATGCACTGTATTGCATTTAAATTGTAATTATTTTGAATATATATTAATTTTATAACACTAATAAAAATGTAAATAAAAAACTAATGTTAGAAATTTAATTTATAATATTATATATATATATATGTAATATTATAAATTAAATAGCTTTATATATATATATATATATATATATATATATATATATATATATATATATATATATATATATATATATATATATATATATATAGCTAATTTATTTTTGATCAAGCATTTTGAGGCAAATAATATTTAACAAAAATTTTTTAAACTTTTTTTATTAAATACAATATTAATAAAAAATATTATTCCATCGATAGTCTGAAAACTATTAAGTATGAATAAAATTTTTTGTCTATATAAATATTGAGTTATATCATCGAAGATAAAGCAAAAGGTGTTTAATATTTAGCATATCATTAAGCAAATGAGCCCTAGTAAGCAATTCTCATTAACTTTATGTTATATTATGTTATATTTTAAGATGCAACATATTTAAGATCCCAGAAAATAATTTTGAAATATCAAAAACTATAAAATTAACGTTGTTTTGGAAACTTAATTTATAGTATAATCTATGTACTATATATATATATAAATATAACTCTATATGTGTGTGTATGTAGTAAATTTTTCCTGATTAAGGGTTTTGAATTGAGTAATATTCAATTAAATTTTTAAGTTTTTATTAATTCAATTAAGTATATATACGAATGTATGTTAAAGATATAGACACAAATGATATTATTTTAAAAATAAAAATATTTTTAGATTTTATTCTAGAAGTTAAAATAATCCCTTAAAAAATTTCAAAATAGTCAAATTTTTAT
>CM063506.1:125421181-125433681 GCA_032207245.1 Pardosa pseudoannulata | reverse complement strand
GTTAGTGTATAAATTATTAAACTATCACAATGGATTAGGTTTTAGGTTTAGGTTTGGTTGGGAATGCTACGGTTTACTTTTTTGCAATACGAGGGCTAACCACAATGGATTAGAATATTATGATTGTGAATAATATGGATTAAATTAGATACATAATCTGATATTGTACATATTTAGTTATAATTTTAATTATATATTTATTTATTACCTTTTAAAGTTAGTGCATAAATAGTTAAACTATCACAATTGATTAGAATGCTATAATTGTGAATATTTCGGATGCCAAATTAGATACATAATCTGATACTGTACGAAATTATATATTTAATTATATATTTATATAGTTATATAATTATATTTTATTATAATTTCAATTGTATGTTTATCTATTTCCCTTTAAAGTTAGGGCATACATTGTTAAACTATCTCAATTGATTAGAATATTATAATTGTGAATATTTTGGATGCCAAATTAGATAAATAATCTGATATTGTATGAAATTATATATTTAATTATATATTTATATATAATTATACTTTTAATTATATATTTATCCATTTCCCTTTAAAGTTAGGGCATAAATTGTTAAACTATCCCAATTGATTAGAATATTATGATTATGAATGTTTTGGATGCCAAATTAGATACATAATCTGATATTGTATGAAACCATTAAAGAAACTTCGTTATTTTTCTAAAGAGTAATATTTTATAACACAACACGCACACACACATACACACATAAACACATATATATATGTAGTTATGTGTGTACGTGCTTAATTGGTAAAAATTCTTCCACAAATTACATAAAATTGGCCCATACTATAAATGTATGCATGTATAATTATATATATGCATGCGTGCGTGGGGGTTTTATATTACATATATATATATATATATATATATTATAATATATATACATATATATATATATATTGTGTAAATGTGCATGTGTATGCATATATATGTTTTGTCTGTGTAATATGGGCGCGAACAATAGTTTATATAACACTTTCCATCTTTACATGAGTGTTTAGAATGATTCAGGACTTTCATGATTTGAATATTTCACTTTTTAAATCTGTCATAAGAAACAAAGAATATCGCAACCCTATTATATATGTATTATATATGTAACTATATTATATATAGATTGTATTGTTTTTATTTATTCATTTCTAAAGCGTCATTGAATTTTCGAAACAGATTTCTCGAGTTTTGCAGGAATCTGAAAATAAATAAATAAACAAAATTCGCCAGATCCATAATTAGGGCAGTAGAGATGCTTGATGCATTTTGTTTATACGCTGCGAATTTTCTCTGTGTCTCTCTACGTTTGGCATACAACCTGAAGGCGGTTGACCTAAATCCATAAAGGAAGTGCGAAACGTCTCAGCTCGACTCTTTTTTTTTACTTACCTCTATGAGAGCACCTTGAAATCCGTTCCTTAAATAATTACCTTATACACTCAACGTCGTTTCGAAACACATGTTTTTGGATTACTATTAATAAACAAAGCGTGGAAGAAAATGTAAATTCTTTTTCCTTCCGAGTATCGCATGCGTTAAGAAACAGATTAAAGAAAAGATAAGAATTAAATTTGTTTGCAAGTGACCGCTTATTACGCATTTGGCAACATTTTTTTCTCAATCACATTTTGACGAGTTATTAACTATGTCTAAATACAGAGAAATTAGTTAAATATTTTCAGTTATGTATTTTAGAGAATTGTTCTATCCTTCTTGTTCTATAGTGAATTCATATTTATATCTTGGAAGCCTTGTAAATAATTATTTTATATTTTTTTATTAATTTAACACATTGCGTGGGGGTACATTTCGTAGCAGAATTGTACCGGGTTTGGTATTGGTTTGGTTTAGTGCTATATACTTTTGCAACACAAAAATGAGATTTACATTAAATTAACCAACATCCATGAATATTAAATATAACTAATATAATATATAATAAGCAATATATTATCAATTGTATGTATATATATAATATATTTATTATTCATTAATCTTATAGATAAAAATTATTTAATTTTTTAACCAACTTTTCGTATTTTATATTGAATATATACAAATATATATATACATACAAACATATATATATATATATATACATACACACACACACACATATATATATATATATATATTATATATATATATATAAATTTTTTTACGAAATCTTGCTTTGAAGACAAAATCACTCGATGGGTGTTCTAGTGTTATTAGTAATTTTTATCTTCACAAAATGGACACAATTTTTTATTTTTCTAGAATTACAAAACTGCTTAGAACCGACTCTGTCCCGTGTCGTCTTCCAAAAACCGCTAATGAAAAATCATAAGTTCTTGGAAATCTGCAAATCAGAAAACGGGAAGAATGAATATTAAACATTATATTAATACTAAAATTTATACTGGGTTAGATAAATTGGCATTTTTAGAAGTGAATAATAAATGTATGATAGATAGAAAAAAAATTGCTGTACACATATCTTTTATTCTTACACCAGAAAGGTTTATGAATGTAAAGCTATTTAGCATTATTCAATGAACCTGTCCCTTTTAAAAATGAAGCATGATTTGTTGTTCCATTTCAATTGGTTCATGAGTCTTTGTTACCTTGATGCTATTGCTGCGTTCTCCAAAAATTTTCAAGAACATCTATACGCTTTGAAAAATATACCTCACTGAATACACAAAACAGATCTGTCAAATTCTGTTAAAAGAATAGCATGATTGGTGTTGAATTGATAAAGTTTCTTGGACGCCTACTATTAAAATACAGGATTAATCTCGAATCTCATAAACTGCAAGGATTTACCAATTTTCTATATTTAAGAATTGGGCATAATATAAGGGGCTCTCTGTCTATTTTCTTAAAGATAATGCTTCCTTTAAAATATTTACATTAAAGCCTAACTCCAGAAGTTGTTGACTTATGTTGAATTTATGAGTTTTCATCTCAGCGGTTTAGGGGAAGACGACCGGGCAGGGTTGGTTCTAGCATGTTTGTAGCCCTAAAAAATGTAAAATGTCCCAATTTTCCGAAGATAAATATTACTGATAAAATGAGAACACTCATCGGAATCATTTTGTTTTCAAGCAAGGTTTCTTTAGTAAAAAACGTAATATAAATATATATAAAATATATATATATATGTTATATATGTGTGTGTGTGTATGTATATGTATATAGATATGTAATATATATAAATATATTATATATATATATATATATATATATGTATTTATATATATATATATACACATATGTATACACACACGCATATATAACATATATATGATATATGATGTATGTATGTATAAGCATATATAAGTATATATGTATATATAATTATATACACACACACAGACACATACACACATATATATATATATATATATATATATATATATATATATAATACAAATATATATATAAAAATACAATATTAAAAAATACTAACAAAACTAATATCTCTGTTATTTTATAATAGATCTCAGAATACTAGGAATGCACAATGAAAAAAGAACAAACTCTAGGTCATACATTGGTCAAGAAAAACCACAGTATAAAATTCCACTTTATTTTCATTTCTAATTCATAATTATTTAAGCAATAAAATCTTTTAACACTAAAACTGTTTATATGTTTTTCAATTTTTTTATATGTAACTTTTGCTATTTACTGTGTATTTATAAACTGTATACTAGCATGCTAGTATTCTTGTTTACAGTAAATTTAACTTGCGAGTTTATTCCATATAATAAAATGCTACTAACAGCTAATTTAAAAGGAATGAAAATAGAGAAGCTGTAGAATAGTCTTCAAGCCAGTGACCTTTGCAACCTTAATGTCATTCTTGCAGTATCTGGCAGCGAGTTCATTGCTTTCACGAAGAAGATTATTAAATTTCCAAAAAGCTGTCTGTCTTGTTTTCCTTATTTTAATTATGCATTTATTGTGTTGGTTTCTTATATTTACTGCCTATATTACTTTATATTACTACATTACGTAATATTTCAAAGTTTTTGGAAAAAATTGCTCCTGTGCCGTCAGAATATTAATAAACAATTAAAGAACGTCTATATCCCTTAAATTTCTTTATTTTATTTCATGTACTTTATACGTTGGTTTCTTTTACTTATTTCTTATTAAACTATATATATTACTGTACTACATAATGTTTTAAAAAAATGTAAGTAAAATTTGCTCCTATGCCGTCGAAAATGATTTGTATACATAAAAATGATAAAAAATGAAAAATATAAAAATGATTATTCCTTATATGTCTCTTTACTTTATAAATTGTTTTATTTAATTTACTTCATCTATTACTTTATATTACTTTTTAAGAGCCTTTGAATTAAATTATGCTGTTAGGGTGTGAAAGAAATGGTGTTGCAAAACAGCATATTAAGTGTGCATTTAAAATTAATTTTAGAATGTTTACTAGACATAAACTTCTTTACTTTATAATCTGGATTTTTTAATTCATTTCCAATGTTAGTTTATATTTGTTATTTTATATTGCAGAGCTAATAAATACTTTTAAAACGTCTTTTGAGCTAAAATTTGTATTTTTGCTTTTGTTTTTGAAGTTAAATAGTATATTAAAAATGTTTAAAAATTTTGCTTTATAAAGTTTAATTTACGTTACATATTATATTTATTAAAAATTTGTATTAGGTTATTTAATATGTTAAATGTAGCATTTATATTAGGTCATTTAATATTTTAATATAATATTTATACTTGATTGTTTAGTATATTTAATATAAAATTTTTGCTATCTTTTGCATGTATTTCAAATTTATGGGATAAATTTTTATTCTTACTCAAATTAGGATCTAAAGAAGTTTAAAATGTTTTTATGTTTCTAATGAAATAGTGATAAAGAATAAGAGTAAGAAATAAAATAAAGAAATAAATAATGTAAAAATTAAGAGTAAGAATAAAAATTTATGGGATAAATTTTTATTATTACTCGAATTAGGATCACAAAGATGTTTAAAATATTTTTAGGTTTCTAATGAAATAGTGATAAAGAATAAGAGTAAGAATAAAAATAAAGAAATAATATAAAGAAATAGATAATAATGTAAAAATTAAGAGTAAGAATAAAAATTTATGGGAAAAATTTTTATTCTTATTCAAATTAGGATCTACAGATGTTTAAAATATTTTTAGGTTTCTATTGAAATAGTGATAAAGAATAAGAGTAAGAAATAAAATAAAGAAATAAATAATGTAAAAATTAAGAGTAAGAATAAAAATTTATGGGATAAATTTTTATTATTACTCGAATTAGGATCACAAAGATGTTTAAAATATTTTTAGGTTTCTAATGAAATAGTGATAAAGAATAAGAGTAAGAATAAAAATAAAGAAATAATATAAAGAAATAGATAATAATGTAAAAATTAAGAGTAAGAATAAAAATTTATGGGAAAAATTTTTATTCTTATTCAAATTAGGATCTACAGATGTTTAAAATATTTTTAGGTTTCTATTGAAATAGTGATATATTTTTTAAGTTTCGATAAATTTTTGCCCCTATGCCGTAGAAATCAAATGATTTTGATAAACAATACACTAAGAGTAAATTAAGAATCAGTAAAAAAAATGTTTATTTATATTAATTTCTCCATTCTATACATTGCATTTTACTTCATACATGCTTGCACGCATTTTTTAACTTCATACATGCATACTACGGAACCCTCTAAATTATTTTAAACTAAAATTTTCTCTTATGCTGTTTGAATGACATGGCAAAAATAAATAGCAGAATAAAAAATATTAAAAATAGAATAACGATTGCTTATTTCCTATAAATTTCTTTTCGGTATTCTAAAGATTAAAGCAACCTTTTATTTATAGGATAAATAATTATAGTTTCGAAATAAAAAATAATTATTTCCCATGAAGAACTTTAACCTTTTTTATTTAGCACAAGACATACATAGGCAAACTTATTCACATTACAATTATCAGAGTTAACTCTACCTAGATAAAATACACCCACAAGGTGATAAAATAAGATTTTGAGTGACAGAAATCATTTATGCCAATTAAGAAAAAAAATGGGAAGAATGAAGTTGGTGTAACTTGTGCAAACATAATCTATCAACTTTGCGGCAGAGTCACTGAATTAACAGTTAATGGGTGGAACAAGTAGATTTATGTATTTTCATGCCATTTCTTGGGTAAAGCTATCATTTTCATGTGTTTCAAATATTCAGAATATTTTTAAAATTCATTTTCGATTTAGGATTTGGAGTTGTTTAAATATTTTTTGGTTTTTTTAGTATTACATTTATATTATGTTATTTAATATGTTTAATATAGCATTTTTGTCGTTGTTTGCATGTTATTCAAATATTTGAGATAGTATTTTCATTCTTAATTGAGGTAGGATTTAGTGTTGTTTAAAAGATTTTTAGGTTATTTAATATAACATTTATATTAGGATTTTAAACATAGCATTAATATTAGGTTATTTAATATATTTAATATAAAATTTTTGTCGTTCTTTGCATGTTATTCAAATATTTGGGATAGTATTTTCATTCTTAATTGAGGTAGTTAAAAGATTTTTAGGTTATTTAATATAACATTTATATTAGGATTTTAAACATAGCATTTATATTAGGTTATTTAATATATTTAATATAACATTTTTGTCGTTGTATGCATGTTATTCAAATATTTGGGATAGTATTTTCATTCTTAATTGAGGTAGGATTTAGTGTTGTTTAAAAGATTTTTAGGTTATTTAATATAACAATTATATCAGGATTTTAAACATAACATTTATATTAGGTTATTTAATATATTTAATATGACATTTTTGTCGCTGTTTGCATGTTATTCAAATATTTGGGATAGTATTTTCATTCTTAATTGAGGTAGGATTTAGTGTTGTTTAAAAGATTTTTAAGTTATTTAATATAACATTTATATTAGGATTTTAAACACAGCATTTATATTAGGTTATTAAATTTATATAATGTAACTTTTTTTCTATCTAATGCATTGAATTTTTGTTCTTAATCTTGTTAGAATTTAAAATTGTTTGAAATATTTTAGGTATTTAGGAATAATATAACATTTATTTTAGGTTATTTAAAATATTTAATGCAACATTTATATTACATTGTTTAATATTTTTGATATAATAATTATACTAGATTATTTATCATATTTAATATAACATTTTTGCTATCTTTTCATATATTTCAAATATTTGGAATATTTTTTTTTTATTCTTACAGGAGTTAGAATTTACAATTCTTTAAAATAATTTAAGTTACTAATGAGAATAAAGTAATCCATATTTTTACGTTTCGATAAAATTTTCTTATGTATATTTTTTTTCCTATAAGGGGACCGGCCTTATTAGCCCTCCTGTGTCAAAAAAGCAGTCAGTAGCTCTTCAAACCAAACCTATAACAAACGTTGGGAAACACTTTTTGCATATTATTAGCTTAAAGTTATGAAGCTTTGTATATGTACACATTTAAAAATGAGTATATAAATCTTATTTTTAAGTTAAATAATTAATCCCCCCACGCATTTTAATGTATTTTTTTTTATATTTTCTCCTTGAGACATTATTTTACGGAGATTTCTACAAGACTTAAACCAAACACTTCCAAATTGAAATAAATCTGTTCATGTATTTTACATTTCGGTTTCATTTAGAATGTTAAATATGAATTAAGCTTTATACGAGATTATTTTATAAACAACCCAACGTAGAGCCATAAAAATATTTCATCTAAATTAACTATTCAATCAATCAACAAAATAATGCCTATATAAGTCCAAAATATATTTTAAGTAATAATAAAACAATAATAACAGAAAAAAATGGAAATAAAAATACTAAAAACTTTTTAAAAACATGTAAAATTTAAAAAATTGAATTCAAATTTTTTAAAGTGGTTAATTTAATTATGTTTTAATATATATGCGTGCAAAGTTTAAAAGCTGAGTGTTATTAGGTACAAAATATGGCTTTATAATGTATGGCATCCTATTAAAAGTATGCGCAAATACTTTAAATATACTTCAAATTATTTTTCTTTTATAATAATGAAGTTTTATTAAAGAAAAGAATTAACTTTCATTTTTCCACGTAAATAAATTAAACTGTATTAAACTGTATCTCACAAAATGCTTTATTCGTTCAAATACCCCTCATAAAACTTCTAAATATTCTTAACGCTGTTTATTGAAATGTTCCGCATAACAATTTTGCCTTTTAAATGTATTATTTTGTATATTTGGGAATGCATTAACAAACACAATTTATTCTCTAAAGCTAAAAGCTTTGGTAGTGAATCTCTGAGCGTCTGTCACTTAGTCTGGAATAGGGAATTATTGGAACGACCGTATGGGGAATCGTTTCCCCTTTTATATTTAATAAATATTGTTCCATTTTACAATTGTTCTGACTAAAATTTATTTGTTTTAAACTTTACTCGCTTTGAATTTTGCTAGCCTTAATTCATCAAGAATCCAATATGGATGCCTTTATCCAGGCCATTAGGCCATTCCAGATCCTACCACTTCATAAATCCGAGAACAGACGGACAGATAACTTAGACTATTATTATATAGGGGATAATAGGTTTTAATTTAATGCATGTTAATAGCGTGTTTTTTAAGGTAATGTTTGCCTTCTTCACTCAATGTACTTGCCACTCTATTTTAAATATCATTTGGGACTGACAGTTTCAATATCACACGATAAGTTGCTCATTCTTCTATGCAGAATGGAATCTTAAGTAGAACCTGTTAAGTTTTCAACACACAAGAAATCTGCCCATTTTTGAATGTACAGATTTTACTTGAATGTTGATTTCTTGAATGTACGGATATCTTTTGTTACAGCAAAAACTTTTCAACCCATTCTTTTGGTTAAGGTTGACACGTGACAAAGCATTTAATCGGTTGAAAATTTTTCACTCTCACACTAGAAAGTCGTATATTTTCCAAAGCAAAAAGAAATCCGCAACTCAATCTTTTTTTTTTTTTTTTTTTTCCACACACGAACATGCTGATGTGCGATAAGACCTTTAGACTAAGTCCGGTAACCAGAAATTGTTTTCCAGGGGGATCAAAAAGGAAAGACGTTATTTGTGATAAGACCTTTATACTCAGGGCCGTAACCAGAAATTGTTTTCCAGGGGGATCAAAAAGGAAAGACGTTATTTGTGATAAGAACTTTATACTCACGAACGTAACCAGAAATTGTTTTCCAGAGGGATCAATATGGAAAGACGTTATTTGTGATAAGACCTTTATACTCAGGGCCGTAACCAGAAATTATTTTCGGGGGGATCAAAAAGGAAAGACGTTATTTGTGAATGATACTAGAGTAAAGTAAAATTAAGGTGTTGACTAATCAATGAGGCATGACAATTATCCATTTTTTAACTCAAATATTTAAAAAGATTTGATGACATTGTTATCTTCCTAACGAGAAAAGGCAAAATATAGCACAATATATGGAAAAAGTTAAATTTTCGGACAGAGGATCAGCAATACTTTTTATTTCCAAAGTGATTTTTTTAAATGTTTTTATACAGCTAAGCAGATGGCACTTACACACACGTGGAACATTTTCTTTTGACGAAAAGATCTTCTAGAATTTCGGGAGGGTACTGGTCCCCCAATTCCCCTCTTACCCACTGCCTAGTTTAGACTGCAATACAATATGCCCAGTCTGGTTCAGGCAAACTAAATTAGGCCTAGTTTCAATCCATTGAAATTACATGTCTAAAAATAGGCATGACACACATATAATAGATAAAAAAAGAAATTTGGATTTTCATTCCTTATTTAACAGGCATCTGATATACTTCAAAATTAAATAAAAAGGGCACATGTTAACATTTTTTATTTTTATGTAATAAAGACTGATCCTTAATTCCATAAAAAAATTAATGCATTAATACAAAAATTACAGTTATCCGAAAGCAGAACTTTCGAACAGTTTCCAAGGTGATAACACCTATCGAATTCACAATTTTGTTTTCCTTCGTTAGTCACCATCAAGGTTTCATTTCTATTACTGGTTTTTTCTCTTTATTCTTTCCTTTATCCATCAATGTCGTTGTTACATTATCTAGTTGATGGAAATGTTCAACGTGATTAAGAAAGGAAAGAGCTCAGAGTCTGTAGAATCTCCTTTTTCCAAAGAAATCAGTCTTTATACTATGAATTGTTTTTAGCTGCTACAAATTTTCTCTATTTTTCTTGGACTATAAAATATAGTTCATAAAGAAACGATTAAAGAACTTGATGAATGGTAAATCTTTAACAATAAGATTATATATGTATGCATGTATATTCACTCTTTCTCAACCACATACTCATGTACATACATTTATATGAATGTATACACAATGGCTTAACCATGGAAGGGAGCAAAGTTGCACCCACTAAAATTTTAAGATTTTTATTTTTGAGATTAAATATTTTAGCAGGGGAGTAGAAATTTAAAAATCATCGGAGAAGATTCCTTATCAACAAGAGCTTGTATACGGAAGTATAAACACACACACACTCGCACACACACACACATATATATATATATATATATATATGTATATATGTATGTATATATATGTATACATGTATGTATATATATATGTATATATATGTATATATATATGTGTATATATATGTATATATGTGTATATATATATATATATCAGAGTTGAAAACTTAAAATTAATAATTTAGAGGTTTGAGAGAAGAAAACGTAGAACACTCTTTTACTGTAGGCGCATGAATCTTTAATAGCCCATTATAAAAGCGCTTGAGGCTTAAGGATTGAGAGAGGGTGTCTTGAGAAAGGGTTGCTACATGAACCCTCGCTAAGTGTGGCTTCTTTGTTATAGTGTGAACGGTAGCCAAGCTCCGCCATGTTTGATGGCTGACTGTTAAAATATGCAATATATATGAATAAAGACATTATCAAAACATCATTGGCTCTTTGACTTGTCATATGGATGGCATATATATATATATATATATATATATATATATGCAGGGACCAATCATAATAATGGGAACGCTTTTGACCTTTTTCCGACTTTCCAGGGAACTACTTGATGAAATTTTGAAACTTTAATCATGATTATTGAATGCATTTCTTCCCTAATTCTTATAAAATATGTTACCAGAGTATTTAGAATTTACAACAGAAACTGAAAGAAAAAAAAGCATAAATTGGTCCATCTTATATCATAAAAAGCTGCGAATGATATGTAAATTTGACCAAATAGGATGCTTATTTGTTGTGTACCTTTTCATAAAAAAAGAAACATTTAATCACGCAGCAGAATTGGACTCCTCGTTGAAAAACCATCTATTTTCTTTGCATAATTTTTTCTTAACACATGTACAATTTTTAATAAAATTGCTCAAAACTTATTCAAAATTATTATCTGAGAAACATTAGGAGTAATATTTTGCTAAAATTAGAAATAAATATTAAATACTCGGATATGGGCTGTTAAAGAAAATAATTTTTATTTTCTCATATGTGAATATACACTTTTGTACTGCTGTAATTTCATAGTCAACTCTTTAGAACAACTAGTATTAAAATCCTTTGACTTGAATATCTTTAAAATTAACAAAACTGCTGGCTATTTATTGAGCTGATTTTTGGTAAGATACAAAAAACTGATAAAGGACTTATCCTCAATTAAATTTTTGTTTTGTAGAGCATCTATTTTCTGAGAGGTTGCCATTTTTGTATTGAGCAAATAAGCACCATCAAGTCATTTGATAGCCATATCAAGCCTTTTTCTCTAAAAATAATACAAAATTAGAGAAAATTTATTTATTTCTTCAGACTCTTAGAGACTTATCTCTCTGAGACTCTTTTATTTGTGGCTATGCCACAAACATTTTTCATTTGGGGAAAACTATTGCCTCCCCTGCAATAGCAATAGTTTGGAAAAAATCCCACATGGGAAGTAATCGTATTCTATGATTAAGATACTTGAAACAAAATCAGATAAAATGAATCTGAGGTAGAAAATACTAAGCGAAAAATAAACGGTTATCACGGATTACGTAAAATTATTTTCAAATTTTAAATATTTGTTCTTTTGTTTTCTTAAGGTTGTTTTAAAATTAACCACTCTATGACTGAAAAAGGAGCGTTGTTTTCCAAAGGTTAGGGTAGGGCTATTATCCTTCCTTCGGCTTCCGCAAATCTCTTTCCGAGGTGCAAAACTGAGAAATGAAAATATGCAAATATTCAAGGGCTTTGCAGGTATATTTACTATTGATATGTGTGACACACCCTTACCGTAAATTAACTTAGCGATGGATTGCTTCGATTGTTTCGAGAACAGGCAGCTATAAATTAGCACCGTAATTTCATGTATATAAATTTCTCTGTAAATTCCGTGTAGATAAGTTCGTATACGTCAAGCTAGAGTGGCTT
>CM063506.1:125246181-125413681 GCA_032207245.1 Pardosa pseudoannulata | reverse complement strand
GTGATAGTCAACCGTTTTCAACCTATTAAAGGCCTAATCACAAATCAACCTTAATTAAAATAAATCAGTTAAACATTTTCCGCTGTAACTCAAGAAATCTGCACATTTTTCACCAGTGACAGGAATTTTAAAACTAACACCTTTATGTAGACTAGTGGTAAGGCTTTTAGACGTTCATGACTTCGATTTGAGATACTTTAGTTCAATATATGCTGATGAATGATTGAAGTATTAATGGGATAGATAGCTGTCTATGAGGTTTCAACAATTCTTTTACCATTCATCACATAAAGAAAAAAAATCAAACGTATGATCAAAAGCATTCTTTAACGGTTTCGCTATCACAAAGTCTCAAGTGTCATACAATGAACGGAAAGTGTGATGCACATACTAATTTTTTTTTTCAAAAAAGAAAAACACAATCGCTAATTTTGCCCCACAAAGAAAGAGCAAATAGTTCTCACCGCAGAGAATTTCCTTCTCTATAGTATCTCTTGCTCTTTTCATCCAGTTTCTTTCCTGGAGCATTTCAGATAACGGTCGCCTAGAGTTAAACCAAACTGATCTTTTGACTGCTATTGAAAACGGTCGTGAGATGCAATCACTTCCGAGACCCATTGTGAGGGGAAGAAAACGGGACCAACAGCTTGCCAACAAATTACCCTAATGACGTCGCATGGCACCGATATTCTTAATAGATATCGAATAGTGTCGGCATGTGAATTGCCATTGTTCGCCGCGTTATAAGTGTCGGACTGATGGTGAGATACGGGGTTTATAAAAGGAGATTGGCAGTTTCGCGTAATTGTGCTTTATAAAGGCGTACTTAAGTTTATTGCTGCTTTTATAGGGATGGAAATGTTTAAAGCATATCTGGAGGAAACCAGCGTGTTTGGCTTGTTAAAGAAACAAGCATCTTCCTCTGCTATTTACTTTCTTTGAAATGTAAACTTCGTGTACGAGGAAGGAATAATGATGACATGAAAGCGCGAGCTTTGTGCGTGTGTAGATCATAGGTGACCGACACGTGAACTGCAAAGTTTTTTCTCCCTTTAATTTCTTTAGAACATCTCTGCTAAAGTTCTCAATTACACTTCCGGGAACAGTTAAATTTAACACATTGTGTGCGGGTACATTTCGCAGCGACATTGTACCGGGAGCGGGCGTTTTGAGCGTAAATTTAGTTATTCAGTTAAACCTCAATAGATCGAAAATTATTTAACATTTTCAATCAACTTTTCTATTTTATATTGAAATATATAAACAAATATATAAACAGAAATGTATAAATAACAACCATAAGATTTTTGTAAACAAAATATATACCTTTTAGTGGATAAATTCTGATAATGCGTCAATGAAGATTTCATCATAATTATCTTGGTTAAATTTACTCCTTTTCGCAAGGATAAATAAAAAGTTAATTTTAAATCTAAATTGATTTTTTTAACCACCCTTCCCGTTCTGTGGTTCCACGTCGACTGATGTAAAAACTAGTTTTTATTTGTCTAAATTTTTCCAGAATCTATGTAGTAGACAAGTAGGCTTTGTTTTCCTGTATATACCGTTATTTTTGTACCCACAAACAAACCATGTTGTTACACTAACCCGAACTAGTATTCGACCCACGCTCAAGTATCAATCGTCAGAAAACATACTAGTATGTGACCCGCACTCAAGTCAGAAAACGTATTAGTACGTGGTCCGCACTCAAGTATAAATCGTCAGGAAACGTACTAGTACGTGTCCCGCATACAATGTGTTAAATGCTTTTGATAGACTAGAAATGTATCTTCCACTTTTCGGGGTTTAAAGCAAAGTTAAATTGAAATAAAAGGGTATTCATAATTAGTTTTCTATGATTAATTTGTTTTTTGGAGTTCATCCGTTCCATTGCTAACGAGTTTCTAAAATTGTTGACCTCTCTAAGGGTTTACTGGCTTTCTTCTTATGTGCTCAAATATAAGTTCTCTACACCACTGTATAAGTCTTTACGAGAGACAGCTCTTCTCCTTAATGTGGGTACCTGTTCTATTGGATTCCTCTTGCTCAATGTTAACTAATGTGAAATATAAAATTCCCTCTATCCGGCTGGCATTTAAATAATTCATTAAAAATATGTACTACAGGATTTAACAGCAAAATCTCTTGAATGCTATTATTTCCTTTTTTTTTTTAAAAAAGTATATATGCTAAATGTTTTTACTTGCGTTTGAAAAAAAGTAGCCCAGAAGTTCTAGCAAATAATTTTCTGAAAAATTTGTTTTAAAGGGAAACAAACGAAAGGAATCCTATATGGCAGATACAGACTAGTCTTAATCTTTGCGATATGAATACGAACCCCCCACAAATATTATATTCAATGAAAATCCAAATGCAACGGTATGACTTACAATCCTGGCTTTTAAAAAAAGGAATTAAAAATCAACAACATAATAGACCTCTAGGCAAAGAAACAACAACAACAACAAAAAAAAAAATTCTGGAACAGTCGGCATTTTTCTATCAACCATACACTGGTCGATGAACTACCAGTTAATACGCAAATAACATGCAGAGGTTTAGTAACAGACTAAGAATAGGTTTTAGAATTTATTGGAATTTCTCTTAGAGAAAAATTCAGTTTTAACACATCGAGTGCGGGTACATTTTGCTGCGGAATCGTACCGGGAGCGGGCGTTTTGCGCTTAAATTTAGTTATTTAATTAAATCTCAATAGATCAAAAATTATTTCATTTTTTAACCAACTTTTGCATAAAATGTGTTACGAGTTTCTCATTTGTTTTACAGATTTATAATCGACAAGTAAAAAGAAAGTGGAATTATAAATACACCTGAACAGAAACAGGAATCAACAATTATTCTAAACAATGGTAAATTAAAACGTGCTAACTTCAAATTTATACCATATAGAGTGTTTTTTACTTTTGATTGACAGCAAGAGTGTAAATACTGGTTGAAACTGATCAATTGACTGCTTTGATAGGAGATTTAATAATTTCATTCATCTAAATTTACTAACAAAAATAAATGAATAAAGAAATAAATTGTGATTTCATGCACGAAATTTATTTCTATAAAACCTTGATATTCTTAGTTATTTTCTGTAGAAAATTTTCCAAAAAATACTTAAAACATGGATGCTTATTTAGATTACTATTGCAACTTCTCTAGTATAAAAGGTAAAAAGTAAAGACGAGAAAAACTGAACAATCAAACAACTAAAAGAGTTTTATTTCTTAAGAAATTTCTAAAACGGATCATTAAAAGAGTATAGACATGTATTGTATATATATAATATCATACAGAAATATAGAATATATATAAATATAAAAATACATATATAATATATAGATAAATATATTAGACAATATATTATATAATTATATCAAAATAATATATATATATATATATCTATACAATACAATAATAAACACACATATATAATAAAATATAAAAAATATACTAGCATATGTATATATATATATATAAACAAACAGAACATATAAATATATATAATTATATATAATACAATACTGTATATACATAACCACCCATATATATATATATTATATTAAATAATATAAATACATACATATACATTATATAATATATATTATATATAAATATTTTTACATATATATATATAAATAAAATATTTTTAAGATATATATATATATATATGATATATAAACACATATCTATATATATATTCATACAATATATATATATATATAATATATATATATAATATATATATATATAAACTATATATATATATATATATACATACATACATATATATAATATACAATAAAAAATTATATATATATCATATATATATATATATATATATATACTAAATAATATTATATAACACACACACATATATATATATATATATATTTATATATATACACACACAACACACATATATATATATATATATATATATATATATATATACATATATATATTATATATATAAATATATATATATTATATATTATATATATATATATATATATATATAATATATATATAAATATATATACATAATTAAAATATCTAAATATATCAAAATTATTCTTTAAAATATTCTGTCTTCTCCTTTTTCCCCTTTCATTTTTCATATCTATTTTCCCAGCTATCAAATACCTTACTTAAAGAAGTATTTGTTTACTTAAAATTCTTTTTATTAGTCTTCCAAGGCTAACTCTGGAATAAATGCTAATATTCTGTCCACTGGCCACAATTTCCAGCTGTCTCAATAAAATAGTACATTCCTTCCAATGATCTAAATTCCTTTTTGACTGTTAATAACGCTGACTAAGGTACTGGTCACTTTGGAAAAAACACTCGCTGTGGGGCGAAATTTGTAGCAGAAGTGTATTTTTGTCCTCATTCAATGCTGATTTATCTCCTTGAAAAGACGTATATTGTGTATAGTCTCAAATAAATTCAAGTTTCAGTTTGGACTTTCTTCTTTTTAATAGAATGGAGCTACTGCTAATAACTCTAAAAGTTTCTTAGGTCGGCCCATTGCCCAGTAAGCTCAGCGAATTAAAAATAATAGGGGATAATTCATGTGTAACGGCGAGTAAAATTCGCACGTTACATATATATATTCATATATGAACACTTCCACATAAACGAGTATTTAAGCCGAAGCTCTTTTCTCTGAGGTAAACTGGAACAGGAGGAACGTAGGTCAGGTCTCCCCTTTTTTCCGTGTCAGTAGGGAGTGAAATTGAACCGGAGGTTAATCGCCGGATCACGAATTTATCTGGTTCAGTAGGAGCAACCGTAAGGCAGAAAAAAAAATAAACTCATTCCAAATACATGACATTAATCGGCGGCATCCTCAAGATTTTACTCAAATCCGACATCCACTCTCAAAAGAAAGCCGGCTAAACATCTCAAATATTGTACACGGATCCAAAACACACACGAGAACACGTGCTTTTTGTTGTTTTCAGTAGTTTAAATTTTCGAGATCTGATAGCTTTAAGATTAAAATATACACATACATTTTTTTTTTTAATTTTATGGGATAAATGTTTTCCTAAATACCTATAAGCAATTTTTCTTTTGCTGATAATAATGCAATATAGGTAAGTAGTTTCCAGTAAAAGATCCTTTTTATAACAGTAATTACACTATGAACTACATTTTAGGCCGTCACGTTGTCCTCCTCAAAATTTAAAATTATAGCTTCTAGGTAGATATTTTAATAACTCTAAAGAAAAAGGGGACGTTAAAATTTTCTTAAATTTTTTAATTAACTTAGTACATACAAACATAACTTATATAGAACAAAATACATAGTACCAAATAAATCACCAAGTCTCAATTATTTGAAATTATTTTTGTTATTTAAAAAAAAAATTTACATTTGGATTTTCTATAGATTTTTTTCTTATTCCTTTACCTTTAAGCAACTATATTGCTGACTCCAATAAGATATAAATAGGTAGTTTTTGATAAAAAAAACATTTTTTAACATTAATTACACTGTAAACTACATTTTAGGCCTTCACGTAGTCCTTTTCAAAGTTTAAAATTTTAGCTTTTAGGTGAGAAATTTTAATAAGTCTAAAGGAGATGGGAGATTTATAATTTTCTTATATTGTTTAATTAACTTAGTACATATAAACATAACTTCGTACATATAACAAAATAAATCCCATAAAATTATTTAAATGTAATTAATTTTTAATGAATTCCCAAATTTTTAAAGTTATTTTTGTTAATTTAATTTTTTTTATATTTGGATTTTTATAGATTCCTTTCTTATTCCTTTACGTTTAAGTAATTATATTGCTGACTCTAATAAGATATAAATACTTATTTTTCGATAAAAAAACAGCCCCATTTTTTAACATTGGTTACGCTTTAAACTACATTTTAGGCCTTCACATAGTCCTCCTCAAAGTTTAAAATTTTACCTTTTAAGTAAGAAACTTTAATAACTCTAAAGGAGATTTGGAGTTCTAATTTTCGTAAATTGTTTACTTAACTTAGTACATACAAACATAACTTAATACATAGAACAAAAAAAAAATCACAAGAAATTATTAAAATACAATTAGTTTTTAATAAATTTCCAAATTTTTAAAATTATTTTTGTTAATTTAAATTTTTTTTTTTACATTTGGATTTTCTATAGATTCCTTTCTTATTCCTTTACCTTTGAGCAATTATATTGCTGACTGTAATAAGATATAAATAGGTAGTTTTTGATAAAAAAAAAAAACATTTCAAAACATTTATTACACTTTAAACTACATTTTAGGCCTTCACATAGTCCTTCACAAAGTTTAAAATTTTAGCTTTTAGGTAAAAAACTTTAATAACTCTAAAGGAGACGGGAGCGTTACAATTTTCGGAAATTGTTAAATTAACTTAATACATACAAACATAAATTAATACATAGAACAAAACAAATCACAAGAAATTATTAAAATTATTAGTTTTTAATAAATTCCCAAATTTTTAAAATTATTTTTGTTCATTTAATTTTTTTTTTTTACATTTGGATTTCCTATATATTTCTTTCTTATTCCTTTATCTTTAAGCAATTATATTGCTGACTTTAATAACATATAAATAAGTAGTTTTTCATAAAAATGTTATAACATTATTACACTTTAAACTACATTTTAGGCCTTAACGTCGTCCTTCACAAAGTTTAAAATTATAGCTTTTAGGTAAGAAATTTTAATAACTCTAAAGGAGATGGGGCCATTATAATTTTTGCAAATTGTTTAATTAACTTAGTACATACAAACATAATTCACATAGAACAAAATACATAGCACAAAATAGATCACATAAAAAGGATTTAAATGTAATTAGTTTTTCATAAGTTCCCAAATTTTTGAAATTATTTTTGTTATTTAAAATATTTTTTTTTACATTTGGATTTTCTATAGATACTTTTCTTATTCTTTTACCTTTAAACAATTATATTGCTGACCCTAATAAAATATAAATAGATAGTTTCTTTTATAAAAACCATTTATAACATTAATTACACTTTAAACTACATTTTAGGTCTTCACGTGGTCTTTCTTAAAGTTTAAAATTTTAGCTTTTAGGTAAGAAACTTTAATAACTCTAAAGGAGAGAGCTTTATAATTTTTGTAAACAGTTTAATTAACTTAGTACATACAAACATAACTTAGTACATAGCTCAAAATAAATCACATAAAAATGATTTAAGTGCAATTGGTTTTTAATAAATTCCAGATTTTTAAAATTATTTTGTTAATTTAATTTTTTTTACATTTGGATTTTCTATAAATTTTTTCTTATTCCTTTACCTTTAAACAATTATATTGCTGACTGTGATAAGATATAAATACGTAGTTTTTGATAAAAAAAAACCATATTATAACATTAATTAGACTTTAAACTACATTTTAGGCTTTCAAGTGGTCCTTCTCAAAGATTAAAATTTTAACTTTTAGGTGAGAAACTTTAATAACTCTAAGGAGACGGGAGTGTTATAATTTTTGTTAATTGTTTAATTAACTTAGTAAATACATACACTGGAATAGAACAAAATAAATCACATAAAATGATTTAAATGTAATTAATTTTTAATAAATTTCCAAATTTTTAAAATTATTTTGTTAATTTAATTTTTTTACATTTGGATTTTCTACAGATTTTTTTTTTACCCGTTTACCTTTACACAATTATATTGCTGACTCTAATAAGATATAAATAGATAGTTATCGATAGAAAAAACATTTTTTAACATTAATTACACTTTAAACTACATTTTGAGCCTTCTGATGGCTCTAATCAGAACAATTTTCATGTACTAAAAATTCAATTTTTAGTTAAGAAGCTTATATAAGAACGCTGAAAAGAAGGTGTTCTTATGTATTTTTGTAAGTTGTTAAATTAACTTAGTGTAGACATACATTGAAATAGACTAAATAAATACCATAGAAAATACTTATCCTATTATCTTTTAGCAAAATCGAATTTTTTGAAATTTTTAAATTTTTCTTACGATTTTTATAGTTATAGATTATTTTCCCATTTTTTATCACTTGTTTGGTGCAATTCTCATCTTTTTTAATCTCTATTTGGTGACAAATAATTAATTTTTAAATTTTTTTCTGACATTTAGATTACCCGGTACCTTAATTTATATGTATTCAATGTGTGAGTACATATGAGACACATATATTCAGTCTTATATGCTTACAGCTATAAGATACCAGCTGTTGCCTAGATCGGTGAATGCATTAATTCTATGGTACTTAATCACTTGCTTGATCTAACCTCTAACAAAAATTAATCTTAAAAATATGAACCGGCATTCTTTTGGAGAAATTGACTCAGCTATCCACATAAAAATACTGCTTTAAACAGGCTTAAGAGCCTATAAAGAGAATTGTTACTTAAATTTGAGAATTAGAAATAAACATTAAAAATATTATTTTTTGACATTTTACATTTACGTAGAGGAAAATAATTGTATAAATATAATATAAAACTATTCACTCATTCGTAAATTTGATTAAGAAATCTCTAATGTATAGTTTCATCATAGTTGACCAAAGCAAATTGGAATTTCAGCTTTTATGCATTATGGTTTGGTCTCACCAAAGTTATTTAATGGCTAAATATGATTAACCCATAGCGCCAACCAATGATGGGACGTAATTCTCCATTTAAGCAGAGATTAATCACAGTTAGCCATTAAATGACTTTGGTGAGACAGCCCTTAGCTTCGTTTCACCGTGGCAGATTAGAGTTAATCATTGTATAAATGTTATAATTAAATAACAGTTAATCATCAGTTAGTATTAACTGAGTATAACTGACTGGGTCTTAGTGTATCTTTTTGATCAATCAGTTGTAATGGACTCTACAATAATTCGATTATGCTAACATTTTATAAAATTTTAATAGAAAAAAATATTAAAAATAGGATCGTAAGAAAATTACTGAAAACTGGTTTAAGAGATACAAACATCTGCAGATGTTTCATACATGAAAATGATAGTTAATAAATTTATTCCGTGGAAACTAGAATTGCAGAAAAGTAAAAAAAAAATTCCTTATTTACTAAACATTGAATTTTTTTTATGTTGGGATGAAAGTGATTCAAAAGGTCAACTTGCAACCACAAATTTGATGGGTACCGTATGACGTCATAAACATGTTCTATTTCTGTGGAAAGAGAAGAACAACGACTTGTTGGATATTAAACGCTCGTTTTGACGAAGGTTGTTCTGTAGATGGTTAGTTTTAGAATCTGACGAATCTCTGTGAACAAGGCCTTGCAAGTCGCCTACTCTTTCACGCGGGCGGAAGCTTTCTTGTTTTGTAGCCTTCAGCAAACAATATCCTCGGATATCTTAGACAACGAGGAGTAAGTAACTTTCTCTGCTCCTACGTCTGAAAGATTAAACTTTGAAATTGTTCTCTCACAGGGTTTAGGGACACCTGTACAAAGGCTAACCGTTGAACCGAGTTCATTGGAAAGGGAATCGGGATGCTATGTATCTGCCGATGCCTCTTAAATTGATTAAAGGAATACAGTACCTTTCAAGACTTAAAATCCTCATTATAATATAGTATTTTCATTTTAATCATCGTAAAATAAAACGTTCTGCCCCACGTAGAATGAATTTTTTTATAAGTTATTTAAATATGCTCTAATTTTAAAAACATATTTAGTTTTGTCATTCCAAGCTGTTTACTTCTTAAAATAAAAAATATGTACCAAATGATAAATGATAAAATTTACTTACATGAAAGATAACTTTTGAACCATGTAAATTAGAATTAAAGCTTCATATCCTATTAATTTTTTCCTTTCTGTAAACGTTAAGTTTTAATCTATCAGAAATTTTAAAATTTAAAATAAACTAAACTGCAAAAAATTTGAAATAAAAAAAATTCTTTATTATGATAAAAATAAAATTTATTGTTCTCATTAATACAATTCAATTTTACAGAACAAAAATTTAAACGTTTTTAAAGTTATTTTGCAAATAAGAGAATATATATATATATATTTTCCCTTGACCTATTTATTTTATTTAAGAAATGTATTGCTTCGTGTAACATATCTACCTAATTTTTATTACATAAAATTACTTATTGATGGTCTGGGAGAAATTTTATTCTATTAACCTTTTTTAGTTTACGTCGAGTCAAAAATAGGCTGTTAAGATTTTTCAACTCTAAAATTACTGTGTCCCCCTTAGAATGGCAAAATCGTAAACAAAATTAAAAATAAACTTCTATAAATTATCTGGGAAAAGAGTACTTTATATTTAAATAATTGACGGTTAAATGTAATGAATGAACTGAAGCTTTCGGTATACAGTCTTCATTTGTTTCTGGATGACTGAATTGGGACAGCGTTATCCATCCTTGCCATGTAAGTTTGAAACTTGCTACTGGCATGGATGTTTGTAGTCATTTTCGCTTTTAGCAATATTTGCTGGTATAGTTGGTCATCGGATTGCTCCGGAAACTAATCTAAATGCTAGTAAGACATATTTCTCATGTTTTAGATTTAAAAAGTATTCATATGAAATTACTTTATTGACATGGGCACTTAACCGTATAATATAACCAACACTTTTATAAAACTTTCATTGATTAAATTTAACGCGTTTGGAAAGGCAAAATGTATCTGACCTCCACAGGTTTCCCCAAGTAGCATTACTGGCTTTAAATACCTTCTCAAATGGGCGGTTCAAGTGCATTCGGATCTTTCTTTCAAAGAAGATGAACATTTGAATAAGATTTTTTAAATAAAGCCTGCTCATAGATTTGGAAACGAGTATTTAAAGAAATGCTTTTAAATGAATTTTCAATTCTAGATCAGTGCATCTTTCATCACATTTAACATTTCATACTTATTAGAAACAAGACGAATAATAGAAAAATGGCTTCTATTTTTTTCTACCATTTTGTTTTTCCAAAATTTCATTGAAATGTTTAAAATGTTAAATGAAGCTTACATTATTTGAATGTTTTAAAACCATGCCTATAAAAGAATTCGAACGATATCATATCAAGAGGCAGAGTTATTTAAAGAAATTTTTATACATGAGTTGTTGATTGGTAGAAAGCTTCATAAGTTAATATGTAGTATGAATCAGTATACGAATCCACTGTAGCATATAAGAAGCAAACCTAACCGTATATTTTCCTAATGTGGAGCTTCTTGCCCTTATTTAATATTCATTACTATACAGTGAAGCAAATTTTGTTGACAAATTTATTACGGAAACACCGTATAGGTAGACCTAACTGTATTTAAGAGAATATATTTTGTATTAAAGAGAAAACTTTCCTCTTTTAACGACTTTAAAATATTTACTATCCTAACATTTCGCAAGATTGAATCTTTGACAGTTATGACTAATCAACGAAAGGAACGTTCCAAATATTAACTGAATATTTTGGTTTTAGTAGACCTGCACAATCTTCGAGGTATATCATATATTTAAAAACTACTTAGCATTTCTAAAACTTCACAACAATCTTATTGAATCTTGTATTAAAAAGAATTCCCACAGCTCTAATGCATGCTATGGATTTCAAAAAGCCTTAATTCAAATCAATTTGATTATTTATCTATGCTTGATCATCTACGCAAGAGCAGGCTTATTTTACTTAATACGTTAATTATTCTTTCAACCATTCAGCATTTTCATTCATCCACAAATAAAAGTTAACTACTGCTCAAAGCACCCCATTTAACCACGAAAAGTAACTTCCTGTTTCCGACATCTAATGTTTTGTGTCTGCAAAGTATCATTTATATATTGTACTTTCTCTTCCTGTTACTTCCACTGTCTTTGTCTTCTCATGCCTGGCTAGGCCGATGAATATGCATTTAATTTTAAAAGCTGCCTAATCGTTCTAAAGTGAGGGTCGTTCAGGTGTGTAATGTTTCTCGTGCTTGCCGTATCCTCCTGATAAGAAATTGAAAATAGCGGTTACTGTAAGTGTTTACGACTGACAGATAGGAGATAATATTCTATTACCCGAAGCAAATAACCTGGTTGAAAATCCGGATTGATTACCTTCTGGTCTTTTATGATTTGCTCGTTTCTGCTCAGTTTGAAAGAAACGGGATCACTGAAATTCTTTAGAAGTGCTTGAATCTGTTTTAAATTATAAGAATATTTCGAGCTCTTCGTTGTATATTCAGTATAACCGCAGTTTTTTTAATATGACAATATATTTGTTTTAAATGTAGGGGAGACCGGGGCACCTTAGAGCACTTTTCAGTTAAACATTTTTATGAATTTTTTTAAAGCTAATTAAAAAAATAAGTATTCATACATATAATGACATCATATCTGCTTCTTATAAACATTAAATCTACTTAATCTCCTTTAGTTAAAGAGTAATAAAAGAAATAAAATACCTTTCCAATGTCCCAACCTGCCCCACTGTATGGGGCAGGTTAGGACACTAAATAAGACATACAAAATACTGTTCAAATTATTTTTATTAGCTGTTATAAAAGAGAAATGGCTGAAAATTGTTAAAGTTAATACATCTATTTTAACAAATCTTATATTTGATGCCAGCAAATTCTTCTTTAAAATCTAACAAAATGAACCTTTGACCTATTGTTTCTTTAGGAGTGTTCAACTTCACAAGAATATGAGCATTTACAGCAGAATACTTTCTGTTTTTTGTTGTTCTCACCATTTTTTTCTGAAACAAAAAAAGATTAATAAATTAATATTTTGACATGTCAAATCATTAATTAAAAATTAAGCACCAAAGTATTATTTTGCTTGAATTGATATTTTTTTACACTTTTTAAAATGTCCCAAGGTGCCCCATCTATGTGTGTCCTAACCTGCCGCATTTTACATAGTATCTTTTGGTAACTACTATACAGTTAGGTTTAACAATGCAGTTCATTTATTAGCATAGAAATAATAATAAATGAATAATCTTTCATAACAATACACTTTTTTTTAATTTTTTAATTTTTTTTTCAAAAAAATTACTTTTTAAAATGCACATTGATGTAATTTTGGGTTATTCAAAACAAAGAAAATGAAATTGTTCCTTACCTATAAGCACCATCGACATCAAAATTTTTTGAGAAGAGTAACGTCATCTATCAATACACATCAGCACTAATTCCTGGCTGCAAATTAAAGCCTGAAAATAAAGGTGTCCCAAGGTGCCCCACCCTCCCCTACTATAAGTTTTAATTATCTTTGTGAAATATTGAAAGTCCTTGAAGGCAATGTTTCAAAAATGTTCACTTAACATTGAATGGTCTAAGAACTACGATTATTCCTGAAAGATCGTGCAGGAAACTGTAAAGAACTAACAGCCTATTTTACGATTTGTTCTTATACACCGACCAGCTTAATAGAAAATTCATTTTGGCATTTTAATTGAAAATTCTTTAATTCGGGGAAAAAAGTTGTAATAGACACTTAAATCGATCTACTACTCACCTTTTTTTAGAAAGGTAAAATTTACTTTGATAAACGTAGCTTGAAATTAACGTAGTTTATTTCAGTATCGGGAGAACAGATGAACCACTAAGGAAGATACTTCAGAGAAATACTTACGGACGTAAGTCTACCACAAATAATTTAATTTGATATAATAGAGTTCACATACTTTTAAATAGAATTGTTCAAACTATTTATATAGTTTAAACGATGTATGACCCATATGGTTTATTATTTTAACTGATCGTTTACTCTTAATGAGTATAAAATGTTTGTTTTGTGATAAAGATTCATGCTAAAGATTTTCTTCCGTTCTTGTGAATCAAAATTGAAGTTTTACCCCATAAACTGTACTTATTTCACCTCTGTATCCCAGTGAGAGCATCCCAAATCGTTCTTTTCTCTCCTTTTTTTAAAAGCTTATTTTGGTCATTTTAATTCTTTTTTTATAACTTTAACACTTTTAAAATTATTTTTATATGTAGTGCAGTATTGCTTTTAACATTTACCTTCAAATGTTTCATCATTCTACCTTTTACTTACCTGTCTTGGCCGAGCCGAACGATGGCCGATTGGTTGGGGTGCTGACCTTCGGTACCAGAGTTCGTGGGTTCGAATCCCACTGTGGCATGGATGTTCGTAGCCGTTCGGATTCGGCTTTAAGCTATAGGTCCCGGTCTCATTAGCCCTCGTGTTGCAAAACAGTAGACCGTAGCACTCCAGACCAGACCAAACCAAACCAAACATGTCTTGGCCGATTGGTTAGGATGCTAGCCTTCGGAACCGGAGTTCGTGGGTTCGAATCCCACTTTGGTATGGATGTTCGTAGCCGTTCGGAATCGGCTTTAAGCAGTAGGTTCCGGTCCCATTAGCCCTCGTGTTGCAAAACAGTAGACCGTAGCACTCCAAAACTCAAACTTACCTGTCTTGTGGATTTCAGTTTGAGCTCATATACAGTTGGTATTTCTATAAATTATTTAAAACTTATCTGTTTTTAGCACTTAGATAAAAGTGCCCTAAAACTGATACTGCTAAGTCTTGTTGTATTTTGCTAATAAAACGTGAATTTATGAAGTCTAGTGCTTGGTGCATATGTCCTAAAAAGGATCTTGCGCCATTAAACGTAAACCAACCAACCCAGTGAGAGCTCATACAGACTAGAGTATATTTAAGCAGTATTCTCTCTGAGAATTCAGGTAGATGTTTCAAGCACTTGCCAATACTCTAACACAGCATCCCAGGATTTTACTCCACATGCTAACCATTACGCTATATTGTTCCACCTCATATGTTAGAATTTTCTTGTTTTCGCACTCAATATCCCTTAAAAAAAATTCTATATTAGTTTATTTCTACTGCAATAATGGTTTAAAATGCTGTTTGGAAACCTAGAAAATAACAAATATACTATCTTACTGTGCAACCTTCAAATGTTTTAGTTAATCTATTTAGCTATTTTAAAAGGAAAATTTTGTCTCGTCTTTCCTTCCCCTTTTAGTTTTATATCTATGAAAGTATAATTTTTTGTTCATATCCTAACTGAAAGGTATCGATGAAGGATTCAGTTGCGTGTCAATGTTTTCTTTTTACTAATCAACCTTAAATCAATCCAGTTATAGAAGAAGCGTCAAAACAAGTCCTTGATAAATGGGAGGCTTGGTCTTGGTTTCCAAACTGGTTTCTTCTAACGTCCTTAATAAGTTATTAAACTATACATGTGCAAATTGGCGACAGCTGTATATCGGGTTCCATTATTTGATTGAGATGTAATGAGGTCAGATTGATTTGTTAATACGTATTAAGGCGATTTATAAGCGAGAAATCTTATCTTACGTCTTTAGAATTTTTATTACTTCAACCAAATGTTTGAAACTAAATACACTTAGTTATTACTGCGGTGATTGTAATTTTTTTAAGCAAAGAAGTTTTGTTAAATGTTGCTTTGATTCGGGAAAATAAAGTTAAATTCAATTTGTATTAAAATAGTTTAACTGAAATTGAATAAAGATTCTAAAACTTTTTTAAGGCTTCTCAAAGATTTATCTCTAACTTATGAATACCAGCATGTTCTTTTTAGATTTAAATTCCTTTCAATTTGTCACTAAGCAAGAATTGAGCTCCAGATATAAAGCCCCCGAAATGCTTTATATCTGGAGTATTTTATGTATATTTAAAATTCAAAGCTACAAATTGCATGAAAGGAGGATTCGGTTAGAAGTGAACTTAATAGGCATAAATTAAATTCTTTTCTGTATTTAGCAAGAAGCCCTCTGAAATTGCTTTTCTGCAGTTTATTAAATTGGAAATTTTTGCATATATGTTCAAATTTATAGGAGGAAGAAAATTGTATTACCCAAGAAAAAAAGCCTTAACAAATGGTATTGCTAAAAAAAAGTAACAAAATTGCTTTGTATCTCAAGACATGTGGCAGCAACATGAATCCGATACTAACCAAGCAAATAAACGAGGAGCAAAGGGTTACATTAAACTGGTGATTAATTCTTCATTTTTATGGTACTTTACCCCATATAAGTTCTGACAACTATGTTGGTATTAACCCTACTGGTAAAAGCTGATTTTATGTATAGTCTCTAACTTTACTATGCATAGTAAATCAAGCCGGAAATCCAAGTCATTTTAACCCCCTTTTCTTCATGAAACACAGATAAAATAAACTTGCATTATTAACAATTTTTGGAAAGATTAAAAAAACTTCTGTGCCCTTAACTGATAATTTACCTCAGTAATTTCATGTATAGTTTTATTGTACATGGTGCAACTGAGTTTGCAGTTTATTGAAACAAAAGTTAAATGAACTTTTCAAATCTTAATATCATAGAACATAACGATGGTCAACTGGTTATTTTTGTCGGTTTGGAGCGATACAGCCGTCTTTTCTTTTTCTATGAGACCGAAATTTACTGCAAAAGACTATTTATAACGGCTAAGAACACAATACCTACAGTACGATTCGAACCTACGAACTCGGAGCCGAAGAGTAGCACAGTACCTATTCTGCCATAATTTGCCACCAAACTGTTTGGGAGCTGCTCTTTGGTACCATAGTTCGTGGGTTCAAATACCAATTCTAGCATGATTTTTGTAGCATTTTTGAATTGGTTCTAAGCTGCAGGTACCTGTCTTATTAGACCCCTTGTTGACAAAAGTAGATCGTAGCATTCAAAACCAAACATATCATAGCACCATGTAGATTTTTAGATTTGATTTTCTCACCGTATAAAATACACATTTGAAACACAATTTCAGACCGAAAGCTGTAGTTCATGGATTGTTTTTAACCTGTGTTAATCTAAAATTGGAAAGCACTTGACTTACTTATCGTATGACAGTTTAATGGTTAAGAAATAACCACTATCGAAACGTGTCGAAATTTTTTTGTCTAATCCTATTTTCATACGAGCAATGAGTTAGGCCATTAAAAAGAAATCAATTTGTAATTAAAACTTTTTAATTGCTAAGAGCTGAATATTTTTTAAATACATTGAAAGCTAATATTAATGATCCAGATATACAACGCGAACTCCAGTAAGCAAGATAGTTTGCAACTCTTAAATGATATCAAACATTTACATAATCATCAAGAACAATGCCTGAAATTTACCTGTGGCTGATGGTAATGAATCGACTGTTTGTGATACCATTTTTTTTTACTTTGCTTGTTAGATTTTAAACAAGTGAAGTACAGTGTCCTGAATTTAACACTGTGGAAGCTATATGTTTGTAAGCAGATTATAGCATTTAAAATTCTAACTGAATACATTCAAAGATAACGTAAACACATCTTGCTTTCTCTAGCGTTTACTTTGCCTCAAATCATTCAATTGTTATCACTTAAGATTCAAACTAATTTAAGAGCGAAATCACGTTTTCACTGTTTAAAACTTTCTAGACAACTGTTACTCAAGCTGTTATTAAGTATTCATTTGGGGTAGTCTCGAAACCTACATCGATGAAAACAAAGTGTTTGTTCTTGATATTACGCCCGAAGCTGGCTCAAATGAATCATAACAGGGCAAACACAATCGAGGGTTAATGGGTTACACAACTCGCTTATCTTCACTGTTTGCTCTTCAGCACGAAACGGAGCGATACACCGACGCTTTGTTTATGTCTGAATGATGAGAACATATAAATTTTGGATCTTGTATTCTTTGGAGAAGTGTGATAGGGGAGAAATTTAGTTGAAGATTAGAGTCCTTAAGGAATATCGGTGGTTTTAAACATTCAGGGAATTACTTTTCTTCAATTATAAACTGCATTAAAATTTGCTTATAGAGAACATATGTCACTTAACTTCCAAACTTTTTCCACGTCGAAAGCTGGCCGATTGGTTAGGGCGATGATCGTTGGTACCGGAGTTCATGGGTTCAAATCTCACTATGGCATGGATGTTAAAAGTCGTCCGGAATCAGCTTTATGCAGTAGATCCCGGTTTCATTAGCTCTCGTGTGCAAAACAGTAGACCGTAGAGCTCCAAACGAAACTTTTTCCAACGAAACTAATTTTCCCTACTAACTTTGTTGTTTCCTTATGCCACTTGGTCAAACCAAGCATGAATGAGCCGGAGACTTCTCGTATTAAGGCAAAGGGGTGAGCATTTCATTTGAGCATTTTTTCATCATGAGCACCACAAGGGTGAAAGTACGACTTATGCTCAAGTGGGTCCACATAATTTTGAAGCAGGAACCAAGCAGAAGAAACATGGACTTGGCCTGCCACCCCCAGAGTTCGAACAATGGCCGAATGGTAGAGCGCTGCTCTTCGGAACCAGAGTTCGCAGGTTCGAATGTCGCTGATGGCATGGATGTTTGTAGCCGTTCGGAATCAGCATTAAGCAGTAGGTCCCGGTCTCATTAGCCCTCGTGTGCAAAACAGTAGATCGTAGCTCTCCAAACCAAACCAAGCCATCCCCAGAGGTATTGATTGAGAACTTGGAGGACATTGTGAACACGAACATATTTTACCTTCTCCAGTCACCTTTAACGAACACTGCGGATCTTGCTCCGGCTCCGAACCCCACAACTAGCCGAACGATGACCGAATGATTAGGGCATTGACCTTCGGAACCGGAGTTCATGGGTTTGAGTCCCACTGGAGCATGGATGTTCGTAGCAGTTCAGAATCGGCTTTAAACAGTAGGTCCCGGTCTCGTTAGCCCTCGTGTTTCAAAAAAGTAGGCCGTAGTGATCCTAACCAACCAACCCGAACCCCAGCTCTCCAGTTACGAGAGCGTTACCTTTACTGACTGAGTTACAGCGACTCCCACTGTAACTTTGAATTTAAAAAGCAAAATGAATAAATCTGATATTTTTCATATTTGAATACATTCCTATATATGGAACGACTCAATGAGAATCTAATATTTGCAATGATTTTTAAATACTTTAAATTTTAAATGATGATTTAAATAATTGCCCTATTTATTATGTAGTTTATTCATTGTATAAACTACTCATTTTTGATACTTTTAGCGTACAACTAATGTTAATTAGAAATAGACTTACTTGACGGATTAGTTATCTTGTTTAAAATTTCTGAAAAGTTTTATATATAATGTGCATACATATTTTAACTTTAATAGCAAAAAGTATTTTTTATAAAATAAAATTTAAAGTTCTGAAAATCGGTAAACAGTACTAGTTGTAAACTGTAATATATTTAAGTATTGGGAGAAATAAAACACGTTTATACTGTAATTTAACAGTTTGAACTCTAAGACCTTAAATAAAACTTAATTGAAATGTTCTCCCTTTTGTAATTAAAATAACTATTTTACTAGTTTTCTAACTTTTAAGCGTATTTTAAATTTAGATGATGGCATTTTGACAAGCAAATTCAGTTTTCATCTCTGTCAAATTAATATCGTGTTAGTAATATATTACGCAAAAGTAATTAATTTTCATACCTGTTAGACAAATGTTGTAAGGCTCTTGCATTAGTTCATAAGTTAATTCAGGAATTTTAGTCTATGTCATGCAATGGTTATGAGTGCTAGCTTTTTCATTAAAATTCTGCATGTAAAACAGATATTAAAATCTAAATAGGTAATCTCAATATTTTTAGTGTTAAATTTTTTAAACTGTGAGAATTTATTTCGGGACTTTGAAAGTGTCTTTAAATACTTGGACGTTTAAATTTAATTCTTTATATAACTGTCACGTCTGAAATATATTGTTTGAAATATGATGCATTTACAAGAAATATTTAAAATTTTCTTATATATAAGTTGAATATTTTGCCAAGTTTGCATAGATAAAAGAGCTCAATTAGATATATAATAGGCGAATAGAGTAAACTTTCCATGCGTTAATTCATTGTACTGAGGTTTGCTAAATGATTGAGGAAAGTAGGGTGCCGTCGTTGGTAATTTATAGTATATTTTCATTATAGGCATTTGTTTATACCTTTTAGAGGTAGTTTTCAAGCTTTATTTCCCAATATACAACCTCGAGTACCAAAATTTCGTACGTAGCACTCCTAACAAATCAACATTATCAAAAATTTAAATTTATGACTGTAATTGATATAAAAAAGTTCTTGAAACTTTAATTAGGACAAATTGATAGAATAGTTCTAACCATTTTCTAAGACGAAAGTGAGTGTAGACTTTCATAGGGAACTAATATAAATTATTGAATTATTTTACATTTAATATTTAAAGTACAATGAAAATTAATAAGGATAATTTGTTTGCATTTTCACAAATGTAGATGCATAATTATCACCAAATTTCAGCTAATTTTAAATCTAGTGGACGCACAATATTCTATTAATAACCAAAAAAAATTTTGGTTCCTTTTGTTGACGATCCCGCTCATGGCATGGATGTTCGTAGCCGTTCGGAATCGGCTTTAAGCAGCGAGTCCCGGTCTCATTAGCCCTCATGTAGCAAAACAGTAGACCGTAGAGCTCCAAAATATAACCTAACCTTTTGTTGATAATATTAACTCCTATGTTTCTGTAACTGTTTAAATGTTTGAGACTTAATTTTGCTTTTAATAACGAAAATGGAAACTAGCTATTATGCTGTTATTTTGTCATTTTACTTCCTTTTTAGAAGGTAATACTAATTGCACGATTTTGAGTAATATATCCAATTACTGAAATTGAAAATGATTACTAAAATTCTAATTACTGAAATTGAAAATGATTACTAAAATTCTAATTACTGAAATTGAATATCGTATCACCTGACATTACTATAGTTATTTCAAATTACCACCTAAAAGATCGTCAATTGACCCACCAAACTCGTATTCTAACCCAGAGTATAATTGACGCAATACTCGAAATAAAATTCTTCTAGTGGTGTGCCGAACGCTGGTTGATTGGTTAGGGCGCTGATCGTCAGTACCGGAGTTCGTGGGTTCGAATCCCACTATGGCATCGATGTTCGTAGCCGTTCGGAATCAGCTTTAAGCAGTAGGTCCCGGTCTCATTATCCCTCGTGTGCAAAACAGTAGACCGTAGCGCTCCAAACCAAACGAAACCAAATCTTCTAGTGGTGCGGAGGATAATTGAGACACCATTCGTGTGGCAATATAAGAGTATATACCCCAGAAAAAAAGTCTACGCTGTCAAAATAAAAACTGCTTTTTATATATCAGGGGTGGCCAACCTGTGGCTCGCGAGTCACATGCGGCTCTTTGAAGGATTGTGTGGATCTCGATAAATGTACCAGAATTCATTTTTGTGTTATACTTAGAAAAATATTACAACTGATGGAAGTCCGGCAATGCTGGGTAAAAAAATCGATCTTGTCCTTTTAAGAGATGACACTAAAATTCCACAATTAATTACCAACGATTCACTGAATAATTCACAGAACATCTCGTTACAAAATATTTAAAATATCCTGATGTTATGAAGGCCGAACTCTGGCCGATTGGTTAGGGCGCTGATCGTCGGTACCAGAGTTCGTGGGTTCGATTCCCACTATGGCATGGATGTTCGTAGCCGTTCGGAATCAGCTTTAAGCTGTAGGTCCCGGTCTCATTAGCCCTCGTGTGCAAAACAGTAGACCGTAGCGCTCCAAACCAAACCAAACCTGATGTTATGAAAACAGTGTAACACATTGTAAATTACATTCGCACGATGCAAAAAATCATCGACAATTAAAGAAATTCATTGAAAAATTAAAGGACGAAGAACTTTCAAATGACATTTATCAAAGATAATTTCTGCAAAAAAAATTTTTAATATATTTTTTGCATATCTTTTAAATACGCATTTAATTGCGACTCACGAAAAATTTTAAATTTTGAAAAATTGCTCGGAATATTAAGAAGCTTGACCACCCCTGTTATATATCATTGAGTTTACAACAGTTCTGCAGAAGGCACCGAGATGATAGATTTTTTAAAAAAATCTAGATTTCAGCAGTATTTTGTAAGCACATAGGGTAATTACCTCACCACACTTCTGGAAGGTTAATATGCAAGGTTTCATAAAGGCTTTAATGTTTAGTATACAGTAATGAAGTATTTCATTTCAAAATGCGTTAAGCTGTAACAAAAAGGCTTCCATTCACAAGTAAATCGTTCTTTGACACATGTTTGATACATTTCACCACAAATGGTCAATGAATCAAAATCCCCCTCATTTCCTCCTGAGCCGAGAAATCTCTTGTTGGTGCTCGTGTTTGCTTGGCAAATCTGATTTGCTCGTTTTCTCCTTGCCAATTCGAAGGGTTATTAGAGCGAGAGGAAAGAACTGTTAGCTGGTGTTGTGGTCCACTGAGGCTTGAACTCGAGAAGGAGGAACAAAGCAAGCATTTGCATGGAGGATTTAAAAATAAAATGAGGATACAGCCAACGGGAGTTTTGTTTGGAGAACATTCGTTTTTCTTTTACAAACTGAATGAACTTTTTCTTTAGAGATACAAATTGTGTAAATTTGTGTCTGTTTCTAAATTGTTGTAATTGTAGAAAGTAAATTATGTTCGGATTTAGTTAAGAATCTCTAATTTGAATGTTTTGTAAGAGTATCTAGTTCTTTTTAGTATCTAATTTGTGACAAAATTGTTTCATACCCAGAAATTTATCTTTAATCGGCAAATTAGTCAATTATTAGTAATGCACGATTAGTCTAAACTATTTCGTTCATTTCCTGAATTTACTGCGCTGAATGCAAATACTGTTATTTATCCAAGATTTTTAGATTTTTCGGATGTTTTGGTACATCTGAAAAATATAACTAAACATATGTAAAAAATGCAAGTTGACATTATGTCAATATAAGTTTAATTTGTTTGCAACAAATTAAAGAACTTTTAAATTTAATAAACACCTTGTAAAAAAATAACAATTAGGAAATTTATCGTAAAATAAACCGTTTTAAATCTGAGATTTTCTCGTATCTCGGAGGGCCGAACAATGGTCGATTGGTTAGGGTGCTGGCCTTCGGTACCGGAGTTCGTGGGTTTGAATTCCACAGTGGCATGGAAGTTCGTAGCCGTTCTGAATTGGCTTTAAGCTGTAGGTCTCGGTTTCATTAGCCTTCGTGTTGCAAAAAAAGGTCGTAGCACTCCAAAACAAAACTTACCTCGGAGGTGACAAAGTAACATATACAAGCTAAAGTTATGTCTGAATTATATGTACTCTTCTAGATTTATAAACTCAATCCCAGTACTTTGAGATAATTTATTTTCAAGTATTATGCTTAACATCTTTTATAATGCAGCCATCAGTACTTTACCACGATCTCATTGGTTGTTTTTCATTACAGGTTGTAGTGGGTGGTTCCTTGTACAGATTTTAGCACCGCACAATGGCACCCGTCTCCAGAAGCAACATTCAAATGTCCGACGACGAGTCCGAAGACGAAAATGACGAGAAGACACCCCTAGTCGAAAATCCCTATGACAGGTAAGGAAAGATGATTCCTTTATTGGAATAATGATTTTGAAAAATAAAACATTGAGGTTTCAGGAAACTTACACTGCAACCATATGAACCATCTAGATTCTTATTCTGAACTAGGATATAGCCCGTCATACGAAGGAATCGGTAAAATTTTTAACGTTCCAGAATTGTAAAGTACCCTATGAGGCAGGTAAAAAAATGGTTTGTTTATTGGCTGAGTTATCTTGCAACAAAAAATAATCGATGATAAAATTTAAAATTATCACATGTACCTAATCTGTTATTTAAGCCAAATAAAAAAAAATATTTACGTTATATCTAAGTTCAGTGATAAAAGTATGAAAATAATGGAGACGCTATTTAAATAATTTAAAATAAGAAATGAATAAATCAAATGGTTAAAGGAATGACGTCATAATGCTAGAAAAATATTTTTACTTATGTGATAAACTGAATCGCCTGCTCTTAATCGGGGAAAATAGGGCTTGAAATATTGGTATTAAACGTTCGAAAGGGGGGGGGATTTCGAACATTTTAAAGACAATAGTGTTTTTTGCTGTGATATGAAGCATATTTATACCAATTTATATTAGAATCGAACCGATAGTTTAGGAGAAGATAAACTTTGCTCTTTCAATTTTGCTAACCCTAACCCACAAAAAATCTAATATGGATGCTTCTATCCATTCCAGGTCCCACTGCTTCATAAATTAGAGGACAGTCTTACAGATAACTTAGGCTATTATTATATAGGGAATATATTAAAAGCCGGAAAGTGGCCAAATCAATATGGCGCTACCTTTTAGAACAGAGCCCGTGTGTTCAAATAATGCTGTGGGTATGAAAGTGTTTTAGGTGTTCAAAATCTGCTTTAAAGAGTAGGTACCCGGTTTAATTAGCCCACGTGTCGCAAAAATGTGTTTCAAATTATACCTTTTAACTGATCAAGTTCGCTGTCTCAGAATAATTTTTCATCAATTCTAATCGTAAGAATAAATATGGCATACAATAATTTGTTGATGAAAATTCAATTCTTAAAACTAAAAGAAATTTATTTTATGAATTTAAAAGTAGCTTATAAGTTACAGAAATGAAAGATAAAACATTGTCGTATCGAGGGAAATTCATACCTAATTTGAAAATAACCATTCATCCATCTTCTGAATACTTTAACTTCCCTCTCGAAATTTGAATTTCTAGATAAAAGTAAGGTGTGGCTGTTAATGCGTGCATACTACAAAAAGTTTTAGCCCAAAGCGGAATCGTGTCTTCGATTGTGCGTGAGATTAGTGTTGAAAGATTTCTGATACCTAATTTTGAATGCACGCTCATTAATTTCGACAACATCAAATTATCTAGGTAACTGGAATATTCTTCCAATTTAGTAAAGCGAGTTAAGGTATCGCTGAGAAAATGTCTGGAACAAAGTATTTATAAAACTTTGCTTTTTATGAATTCCAAACTATACTTGTACAAACTCTTTATTACATAAGTACGATCTCAAATTATATTTTTACTAATAGTTATTAAATTTTAACCCTCTAAGCGGTTCGCACGTACAATTCCGCCAAACAGATTATGTCTTCAAAGCGGTTGTCACGTACAATTTTCGACCTCCAAAACGTTCCGAAAATGGATACAATGTACATTTCTGCCAGTGTTTTCTCCTATGGAGTTTTGAGGTAGGAGGGTCAGGTCGATTGTTTAGGAACTGCATACCTACTCTCTGATGCACAACAACGCTGATAGCTATTCATGGCTTTGTAAATCTCTATTTCGAAGTATTTCGTTTGCGGTAACAGATGTATCTCTAATTGCACCACATAAATAGCTTGGATGACTTTCGTAAAAAAGATAGAAATCATTCTCTTAAAGAATATTTTTATTTCTACTTTTAGAACGCATTATTTCTTCTGGGATGATCTTCGAGACTTGACGAGCTTTATGTGTATTAAAAATTAACAATCTATAATGTCTATTTATATATCTATTTATAACCGGAAGTAAAGGGACAATAACGAGGTGAGTTTCCCCTATTCCAAACTATTCGACAAAGGGTGAAGTAAAAAATCATAGAACACTTTGGTCACTGACACAATGAAACTTTACCGTATTTTTAGAGACTTTTTTCCTCGGTGTGTACCACTCGGAGGGTTAATCCTATAATATTTTTAACATTAACTTCTTGAAATATTGAAAACATTGTACACCCTTATTTCATGACATATTTAATCCCCTGTATAATAATAGCCTAAGTCTCCATCTCTCCTATCTCCGTCTGTCCTCGAATTTGTGAAGCAGTTGGACTTTGAATTAATAGGGCATCCATATTGGATCCTTGATGAGTTAGGGTTTGCAAAATTCAAAGCAAGTCTAAAACTGTCAAAATCCACTCCTTCCCCCTTTTAGAGCGTTCAATGATATTATTTGAAGCCTTATTTTCCCCGGTTAAGAGCAGGCGATTAAATTTATCAATTTATCACATAATAAATAGGTAAAAATAACATTTTTTTAAATCTAACATTATGGCGTCATTGCTTTAACCATCTCATTTAGTCATTTCTTAAATTACTTAAATATCATCTACATTATTTTCATACGTTTTATCACTGAACTTAGATGTTACGTTAATAATTTTCTTTTATATTTGGCTTAAATAATCGATTATGTACGTATGTGATAATTAAAAATTTTATCAGATTTTTTGTTGAAATGAAAATTTTATCACCGGTATTAAATTCTTTTCATAAAAGTCTAGTCTATTTCAAAGAATAATATCTAAGTTATATATCTTTGAAAATTAAGAAGTCTGTTCGTTTGTGGGTTTTTGGTACATAACCACACGGTTTGATTAAACGAATTCAACGTGATTCTAATTACCTTCACAGTATCGGGAGACTTTAGAGGAGTATGAAGATAAAGAAATTGAGCTTGTACCAGATAATTCTCAGCCGAAAAACATATCTTTTTTAGCTGCCTCATAGGTACTTTACAATTCTGGGAAATTAAAAATTTTACTAATCCCGTCATATGACGGGCTGTACGCAAGTAGTGATCATAATTTCAATGAGCAAGTTCACTATAAATGGTACTTTAAGTACTTGCCTGGGAATCAATATTGCTTATTTTAAATAATTTTTTAAGATTTTACATGAATATATATATATATTTTTTTTAATTTCCATGTTAGCAGTAAGATGTGCTAAAAAATATTTTATAAATGAAGTGCTAAGTAGTTTTGTAGGACAGATGCTTCATGACTATAATTCGAGCTTTCACAATTAATGCGAACTTATTAACACATTGACGGACAGTAAGAACAAGTGAAGTTCGAAAATTAAAACTATTTTTGTAATTTTTAGAATATCAGAAGTATAGTTTTACTTTTTCTGCTTAAACTTAATTTTGATTAATTCAGCACCTTTAATTAGGTTGCTGCTATAACCGTCATTGCACCAACGGACTCTAGACACCAATTAATGGGACAATAACTGCAAAAATTTAAAAATGTAAATGACAAGTTTAATGACTCAAATAAGTAACTTTTTCTGTGCAACAAAGTATTTTTAGGAGTTTTACACGAAATGTTAGTTCATAAACAAAAATAAATGACAGGAAAACAAATTGAAGAGAAAACACGATCATACTACTCCCTTCACAACACTTGCGTACTGAACCTGCAAGTCGTGTAACAGGTGGAAAACGATATTCAAACTAAAAATTTCCTTAATATAACACTAGGCTTCTACTTATACTCCGGTAAATGCACATTTGTGCCGTTATAACAGTAGTATCTAAAAAAACGACAGTTTCGTTTTGGACTGCTATTGCCGTAATGCCACATAGTGAACTTCGCTTTGAAGGCTATAGACGCAAGTGTGTCAACATCTTAAATATGTTGGGTAGACTATGGATTTGCTTTTATTGGAAAGTTTCTAGTTTTAAAATATTAAACTCTCACTTTAAGGGATAGGGTACCTTTAAACTTTAAAACTAGGGGAAAGGGTGTATTATATAACCTTTTTAAATATAAAGTTTATAATCTTTATTTTTACAATACATTACTGTTACTGTTTACAATTACTGTTTTCAAAATGTTTCTAAACATTTAAAATGTAACTTTTGATTGATAAAATATTTTATAGTGACTTGCGAGCAGCATTACAAGCACAAATTGTATTATACCTGAAATATTTCTTATAAGTTGACTACTAGTTACGAACTTTAGATATGTATGCTTTGTTCCAAAATCTTTTTGAAAGTCACAAAATTTAAATACTTTTTATTTTATAATTTAGAATTTTTAAAGTATTGCAAGCAGAAGTATAATAGTTAAACAAGTTAGTTTAAGGAATTCTTCCAAGTGTTGTATTTTTTAGAAAAATATATTGAACCATAGCTTAGAAATTGTACTCGCATATCACATTGGATAGTCAATTTAAAGATTCTATTATCTGCAGAAATATTTTACAATATTTCATGATAATGTTTGTAATTTAACTACCTCATTACCTATAGCATTTGTTCGAATATTCATGAGCAGAAAATGTTGTATAAAACATTCTAAAACATTTGTCAACAAATCATGTTTAAATGCCGTAAATGTTGGTAGTACTAACATTAGCTAGGATTATCTATTTTTTGCAAGTTGATAGATGTAGTAACATGTTTAATTGGATGTGAAATAGTTTAAATTCTTAGGATAAACTTCTTAATTTACTTTGAAAAACAATGTAAATATAAACAAGAACTGGAGACCACAATGGAAGGTTTTCCCCTCTAAGCCTCTCCTTCCTTCATCAGGAAACTGTTTTTACCCTTTTTAAACTTATAATTTCAAATATTTTCTTTGTGTTCTACAAGAATTTGACAATATAATTATCTTTTTCTTCGAAACACTGTCTAAATTTCTTCATGATTTATCCTACTTTTAAGTTATTCGTTTTTTCGATGGAGATTATTTCAAAATGTTCTTAACGCACTGTTCTATGATTTAAGGCAGTAAAATTAAAGATTTTCGAAAATACGCAACCCGTAATCTTTCTCTCACTTTTCCTCTTTAGTTGGGTGGAAAAACTTTCACTGATTTTAAATAGCGTCAATATACCTAAATCTTTCATAATTGAAAAAAATTCTTTACTGTCAGTTGCAGCCAAAAATTTAATAGTAAAAACAATTCAGTATAATCAAACCTTTTAAATGTATAAATGAAGATAATTTTTTAAAATGTCAGCTGGGGAGAAAATATTCGAAAACCTTATCCGTAGTAAGCATTGGGGAAAAGTTTTAGGCTTTTAAAGCTTTCTAGATTAAAATATTTTTCCTTAAATCACGAATACAGTAATAATTTCATATATGTTAATGCAATATGGCAGCACTTAATCTTCAGAGAGGGTTTCTAAAATAACTTTCCAGCAATTTGAGCTGTTTTAGCTCTTTACTGAATCGATTCCAGGAGATTTTCTATTTAAATTAAAAAATGTCCTTATCTGTATTTATACTTACTCATTACTTCATAATATGAAAAGATTTAAAGTTAAATTTTACTCGAGACTATTTTTTGCTTATTTTAAAGAGCAGTAATCGTATTTATTAGTCTATATATATTTAGAAATCTCAAATATAATAATAGAAATAGAACTTGAATATGATTTGCAATGATTGGTCATTTAAAATTCTGTATAATCCGCAAAATACAGAAAATTCAGCCCAATGTAGTTTAGACTAACAAAATTAAAGAAAGCTGTGCTTAGTTGAAAACAGAAATAGTTGGACTTTTGTCCTTTTTAAGAATTTTGTCTTTCTCTTAGAGCATTAGTTCCTGTAACAAATATATGCACAAAAATATCTTCAGGGTGAATTTTAAATGCAACTTAGCAACAAACCTTTAAATTTCTGTTAAAACTTTTACCGTAAAATATAAGGGCTATAAGATAGATTAAATTGAAAATTTTATAATTTTGAACATTATTTCTGAGGGAACAATAACAATCTAAATTTGATTCTAATTTGAAACAACTTTGAAAGCCCCAAACTATTTTATTTTCCCATTTTAGTTGAGGTGGACTGACCGAATGGTAGTTCGCTGCTCTTCGATGCGGGAGTCTGAGTTCGAATATCGGTGAAGCCAATGATGTTTGTTTATACCCATTTGAAATTGGCTGTAATTAAACAGTAGGTCCCGGTCTCATTAGCCCTAGTGTAACAAAAATATAGACCGTGGCTTTAAAAATCAAATGAAACCCTTATTGTAGTAGGCAAGAATAATCCTTTCGGAAAGTTCAGATGGAAAAAAAATTTTTTTAGTAAAATATAATCAGATTTTAGAGAACTATAGAAAGTAACAAATGTAAACAATCCATTGAAGTGGAAAGAATGTCTTATTAATTCCATTTGAATTTAACTTTTGATGTAAGTGGCCAATCTCTTTGGTGTCGCAACACAGTAGTGAAATTTAGAAGTCCGGGTATTTGTTAGCAAGAGTAGTCATTGTTCTCAGTTAACATAAAGATGTAAATTCTATTTTGAATACCCAAGGACAAAGCCAAGACCATCTACAATGGAGTTCCGAGAGACCATTTGTCATTGCAAAATGGAACAAGTTGAGTTTCGTGGTGCATGAAACTTTTTTATATACTAGTAGAGAAGTTCCGCTTTTCATCAACTAGTGATACAAAGGTTGAAACAAAAGGACATCTTTCGAGAGATGATCTCGACATGAGACTTGAAAAGATCAAGCAAACTCTTTAAGTGTTCTTTTATTTAAGCTATTTAGAAATCGTGATTTATTTACATCTGAAATTGATTTGACATTAAGGATTATAATTATATAAAGTACAGATTTCATCCATTCGCTAACTGTAATTTCAAAACATATCTAGTTTGACATTTTTGAAAATAAGTTCCTGAGAGGACTTAGATTTTTGCAGATTAAATTTTTGGACGTTGTCTAATACTGAAACAGCTTACTGATGATCTAGGATACGAATATTCAGTAAGATCAGTGTACTAACTCTTTACTTGTCGTGTACAACACATGATATACACATCTAACATTTCATACGCTTATCTTACATGAAATGTACTTCAATGGCCAGACAGCCCATGATGGCAGAGCATCGAATTTCCGCACCAAAGTGAGCCAGACTCATTTCTCGAGTGCAAAGAGTTAGTTTGAACATAATAAAAGAATAGTAGCTACGTTAAATAAAAATAAATTTTCGTAATAAAATCTTTTCTTTTTGCCACGAAAGACATTAGTCCCTCTTCCTCTGACGAGCGACCTTGTCAAGGATGAGGCCTACATTTATTGCCACTTTTAAATGGCTTGGACTGAAAGGGGAGGGGGAGAAATGTGCCCACGGCAACTACGATGTCACGCGATGAATAGATTTCTTGTGGTTTACATACGTAGATAATGACATCTTATTCTTTTGGAATGTAACTCTTTCCAGAGAAAGCAGTTTTACTAATACGAGGATATGAAGTTGTCACTAAATGCTAGAAGCATTAAGTTGTTAAAAATATCTCCAATTCGAGTAGTCCTGTTATACAAAAAACATCTATTCATAATTACCATGCTAAAGAATAGAATCGTATAAAGCACCATGTAAGTATTTCTAATAGGATTACGAAAGCTTGACTATAAATTTCGTGTTAGAGGAAAATTTAAATATCTAAATTTGAATGCACTAAAGGCCGAGAGCAAAATTTCCGCCTTATTGGAAAGTAGTGTTTGAACCACTCTAATATTTTTTTCTAAATTTGGACTAAATCATATGTAGTGAGTTTCAAAAGTAAGTTTAGTTTCACTGTTGTAGTTACTTAAATTTAAGGTATTTAAAACAATTTTTATAAAGACTTTATAATTTTGTTTTTAAAAGCTGGAAGTTTAGTCGAAACTTATCCAAGATCATGAAATTTTAGGCATAAAAGCAAAGTTAGAAAGTCTATATTTGGACATGTTTGTTTGTTAGATTTAAAATAAAATTCGAAACAAATTGCGGTTTAGAATTGGCAGAAAATTTCAAATCTACTTGTAGACAATTTTCTGTTTATTTACTCCCACCCCACATTCAGACATAAGAGGATTTATAGAGGGAAAATTCAAAAGGTCTGATGGAAAATCAGCTTCCACTGTCTAGCATATAACCTAGCCCGGTGAATAACTCTTTGGAAAATTGATGAGATCCCGCATTTATTGAAATCTATGAAATCTATTTAAAGAATTTATAATCTTCTGCGTTACTGTAGGTAAATGTTTTACATGCATCACCTTTATACACACATTTTCATACTTTAACATGCACACAATTATTGAATTTTGTTGTAATATTTACAGTAGCATTACAATTTAACTCTGTTTCGAAACATACATCCATATTTGCAAACTTGTTACATTTATTCTTATTTTACGTTCAACAGTTTTATTTACAACTCATGTTTGTACAATTTTTAAATATTTAATATTTTACAATATATACACACATACATCAGTTTTCATTTTACCAAGTAACTTGCATATTTTTTTTAAATTTACTCACCGTATTATATGTAGTATAATAAAGGGCATATTTATACTGTAATATGCAAAATAATATAAATGTAATATGTTATATAAACAAAAATTGACAAAAATCCACTTCTAGTAAAATACCCTGTAAAGTAATAACACAATCCTTATACCGAATTATAAAACAAGAGCACACAGAATAACTAATTACCGCAGTTCATGGGCTTAAATTCCGTTGCTGGCGTTCGAACGTTGTCGTTCTGAATCTGCTTTTAAGCCGTAAATCTTGGGCTCATTTGCCCTCTAGTAGAAAAAGACATTAGCGCTTTAACTAAACACTGTAGCCGAACAATGGCCGATTGGTTAGGGTGCTGGCCTTCGGTACCAGAGTTCGTGGGTTCGAATCCCACTGTGGCATGGATGTTCGTAGCTGTTCAGAATAGGCTTTAAGCTGTAGATCCCAGTCTCATTAGCCCTAGTGTTGCAAAAAGTAGACCGTAGCACTCCAAACAAAACCAATTAACTAAACACTCTAAGCCTTATTTGGGATCAGACTCCAAACCATTAAAAATGATAGAAAAATCAAGGCAGTTCCTGGCAGTATACAACAAATACCCAGCATGTAGGCGACAAAATTTAGAGGTGCCAAATTTGATCGGTGTGCTGTGAAGTGGTGATATCTGTGCAAAGACAAATACATTATCCGTTTTTTTGTTTAATATAGCAAGCACAGCAGACTAACGTTATAAATTGTATATTAACTTTCTCGTAAGTTTCCTTTTAATAAATATCAAATTTTATTACTTTGTTGGAGGAAAACAGTCACAAGTCAGATTACCTATGAGTATCTTTAAGTCTATCGCCCCGAAGCAGTTAGGCATTATGATACTGTCGGCATTTTTAATGCTATTTTGACTTGGTCTCTATTAAATGCGCGCGCCCACACACACCAAAAAAGTACGCATGCGCTTTAATATTTCCTCCTCCCAATAACGACACTGAAAAAAAATCAAGAAGTTTACAAAAGATGAACACAATGCAAATTCAAACCTGGAATTATATTTCAGGCCACAAATTGACTGTTAGTCTACTAAAAAAAATATTTCTATAAATTTGGAACTAAGAAAGTACATGATACTCTAAAAAATGTTAAACATGCTTATAAATTTTTAAACTGCATGTATATCTAATGATATTTTACTGTCTTTCTAGGCGTAAAGAAGATGTGAAAGGTTGGGATGTGTTCATCGTCACTCCACCTGAAGAGGAGGATGAAACGGCCACGTCCAAAGCCATCGATATCACTCTGAAGCTTATGAAAATTTTAGTCTACATAATCACGTTTTCAGTAGTCATAGTTTCAGCAGTGATAGCCAAAGGAACCTTTCTCTTCATGACTTCGCACATTAAAGAAAGCAGAACACTGCCAGTTTGTAAAAAAGGACTAGGTAAAGTTATTTTTTAAAACCTGATTTTTTTAAAAAAAATTCTGCAGCAGGTCTAACAACCTGAAAACAATGAACTTGTGGTTTGGTTGATTAATTTAGAATATCAAATTTGCTTGCGATAGTGATAACTTAATTACCATTTCTAAGTGATTAAGAAGATAAAATCAATCCAGGATCCCATTCGGGAATTCCAGGATCACATTTTCCCCCCAATCGCCCTAAGCGGACCGGTCCGTGGATCAAATGTTGCCCAGCCGCCTAAGAAACTTTATTTCTATTTTATTTACTGTAGCATATTTGTCTTGGTTTTGTTGGACTTTGTGCTAATTAATACCTTTTGTAACGAGAGAGCCTTATAATTATAATAAATTAGTTTGTTTATTAAACATTTCAATATTATGAATTAAAGTTAGACATTAAATTGAAATACTTTCCTGAAAAGTAGCCGAACGATGGTCGAATCGTTAGGGTCGGTACCGGAATTCGTGGGTTCGAATCTCACTATGACATGGATGTTCGTAGCTGTTCGGAGTCGGCTTTTAAGCAGTAGGTCCCAGTATCCTTAGCCCTCGTGTTGCAAAAAAGTAGACCATAGCGCTCCAAAACAAACCAAACCAAACCAACATTCCTGAAAGAAAAGTCCTCCCCCCTTCAGCGGACAACTGTTAAATTATCAAACGTTGACCGGTTGGAGAGCATTGCGGGAACAGAAAATGTTTTTCCCAGGCCTTTTTAATAATCTTTAATTTGCATGCCGATTAAAATATAAATTCTATAAAGAATAACTCCCTAAAAGCTAAAATAAAGTTAGATTAAGAAACTCGAGAATCGGATTCTTTCTATTTCATAGTTTATAAAAATTTCTTTAATTCCCTTTTAGATTTTTAGTTTCTTTATGTGCCTTTTTAGCAAATGACTAAAGTAAAATCCTTTTCTTGAACTCGTTAAGAAATTAGTATATTAATACTTAATATAATTTAAGCATTGAAACTTAAATTATTTTAAGAATAAATGTGATTGTGGAAGATTTAAAGACAAAGCATATGGAGAACGATAAATCTTCACACCAATACTTATACTTTTTAAATAACAAAGTAACTTTTGTTAGATAGACAATTACTGTATAGTTTTTTAACCCTTTAATGCGTGGCGTATCATTTTAAATACGGCTAAAAAATAGCTTGTAGAGTTATATTTTCTTAGAACAAATTTTCTTTTTGAGAGTAGGTAATGGGCAATCTTATAAATAATCTACGAAATTTTCAAGTAATTTCTATTTATATTTTTTTCATTTAGATCTAGATTTTATCGATTTTTCGATTAGCGCTCATAAATTTACTTTTTCGGCAGGTACAGACTGAGATCATGACAAATTTGCTTTTTCCATTACACTACAGCATTTTGCAGAGATTATTTTACCTGCAATATCAAATAAATCTTTTTTCAGGAAGTTTTTCCTTTTTTTTTTATAAATGTCACTATGTTTAACACGATAACTGATCATTAAAGTGACATGCTCTAGTATTCAAAATTATTTGACCTTCAAATTTATTTCGTTCTGTACAGTCCATATTAACTTAGATTTAAGATAGGCTCCGAAATGTAATCAGCAGAAATGACTTGGGCATTAAAAGGTTAAACATTCTAAAGCAGTAACCTTTAAAAATTACTTTACAATTCTAACAAGATTTTGTTCTTTGGCCTAGACGTGTTTATTGTAGGTATCTGAATTCATGTTAAATTACCAGTCAACTAGCTTTTGAATAGCGAGACGACAGCCTTGCCAATATTTTGAACCTTGTCCACTATTTCGTAACGTAATTAAAGCAGAGCCAGGTATAACAAGAGTTCATGACATCGAGTCAATCCGGATCGACTCCCACGCATTTGCAACTCTGTAGGAGTGGTTGCCCTCCGAACTGGGTTCTATGACTTGAGTAAACGAGTTTAGCCCCAGTTCCAAGAGAGATAAGTCTGGTGTGAGTGTGCTGGTCATCGTTCTTCGCCCATACAGATTCTAGAAAGAACCACACAGTAATGATGCTATTATTATTCATAAAATGGCATAGTGATAGAATACTTAACTTGCGTTTAATTTCATGATGGGAGCAATATTTTGCTATTATAGTGAATTATGGTTTCAAATTTAAAAAGCTGAATAACTCGCATTTTATAGGTAATGGCTGTCTTTAAGCTAATTAATACTGATTATACTAAAAATTTCCAGGTTGAAAGCCTTTTGCAAATTGGTTGCTTAACTTGAAGGTTATAAGGACTTTGAAAACATTTTTACATTTTCATTTGAAAACCTGATCAGATAGATAACACATCTGAAAAATTTGTTAAAATATCTTGATGAAATATCTCTTAAATGATTAGATCTATTAAAAAATATAGGAATGCAAGGTGAAGTATTTTTTCAACTTTCTTATTTTGCCTTTACTTGGCCTAAAATAAAGGTTTCTATTGGCTTTAATTATATTGAAACGGGAAATAACTTAAACGAGTTTAATCTGAAAGAGAAGGCGTATTTGAATTTCTAAATATATATTTAAAAGAACGATTCGGTGTAAGGCAAGCAGGTTTTTGAAGGAAAGATATGAAACCAATTGGTCATATACCTGTTTACGAACATAAAAAAATAGTTTCGATAATGCATGCTTATTAAAGACAACGTGAAAAATGTAAAGTCATTTTTATTCAAACCATCGGTTTTCATTTGCCAAAACAAGTTTTCGTATGTATAAAATAAAAATATTTAAGTAACTAGCATATAGCCCTTCATATGACGGGATCAGTAAAATTTTTAATTTTCCAGCATTGTAAAGTACTCTGTAAAGCAGGTAATAAAATGGTTTGTGTTTTGGCTGAGAATTATCTGGTACACGCCCAATAATGTGTTTATCTTCATACTCCTTTAAAGTCTCCCTACATTTTGAATGCAGTTTAGAATCACGCTGAATTCATTTAGTCAAACCGTGTGGTTATGTATAAAAAACAAACACACAAACAAAATTCTTAATTTTCGAAGATATATAACTTAAAAGTTAGATGTTTGTTAGTCCGTAAAATAAACTCCTAGACTTTTAGGAAAAGAATTTGTTGTTCATACCGGTGATAAAATTTTCATTGCAACAAAAAATAATCGATGATTAAATTTAAAAATATCACTTAATATACTTAATCTATTAACACAAATATAAAAGAAAATTATTTGCTTAATATGTGAGTTCAGTGATAAAACGTATGAAAATAATGCACGCGATATTTAAATCATTTAAAATAAGAAATGATTATACGAGATGGTTAAAGGAATGACGTCATAATGCTAGAAAAATTGTAATTTTTTACTTATTTATTATGTGGATAAATTGATAAATTTAATCTAGGTCACTAACGTCAAATAGAATCTCTCCTAAATAAGCTTTGCTGAACGATGGCCGAATGGTTAGGGTGCTGACCTTCGAAACCACAGTTCGTGGGTTCGAATCCCACTATCACATGGATGTTCGTAGCCGTTCGGAATCGGCTTTAACCCTTTAATGCCTGGCGTATCATTTTTGATACGGCTAAAAAATAGCTTGTAGAGTTATTTTTTCTGGGAACAAATTTTCCTTTTGAGAGTAGGTAATGGGCAAACTTATAAACAATCTACGAAATTTTCAAGTAACTTCTATTTATATTTTTTTCACTTAGATCTAGATTTTATGATTTTTCGTTCAGCGCTCATAAATTTACTTTTTCGGCAGGTACAGACTGAGATCATGACAAATTTGCTTTTTCCATGACACTACAGCATTTTGCAGAGATTATTTTACCTGCAATATCAAATAAATCTTTTTTCAGGAAGTTTTTCCTTTTTCTTTTTTTATAAATGTCACTATGTTTAACACGATAACTGATCACTAACGTGATATGCTTTAGTATTCAAAATTGTTTGATCTTCAAACTTATTTCGTTCTGTACAGTGCATATTAACTTGGATTTAAGATAGGCTCCGAATTGTAATCGGCAGAAATGACTTGGGCATTAAAGGGTTACGCAGTAGGTCCCGGTCTCATTAGCCCTCGTGTTGCAAAAAGCAGACCGTTGCACTCCAACCAAAACCAAAAAACCCAAACCAAACCAAAATTAAATGAGCCTTAATTCGACAAGCAATATTTTCCTTATCATTACATGAAAATACGGTTAAAAGTCTATAAAATGAATTTGTTTTATGTTGTAAAAAGAATCCTAAATACTAGAGTGAGGATACTTAGAAAAGTACTACATTAGTTTAATGTGAGAAAAAAAAACTTCAGAAGTTTCCCATGCTATAGTGTCAATATATATTAGACATTGCTTAATTCAGCTCCTAAAGTAGGATATAGAAAATAAACTTTAATACGAAGGGAAGGTTATATAAGATTTAACCCTTAATTTTGCTAAGTCTGGCCGCTACACCGGACATGTATACTTATAACCAGGGCTTCGAACCGTAATTTTTTTTGTTCCGGTTCAACTAAAAAATTAATATCGGTTCAGTTCCGGTTTTCGCTCCGCCAAAAATAACGGTTTTCGTTTCAGTTCCAAATGAATAATTTCATTTTATGTATATTCTTATTTGTACTAAAAATATAATTCTATCATAAAAAAAATGTAATTCTATCAAAATTTAGAAGATTTTATTCTTTTTTTAATTGGTACACTATGTGAATTGATACAAACAGCAGGTACGATAAGAGCGGCGAGCGTTGGCATTGTTATCCATTATCAAAATCGCATTTGACAACTAGGTTCATGATTACCCACATTCGTCGTTTGACTCTCACATCGTGCACTTGGCCTTGCAATAATTATGTAAAAAATATATTATTTATTTAACATATGAAAATTGCCTCTAATTATTAATATATCTTCTAACGTGGTTTCACTGAGATTACTTCTGTTGTCTCGGAGAATAAATTTCAAACCTGAAAACGCTCTTTCAACACTGGAGCTGCCAAAACCACCATTGCAATCTTATACAAGTGCGGATATGTAATTATAAAGTTGACGTTAAATTAGAAAATATTGATAAGTTGGTAACAGTAACAAAATGACTGAAAGATATATCGAACCGAAATAAACCGATATTTTTTTCGGTTCAGTTCCGGTTTTTGTTCCGACCAAAATAACGGTTTTTTCCGGTTTTCGGTTCAGTTCCGGTTCGAAGCCCTGTTTATAACTACTATACAACATAATTGTCAGTGTTCGCCACAGCGGACATACCTCAAAAATGGAAAATGATATATAGATTTTTATTTATTTTACAGAGATCCTAATGTCTATACAGACATGGAAAAATAACAGAAATTAAAAAATATTTGAAAAAACATCTTGTCAAATTAAGGGTTAAAAATTACGAAAATTGTAAGTACTGTGAAGAAATTGAATTAAGTTGATTTAAACAGATTCGAAACACATATTCAAATTATCCATGTATGACTTATCGTCTAAGAACTATTAAATCTTCAAAATTTCCATTTTTCATTTTTTTTTAAACATTGATGTACAAACATTTCTGCACATTTTTTTTATACATTACTCTTTTCAGTATCTAAAAACAGGACGAATGTTATTAATTTAAAATATTTGACATATGTTGCATTCAGATATAAATTGAAGTTTAAAATGTGTTACTCAGATTTCATTTTTTTAAATTTGTGCACAAGATATCGTGCATACAAGCTGTTCCTAAAAGACCCAGGAAATTTTGTGCTAATGTAATAGCATATATACTACTTTCACATAAAATATTGTCATATTTATAATTTTTTAATGTTAAAAACAGTATGCAAGTACTTTTGTGTTTCATCTTGATTTACATATAATTTATGCTTTTAAATTATTTGCCGAACTATGGTCGAATGGTGAGGGTGCTGGCCTTCGGAACCGGAGTTCATGGGTTCGAATCCCACAGTGGCATGGATGTTCGTAGCCGTTCGGAATCTGCTTAAGTAGTAGATCCCGGTCTCATTAGCCCTCGTGTTGCAAAAAGTAGACCGTAGCACTCAAAACCAAACCTTTAAATTATTTATAGCATACCTATAGTTATACATTGTGTTTGTGAAAGAATTCTATATTGTATTTAAAATATTTTGCTTGCTTATACCTCGGGTTAAACTCTTAAAATATTTTTAAAAATGATATAAATTAATGACATTTATTTTCTAACTCCCCTGCATTAGAAAAAGGAGTGACGAAATAGAGCGCAGAAACTTTTTACCATTTATCTATTTTTGTTTAAAATGACATAGTCGATTTAAAAACTTCATACAAAAATTTTAAAGATCTGATGGAGGGAGGTGGGGCTTGATATCCACTGAGGCACGTAATGGCGAGATATATATATATAGTAGCAGCCCAGCCCTAGTAGGGGGCAAACTTTTAGGGGGGCCTATGAAACGAATATAAAATATAACTAAAGCTTTAAGACTCAGACTTTCAAATTTTTCTTTTACTACTATTTATATTTTTATAAAAGAGGTTGATGTGTAATAACCTTTTATAACATAGCCTCATTTTAGATACCGCTGAAAAATAGCTTTTAGAATTTATCTTGGGACGGGTTTTCCTTTTGAGAGTAAGTAGACGGCAATCTTATAAGCGATCTAAAAAGAATTAGAGTAATTTCTATCTATAGATTTTCCATTTCAGTCGACAATTTATTTTTCGAACAGCAGATATAAATTTATTTTTTCGGCAGGCTATAGAAGGAAATCAATATCTTAAATATATATTTTATATTAATCGTAGAATGCTATCCTTGCATCTCACATACGGTTTGTAATTAAAATAACAGGCAGTTAAATTTGGAATTAACAAAAAATCCTTTTTTTTAAAAAATTAAAGCATATGTGTTACTTTTTTAAAATAAGTTTTAAACTCAAAATCTATCTACTTTTTATTTTTATAGCAATAATTGTTTTCAGTGTTAATCTACCAAAAACGTACTTCAAGTCATATATACATACCCTTGAAAAACCTGATTGTAGAAATGTTATCAATGCTCCATCTTCTTTATCAATAGTGTTAAAGATTAAAAATATGAATTTATAATTCTAACAATTTTCAAAAGAAAGTGATAACAAGTGTTTGAAAATTATTTTACCTTTTTTTAACAACTGCAACAAAACAGCTGTATTGACTTCCTTGAATATTATGAATAGATCTGAAAAATATATTAAAAATTTATTTTTATAAAGAAACAAACTAATATTTAGTACATTTTTTTACACGACATTGCTTTATTAAGAAACTCCATTTTATAGTACTTATTTTACGTATAATCGCAAAATTTTTCCCCCGTTAAGTTTTCCCATTTTAGTGAATGTCACCCTATGATTAAAACGATATTTAATCAATAACCTGTCGTGCATTTGTATTAAAATTTGTTTGAACTTCACATTTATTTTATATTGTGCAATCCATAATAACTTAGGTTTTGGGTATGCATAGATCTGCCATAGGCAGAAATGATTCGGGCATTAAAAGGTTAATTCATTTAAAAAAAAATTTAACAAAGATTTTCTGAAATGTGTAAGCAAAATTAAAGCAGATTTGTAATAAATAGTAAATTGTAAGTTAAGGGACATAATTTTTTATACCACTGTTTTGTCTTTTGTCATTAACAATAGAAAAGAAATTTGATTACGAAAACTTATTAACCTTTTAATGCCCAAGTCATTTCTGCTGATTGCATTTCGGAGCTTATCTTAAATCTAAGTTAATATCGACTGTACAGAACGAAATAAATTTGAAGATCAAACAATTTTGAATACTAGAGCATGTCACGGTAGTGATCGGTTATCATTTTAAACATAGTGACATTTATAAAAAAAAAAGGAAAAACTTCCTGAAAAAAAGATTTATTTGATATTGCAGGTAAAATAATCTCTGCAAAATGCTGTAGTGTAATAGAAAAAGCAAATTTGTCATGATCTCGGTCTGTACCTGCCGAAAAAGTAAATTTATGAGCGCTGATCGAAAAATCATAAAATCTAAATCTAAATGAGAAAAAAATATAAATAAAAACTACTTGAAAATTTCGTAGATTGTTTATAAGATTGCCCATTACCTACTCTCAAAAGGAAAATTTGTTCTAAGAAAACATAAAAACTCTACAAGCTAATTTTTGGCAGTATCTAAAATGATACGCCAGGCATTAAAGGGTTAACTGACAGAGAAAGCAAGAGTTCTGTTTACGCCAATAGCTCAGGACAACAAAAATGGAAGTCAAAAAATAATTAAAATAACTAGAGCGGACTGTATATTAATCATATTTATTGCTAAACAAGCTAAAGCGAATACTTCAACTACAAGTATACTAGATTAAATACCTATGAGGGAGTGTTTTGAAATAATAGCATATTTGAACATAGGAGAAATTGAACGCGTGATAACGATCATAAGCTAAGACTAACCATGTCAACAAAGGCGTAAGATTTCCAGGGATGGCTGTTTATCACCGAACAATTTAAGCATCAATAAGTGCAGTTTATGGGTGTATATGGTTATTTTCTTCTTTAGCAGGATACTTTCTTATATACTTAAATATGATGTGCATAGTTTTTAAAGTTTGTTTCCTAATCAATCGTATGAAGCAGTCATATAAACATAAATTTATCTGTAATGGGCCAAGTTATGAATCTACTAAGAATCCATTGATTGCGAGATGCCAAATGATGTCTTAGCAGTGGATTGTATCCCAGAATCAGTTGTGCATATATTTAATGAAAACTGTATATTCCAATGTATATATTTAGTAAAAATCTGAAATAAAATTGTACTAAAAGTTTTAAAACACTTCTAAAAATATAATTTTTGTTAAATTTTTAATTCCGGAATAGTCGTGTAGAAATAAGTGAGCAAAGTTCATTGGCTTTTAAAGGAAGGCTTTAAAAAGTTTAGATTTATCTTTTCCTTATAACGTACTGATACAAAAGATTACGAAGCAAATGAAATGCAACGGTCAGCTCACAAAACAATAGAGATGCATCAGATTTCTTGTCAGGCTTTACAAATCCTTTTAAGAATTGAAGCACATAATTTCAATTGCATAATAACAATCGAATTACGCGCATTAATCTTTATTTTTTTCATAATAAATGAGATTTTAAAATAGCATCTAATGTGAATTATATTTCTTCACTATATAACTGCCACGTTACACGTCTGTTATGAACTTATATTTAAAGATAAATTTTATTGTTCTTAAAAATAGATGCTGGATTCTGAGCCCTTATTAGGTAAATTAGCTCTTTCTGTTATATTAACACATCTTGCGCTGTAACTTGCACCTATTTCTTAAGGGGGTGGGGGCATAGTAACTTTCGAGCTGAAAAATCTTCATTAAGACGGTCCATTTTTGGTTAAATATAAATTGAAAAGGTATTTATTTAGAATAAAGATTTCCCTACATCGTTGACAAGTGTCTAACTTTATAAATTTATTTAGTTCGTTGCACGAAGCAATAATTTTTAAAATGACCATAAAATATATGCATGAAGTGGGGATATAGAAATCTCTTTATCTGCGAAATGACTTTTTTAATTTGTAAATTGTATGTAAATGTACTTGTATTTTACAATTTGTTAAAGGCCAAAAATATAAGCTTTCTATTTTTTAACAGTGATTAATTTTAAAATGTCACACCTAAAATTTAATTTACAAAATAAAATATTTAAATTTTTTATAAAAATTTTCTAATTTTTCGAAAGTTAATTAACAGCTGTGGAATTCCTTTTTACATTTGGAGTATATATTTTGCCATTTATAAAAACATATATATAAATTACAAAAGTCCTAAGGCTAGAGCATTATTAAAATTGTAAACTTCATTCTAAAACCACCTGATCATTTTATGATGAATCGAAAAAAACTTCTAAAAAAAGATTTAAAGCTCTAAAAGGTATGCCTGCAACATACATTGTTTCTAAAAACAGACGATGGAACTCGACCTTTATGAGGTAAAGGATTTTTTTCAACGAAATTTTTAAAGCTAAATTTTACGCTGTAATATAAGCCGATTTCTTAAAGCATAACTTTTAAGCAATTACCGTTTTGCTACTTACTTTACATTAATTTTAGAGCTTATGCTGAAATTTGATTTCTAGGCTAATATGTTTAGGGAATTTAGAACAGGTTTCATACTGCAATGAGGTTATACTGACGAAGCTTATTTGCATTTTTTGGGAAAAATGAATTTCTCAAATTCAAATGTCCTAAATTTAGAATTGCTGGAAGGTTCCATCTAGCAGTGCCGTAACCAGATTTATTTTTGTAGTAGGGTTCAGTGTCTTAATCCAAAGCACAGCAAACTTTCAATCTCATAAAAACATTCTATAAATACACAAAGTACATACATACATACGCACATGAAATATATATTTTTATATATAAAATTCTTCTGTGTGTTTGTAACAGAACTCCTAAACAGTTGAACTGATTTTGCTGAAATTTCGTGTATGTAATTAAGTTGATTCGTGAATGGTTTAGATTCACAATTTGATCCGATGTTTTTTTTTCATTAAAAATCCAGAATTGCGCGCTTATTCAGATTATAATTCCGCTTCAAACCCTTCACTGCCAACGTATCTGTGGCGCAGTGGTCAGTGCGATTAGTCCTAGGATCGAATCCCGGTACAGGCGATGTGGGAATTTTAATTTAATCTAATTACGTTTGTGATGACTCGACACGTGGTGGCGTCAAGTATTTTTAAAAAATTTTTCCTTGGTTTTCCCATCAAAATGTTCCAATTTATAATTTATTTAAAAACATTTTACAATTTTTAGATTTACAGCTTTAAAACAGGACAACGTCTGTCGGGTCGTCTAGTAAAGATAGATAAAACTATTAGTCCTGATTTAGTTGAAGTATCTGCTTAAAATTTCATATACGAAGCTTGAAACATCCTGAATTATCAATCCAAACGATTAAATACTAGATTATGCTTGAAAATGTACGATAGTTTATAGAATTACCATCTACATTTAAAAAATCGTTCTATTGTAATGTACTTACAATACAAACACTAGTGTTAGTTCTTAAAGGAGCCCCATATCTCACAGTAAAATACACGCTGTGGATTTAAAGGAAAATACCTAATATTTAAACAGAAACATTTATGTACAATATTTACAAATTAATGCATCACTTGATTAGTTCTAAACATGACCTGCAATTATTTGGTTTTGTTATTCATCAATACTCTTGAAATAGTATTCTTTATCAAGATTATGAAACCCAGGTAATATGAATATTAAGTTTACCTCCAGTAATTACAGGGGAGAAGACTGGGGCTGTCAACAAGCTGGACATCGGTGTGGGTGTGCGGCCGTTATTTTTCTGAAAGTTTATGCTGGCGTGCTGATACTACGCATGCGGGTTCGGGAATCGATTGCTGGACCGGGCTCTCTGGCTCGATGTCCAGAAACTCTTGAATCCCGACATAGAGCCCTTTTCCCACTTACTATTCACACCTTTACACCTCGGTTCAACGCCCCCCCCCCCTTTTTTTTAATCTGTCCCAATCACTTGGTAAAATTTTCCCACATCTGTACCCCCTTCGGTGTGCAAGTGGGCTCATTAAAATGGCCCCTTTGGTGAAAGTTGACATCATTGCTTATCCCCTGCCCCCACACAGCTACATATCTGCCTGGGCACTTATGTCACCCAGGGAGCTATAACTACGCCGCAGGGGTACCCACTAAAACTCGAAGTCAACAGCTGCACCTAAATTCTTTTTGGAAATTTAGTCCACAGCTGTGTATGCAATAGCTGACCATCGGGAGAAAGTACATCGGTACACATTCAATTTAATTTCATGAAATGTATTTTAACGATTCCCCTCATTTAAAAAAGACGCTAGGCATTAATGGATTAATCATATATGTCTGAACTTTGCAGGTTTAGAACGAGATAGAGATTATGAAGTTCTGATCCCTTCCATCGAGAGAGTTGCATGGATTTGGGCCTTATTCATAGTGCTTATAGTGCCAGAGTTCTTTGCACTGTTCCGGAGCCTCAGGATATGCGTCTTCAAGTCATACAGAAGACCGAAATTTACATCCTTCCTAGCAGTAAGTAGTTACTTCAAATAAGTTTTGTTGTTGTTGACTTATGCCACTTGGTGAATCAAGCACGATTGAGCCAGAGACTACTCGTTTTAAGGTATCCGTCTACGTTCGGAAAACTTTTTTCTCTAAACGTAGAAACTAGTTCATGTTTTTATATTTTTAGATTTATTTTTTATATTATCGTAGAGAATTGCACTTAAAAAATTTATTCCTCCAGAAGTTTTTATAAAATTTCTAATAAATGAAGAAAACTTTGTAGAAATCGGGATTTTTCAAAATGTCTAATTTTTTTATTAAATTACTTCAATATTTTTTGATGCAACACATTTCTTATACACTGGACTAGTGAATCACCTAAAATCTTTGCTTAATTTACATTTGGTAAAATATGTTGGTCCTTCAAAATCATACACATTGAATTTTTAACTAATTTTCATTACCTTTATATCTAATTATGAGTGTAACATCATTAAAAATTATCCATATTTAAAGCTTTTAGGTCATTCACTAGTAAATACTGTCAAAAGCATTCATAATAATTTTCAACAAAATATTTTAAGAACTTTTTGAGAGATCACATTTCAAGTTCCGACATTTTATTAAAAATACAGTTCTGAGAAAAACGCATTTCAAGTTTATGAAAGCAACTTTAACTATTAAAAAATTTAAAATACATGTTAAAAATTCCCCACACTTTCTTGCTTTAAAACTTTCTAATTGCCAAGTTTCTAAATATTAAAAATACTAGAAAAATGTTTAAACTAATCTTCATGAAAATTAAAAAAATTTTGTCCAAAAAATACTCTTTAAAAGGCTTTAAATTCATAACTTCCGGTTCCGAAGTCGCTACTTCCGTTTTGTTTTGACAGTTGTCACTGATGTTTAAACAGCTGTAACTTTTCTTTAAACTGCAGTAGAGACGAAACAAAAACAGATTTAGAAGACTAAATGTTGAAATTTTGCAAGAGATAAATAAAAAAAAATTGTGGTTTTTGGCAAAACGACGTTTTCAACGTAGACGGATACCTTAACATAAGTTCCTACTTTTAACATAAATTACTTTTATATTGTTTAATATTTTACATTTTGACAAACATTAAACTACTAATGAAAGTCACTAAAATTACTAAATTACACGCTGAAACCTACATAAAGTTGAGAGAATATAAACTTAATTTTAAATAGATACTTTGATTTAAAGTACAGGAAGATTTATAGATTTAAATTGTATAGTTATATGCAATTGTCGGATATTTTTAAATACAAAAATTATGATTATTAGTCTTTACTGATTTTTTTTATATTACGAAAATTGCCATAAAAATGGAACTTTAATGGGTTCTGATGTTAATGAAAATTTAAAAAGTTTGTCCAAAAATACTCTTTAAAATACTTTAAATTCGGAACTTCCTGTTCCGAAATCGCTACTTCCGTTTTGTTTAGACAGCTGTCACTGATGTTTAAACAGCTTTAACTTTTCTTTAAAATGCCTTAGAAACAAAACAAAAACATATTTAGAAGCCTAAAAAATAAAATTTTACAATAGAAATAAAAAATGATTTGTGGCAAAAAATGACGTTTTTAACGTAGATGGATACCTTAAGGCAAAGGGATGAATCTTTCGTTTATAACGATCTCCGCAAGGGTGAAAGTACGACTTATGCTTAAATGGAATCTCGTAATTTTGAAGCAGGGACCAAGCAGAAGACCCATAGGCTTGGCCTGCCACTCCCAGAGATATTGAGAACTTGGAGGACATTGTGACCACGAACATATTTTACGCTCCCCAGTCACCTTTAACGAACACGGCGGATCTTAAGCCGGCTCTAGTTCCGAACCCGCAATCTCTGTTACGGGATCGTTGCCATTACCGACTGAGCTATCTCGGCTAAGTAAATTCTAATCAGTTTTTTCAAATGCAGACTGAATCCAGCGAAACTTTACGCCTGGGACGTTTACAATATCAGTAGCAATCAGAACAAAACCATTTCCCTGTGAATACTGAGTTCTATTTTTAAATATTTACCTACTTATCGGGAATCGATTTACTTATCAAAGATATCAAATTTTAAAACTCAAACCAGATGCTAACTCTGCGGCAAAATTGGGACAAGTCAGAATAGAACTGTGCCAGTTTTTCTTTTAGAACTTATTTCAAAGCACGAAATCTTCCTAGTTACAGTAAAATAATTACTTTAGAGAGATAAACTAGTTTTTCTGCGGTAGTATATTGAGTTACTGACAATAATCAATTTTAAACAGGAAGAATCCTAGATTATTAATTTCGCTTGAGATCACATCCACAGGCTAGATTTTTATCAATCGTGGTAAACTGTAGCCAAACAACTTAAGTATTGTTTTTAACACTAGTATTCTATCCTTACTTCTAGTAGATATTTTGTAATTAAAATAATCTGTTAAGCTGGAATTGATGGATAATTATTTAAACTAAAGCGTATATGTATTACTTTTCTTTTCTTTCTTTCAAGTGAATTTTTAAAAGTTGTCTTGCAGATACAATAGTAGCAGCGTTCAACCAAAAACTGGATAGTGTTCTAGCTGGGAAGTATTTTTTCTTGGTTACGGGTTCATGTCCCAGCTAAATAGATTATCAGTACAAAATCGAGCTCACTACCCGTAGAAAACTTCTCGAGGCACAACGAATTTGCCTTAAATAGGCGCAAATGGCATCAACCTCCTGTAGTATACCAGTACATCAAAGGGATTAGCAGTACTCTTGGCATGAGAAGGAGATAATCTAGAAAGGACCCTTTATAAAATTATTTTGCAGATAAGAGGTGTTTCTGCTAGACGTTTTTGGGCATAATTAACATTAGATTTACGGATGTGGACCATATACCTATTTTTACTGAAGTGATCCAATTTGACTCATACAAGAAAATGGAAGTTTTTTGCAAAGAAAATAGTTCCAGATTAATTTAAATAAAATGTTTTGACTTTTTTTATAATAAACATTCTTTTCATTTGAAATATGTTTTTAAAACACATTTTTCGCAAACATTTCTATTACATTTACCACAATGGTTTCTACATCTGTTTTTTTGTTTGTTTGCATGATTGTTGAACTTGACAATTCTTCCGTGCGTCAGTAGCATGAATTTCTGTCATTGGAATGGAAGTGCTCTCGACTTATCTATATTTCCTTTATAATATACTTTATATACTTTATATACTTTATATACTTTATATACTTTATATACTTTATATACTGTATATACTGTATATACTGTATATACTGTATATACTGTATATACTGTATATACTGTATATACTGTATATACTGTATATACTTTACTTTATATATACTTATATTCATTACTATATTTATTTTTATATACATTCTATGAGTCAAATTGGCTCACAACAATGAAAATAGGTATATCACATTTGATAATGCGAAATGAAGGGGTCTGCGGGGAAAAGGAATGAGTTTACATATATTTTATTACTTAACTAAAAACCAACGTATGTTTTTGAAAAGTGATATTAAAGTTTTATATAGTGATCAAATTTTTAATGAGTCAAATTGGCTTGGTCCATAAATCTAGTGTTAACTTATTTGTGAAACTTTTATGACTTTACACTGAAGTTAAACTGAAATTTTAAAACCCAGAATTTTAGACCCAGATCTTGGAAGTATTTTGTTAATTTTTAATGTCTTTTGCATAACTTTGAATTTTTCTTCTATTGTCTTATTTAATGTGTTGCACATTTTTTGGTATTTTGTTGATAACTTGAAAAACTTATTGATAGGAAATATTTTTGTCTGTTATGAATTTTCATAAAGTTTGGACTTCATTTACACTATTAAAACTTTAATAAAGTTAAAACTAAAATGGATACAGATTTTGATGCATATTACGAGTGCTAAGTAAGTGTTGAAGAAGTCAGAAATTCACTCGCAAAACATAATTTTAAATTTTACAAAATCCAAAAAAAATTTAATTTTAGGAATATTAAAAGATATTAAAAATATTTAGTTATACTTTACATATGTATCAATTTCATATCACAAAATTTCGTAATGTCCACCATCCCCTTAATTTCTTTTTAAAATGCCTTCTGTAAGTGTATTAACCTTTTTAAAGGACACTAAGATTCTTGAAATTTGTCGAAGGTTTTTTTATAGTAGTAAAATCCCTAAAGCTCTTAATGTAATGGACACATTCATATAAGAGGCTTATGAACCTCTCATTGTTTCCTAACAACCGATATGAATGAGAGGTTTTGTTATATTTCATTACTTCCTAATAGTGAGATTACGAGATTATTATGCATTGAATCTGCCGGGTCAAGCTGAGATTAGAGAAAAATTTAACGTAATATCCCATGTAACTGTAGAAATCGGTACTAATGTAAAAATCTTAAAAGCATTACATTTTTTATTTCTAGGAATATATATACGAAGTCTTCTCTGAAAGAGAAATATACAAAACTTGTACATATTGATAGAGATTAAGATGCAATAAATGTTCAAGGCACTTTTAAATGTCTTGTCTTCGTTGATTGTACATATTACATGGAGGTTCTTGTAATAGAAACAATTACGATGCCAAAAAATAGACAGAAATTCCAGGAATATTGAATTTTTTCAAGCAAGTCCCATCTAAATGAATGACTATTAGAATGAGATGATTCATAAAAAAATCGTTCATACTCTATCTTCAAAATATTTATGCATTTCTAACTAAATATAAAGATTTACAGCACTTATAGCGTACATAACTTTATCAAATCAAAAGATTTGAAAACTGTTTCTGTAAAATCAAACTGTATAATTGTAAGCACTTCTATAAATGAATATATGTTGCTCTTTACAGGTGTTCATTGGCGAGACTTGTTACACAGTCGGGTTATGTCTCCTAGTGTTTATAGTTTTGCCAGATCTGGACGTGATCAAAGCGGCGATGCTTACCAACTGCGTTTGCTTTATACCAGCTGTCTTGAGCTTGTTATCTCGCCATTCAGATGAACCAAGGAGGCCGTTGAAAGTGATATTTGACATGCTGGCTATTATCTTCCAGGGCAGTGCCTTGGCAATATGGCCCATTGCCGAGAAAGGTCCTCGGGCTTGGTTCATCCCGATCGCAGTGGTTCTTGTATCGATACGATGGTGGGAAAATTATCTGGATAAAAAATCTCCGATACCTTTCATCAAGAAGTTGAGTAGCATCAAGGAAGATTTGCGGAAAAGCCGATACTTTACTTACGTATTCTTGTCCATCTGGAAAATGTTGCTCATCTTGTGTGCTATGTTTGGGTTCTTGAATTTAACGATGGAAAACGCAACTCTCATTTTCAAAGGTTTTTCTGTAAGCTTCAGGAGTCATCCCATACAGGTACAGCAAGTGCGAAGGACGATGCTTCTGGCCGATTTGCCAGACATACCCACGGCAAGCCCTCTCGATGAACAAGTGTCTATTCCTTCGATAGCCATGGCTCCGATTCACTTGGCTATGATTCAAATAAGTGCCGCTCTGGTGTGCTACGTCTTTGCCAAATTTGCTTGCAAGATATGTATTCAGGGCTTCAGTTTTGCTTTTCCAATTAGTCTCACGATACCAATATCTATATCGATGATGATTGCCGCCTGCGGAATTAAAACAGAGGATGAGTGCTTTTTTGAGCAAGTTATTCCAAAATATATGTTCTGGACATGTCCTCAAGGGAACTTTTTGCAAGAGTTCATATCTGACAAGTATGCTTGGATGTGGCTATTATGGTTACTGTCCCAGACATGGATAGCCGTTCATATATGGACACCTAAATGTGAACGTCTAGCGAGTACAGAGAAGTAAGTTTATTTTTCCTCAAATTACTTAAATTCATTATTTAAACATATGAAAAATCCTGATTATAATTCTAAAGAATGCTTTTTTGTAAGAATGGTATGATAGCTCAATTTAAATTAATATTGAAGAATGAAAATATTTGTGGTAGTATTTATCAATAAAGTGTACTTGAAGGCATAGTTTATAAAATTGCACTAAATTTCAGGTTGTTTGTGGCGCCAATGTACTGCGGTGTTCTCATAGACCAGTCGCTGGCAATGAATCGTCGAAGGGATGACGAGGGAGAAATAAAAAGCGAGGTGAGTTGTCCTAATGTAATTTGATATATTTATAGAGTTAACGCTATGTGTAACGATTGTCTTGAATATTTTTAGTATCGCTCCGGATTTTGGAATTATTTACTCAATATATTCTTTCATTCTATGTAAAATCCCTAAGAAGCTAGTAATCGTGATCTATTGAAGTCTGAAATTTTAAATTGCATCTCTAAATACTATCAAGGAATGCACACTTGTGTACGTAAACATTAAATAAGTAAATGCTGGAAATGTCTATAATAAACTGTCTACATTTTGTTAGGTCTCTAGTTTCATTATATACCCAAAAATTGAAGTACATATACAAATTACGTACACATGTCAAAAGCCGGATTATTTTTGTGTAGTCACTTTGATTATTTTTGTATAGTAAACTAATGAAAGTCGAATAACTTTACAATAGTTCTAATTTATTGATATTACAGTTGTAAGTATCTATCGTTTCTAGGTAAGTTTAACAAACCTATCTATTAAAAGTAGGTTAGCAAAAGTTATTGCTTTAGAGGGAGTCGTGTATATTTCTCAGATTATAACCTACAAATATATTACGTTGCAGGCTACCTCCAAATTTAAATTTTAACTTTCACTACTGAAAAGGGAAATCGAAAAGCCTTTCAGTAATTAGATAACGGGATTAGATATGGTGAAGATGTATACAAAGTATGTTAATTGAAGACCACTCCTATGAGAAAATAGACAAATACACATACTGTATCTTTTACACAAGTATACTGATGTTTTGTAACAAAGTTTATTAATGAAAACGTTTCAGCGTTATATTATATAATAGTTAACATGCCAGGTTAGGTCAACCCTTAGATTAGGAGTTTTTAAATGCGAGTATGTGTAAAATTATTTTAACACATTGTATGCGGGACACGTACTAGGGCCTTTTTCTGACGATTGATACTTGAGCTCGGGTCACGTACTAGTACGGGTTAGTCTAACAACATGGTTTGTTTGTGGGTACAAAAATAACGGTATATACAGGAAAACGAAGCCGAATACTCTTGTCTACTGCATAGATTCTATAAAAATTTAGACAAACTAGTTTTTACATTAGTCAATGCGGAACCACAGAACGGGAAGGTTGATTAAAAAAAAATGAATTTAGATTTAAACTTAACTTTTTATTTATCCTTGCGAAAATAATAGGTATATTTATATATTATATATATTTATATATTGTCTATTTATGTTTATATATTTCAATATAAAATACGAAAAGTTGGTTATTAAAAAATTAAATAATTTCCAATCTATTGAGATTTAAATGAATAACTAAATTTACGCTCAAAATGCCCGCTCCCGATAAAATTCCGCTGCGAAAGGTACCTGCACACAATGTGTTAAGTGTCTCAGCATATAAAATACCTTAAATGAATATTAACCTTCTAAGCGGTTTGCACGTACAATTCCACCGGTTGTCACGTACAATTTTCGACCTCTAAAAACGTTCCGAAAATGGATGTATTGTATATTTCTGCCAGTGCTTTCCCCCATGGAGTTTTGAGGTAGGAGGGTCAGGTCGATTGCTTAGGAACTGCATCCCTCTTTGACTGACATTTATTGTGGGATGAACCTCTACTCCCTGATGCACAAAGATCCTGATAGCTTCTCATGGCTTTGTTCTCATGGTCATCTCTATTTCGAAGTATTTCGTTTGCGGTAACAGATGTATCTCTAATTGCACCACTTAAATATATTGGATGACTTTCGTAAAAAAATATAAACGAGTCTCTAAAAGAATATTTTTATTTGTACTTTAAGAATCCATTATTTCTTATGGTATGATCTTCGAGACTTGACGTGCTTTATGTGTATTAAAAATTAACAATCAATGTCTATTCATATATCTATTTATAACCGGAAGTAAAGGGACAATAACGAGGGTTGGTTTCCCGTATTCCAATCTAATCGACAAAGGGTGAAGTAAAAAATCATAGAACACTTTGGTCACTGACACAATAAATTTTTTTTTCCTCGGTGTGTTCCACTCGGAGGGTTAACCGAGAGTTGATCCTGATTGATACTTAAACAATTAAAAGGTTTACGTAAAGCTGACTAATGGTTAACTATCGTATGATTAATTTTCAATTGTGGATGAGTTTATGTGCATAGTAATTACAATTCCACAAAAGTAATTTGCTTCTGTTGCACTAAAATGAAATTTATTTAGCATTAAAACACTTTATATGACTATAAATTGAAGGGGTTTTTTTGTAAAAGAAAGTTTTTGAGGGATGAAATTTATTGGATTACACATTCCTTTCTGCAGGAACTCGACTTGGAGAACAAAGATGACAACGACATTTCCCAGTATTACGAGACGATCTCCATCCGCAGCGAAGAATCCAGCAGTCATCAGTCGGGCAAGAGTGTGCCAGTCAAGGGATCTGATCACATCACCAGGATTTATGCCTGCGCCACCATGTGGCACGAAACAGCAGAAGAAATGTTACAGATGTTGAAATCCGTGCTCAGGTGCAGATAAGTCTCTCTATTCTCTCTCTTCCTCCGATCTTTTCATAGCAGCGCATTTAACGGATGTCCGGCGGTGAATGTGGAACTCTAAATCCTCGTCGATTCTTGAATTGAATGGCGTTTAGTTAATTGGGCAACGGATTTGGGAGATCGAGAGATAGTGTGGATTACAAGGCATTGTTCCATTCTTGTTGGTGGAAGGTACATTTTAAGGTAGAAAAGAGCCGAGGAGTTGGGCATGCGTTTGCGTTATGAATCTGGCTAGAAGTGCATTGAAACGGGTAATAGAAAGCTAGTAATATAGACAAGGCCTTGTACTCTTAATATTGGCCTTGTGTTATAAAAAAGGAAACATTTAACATAAGTTCATACTTTTAACATAAATTACTTGTATATTGTTTAATATTTCTCATTTTGAGAAACATTAAACTGCTAATGAAAGTCACTAAAATTATTAGATTACGAGCTAAAACTTACATAAAGTTGAAAGAATATAAACTTAATTTTCATCAAATTTAAAGTACAGGAAGATTTATAGATTTAAATTGTTTAGTGATATGAAATTATCGGATCTTTTTAAATACAAAAATTATGATTATTGGTCTTTATTCATTTTTGATAATTATAAAAACTGCCATAAAAATGGAACTTTTAATGGGTTAATTTTTTAATGTTTAACGACAGCTAATAAACAGTTGAACTATTGGAGTGAGTTTTCCTTTCTATCGAAGGTAGATGAAAACCAAGGCAGTAAACAGGGGGGGCGAGATTTTGGACTTTCCCCCCAAATTATACTTCTATTTTAAAAATTAGAATTTAATTTTATTCATATTTTATTCTTTTCAATGGCTATTTTACTGTTAAATTTATTGTGTAGATACTTACTGACGCATTTTTTAAGCTTTAAAATTGTTCATATCATTTTTTATCATTGTAAAATAACATTTGTGTTATGTTACTCATTAGAGGTATACACACAAAACAGAACCTGTAGTTTTACTGAAGTATAATTCACAAATAGCAACGTCTTTCCACCTTTGTCTCTCTTTCGTAAAGAATTTGTGGTTACGGACCTGAGGGGAACCCTATAAATAATTTATCAAATTTTAAAGTATCTGCTGTCATTGATCAGTTCCTTATTTCGATAGTCATTTTGTAATCGTCTAGCATCTCTTGTAACTTTTCGATTGAAATAGTGACAAATATTTTCATCTATCGTAAAGCATTTGTTCACAGTACTATGTTTACACGTGGTACTAAATTTGTTACACGGAAGTTTTTACTAAAATACATTCTTTTATGTTTAAAAGAACAATTGATTACTAAAGAAAACAGGCTGTAATACTCGAAATTGTTTTTTAATTTTTTTTTTACTCTAATCAGTCTGTAATAGCGTAGATTTAGGATATTTATCATATATGTATGTAATATGGTCAAGACTCATTCAAAATCAAAACAGTTTATTTCTGGTGAGATGCATGAAATCCATACAACAGGCAAGCACTTTTACAACATCGTGCACACAGACAATGCAATCCTGCACATACTCTTTTCCAGTAGGGATCTCTCGGGTAAAAAGACTACGAATAATCCCTAAGCTCAATTGATCACGTGATAAAAAATACCTATGTTTAAAGAGAACGCGCTAACTATTGGCTAAAGTAGTACAGACAGAAGCTGAATAAAGTCTACCGTGTCTGGAGGGAAAATTCAGAATTACCGCGCAAACCCCGAACGTACTTTATGAACAAAGGTTATTAAATTAATAATAAAATACGTAAATAAGGGATTTTAATATTACATGTATTTGGAAGAAAACTCGGGCATTAATGAGTTAAACATTTAAATCCTAGAATAGTGAACTCCTTAAATATGTCTTGTAATAAATTCTAGAACTTTATCTTTTAGTCTTGTGTTATTATATCACTGACTACAGATGCCATACAAAGTTTTTGAAATTGATTTTAAAACAGGGAAAGCAAGTAATACTTATGGTTTCATTTTTATTAAAAATAAGTAACTGCACATTAATAGTTTTCACTTTTAAGTCTTATTTGTACTACGAAACGTCTCAGACGTAGCAATAAAACTATAAGGTTAAATATCATAAAATTATCGTATTTGTCATAAAATACTTGGCTAACTCCATGTACATTCTTAACACAGTGTTTGGCTCAGTTTAGCCAGTATAGTCTTTTGTGATATCTTCTAACACTTTGACCTTTCATGAATAAACTAAGGATTAGCCTAATTTCAGTTTAAGCTAGATTGCAAATTGTTTAAATGGAAAGTAATCTGAAACACTTTAAAATAATTACCAAGTAGTTCTTAACTGTTTAAAAAAATATTGAAACGGACAGAATACTTGAAAAGTAATAAGAAATGTAATACTCCAGAAGCAATAAAAATATTTGCCATGAACTTCTATTACACCTTTAAAACACATTTCGAAATTGAATTTTTAAAAAATTTAATTTACGAAATAAACTAGCATTTGAAAAATGAGGATGGATTAAAACTAGAAAAAGAAATAAAGGTACTTCGTTAATAACTGAAGATTTATTTTTAGTTTAAGTTAAATTAGAAAAAAAGTAATAAGATTTGTTAGATAATTTTAAGTTTAAATCTAAGAATATTAATTTACTGGTAGATATTTTATCTGATAGCTTTGACCTCCTAGTATTCACTTCTATATTGATACTAGACCACCCGACAGACGTTGTTCTGTTTTAACGCTGTAAATCCAGAAAATGTAAAATGTTTTTAAATTATAAATTGGACAGTTTTAACCTTAATTTGGTTAAGTCCGTTACACCGGACATGTATATTTATAACAACTATATAACATAATTATCAGTGTTCGCCACAGAGGACATTAATCATCTCAAAAATGTAAAATAATATTTTTTTTTTTATTTTAGAGATCCTAATGTCTATACAGACATGGGAAAATAACAGAAATTAAAATTAAAAAAATATTTGAAAAAACATCTTGTCAAATTAAGGGTTAATGGAAAAGTAATAAAAAATATTTTTAAAATACTTGATGCCACCACACGTACGGTTATAACAAACGTAATTAGGTTAAAATTCTCACATCGCCTGTACGGGGATTCGATCCTGGAACTTCTAGTTCTTAAGTCCATTGCGATGACCACTGCGCCACAGATACGTTGGTAGTGAAGGGTTTCAAGCGGCATTATAATAATCTCAATAAGTGCGCAATTGTGGGTTCTTAATAAACATTTTATATTGAATAAAACTGTCAATCTAAACCATTCTCTAATCAACTTAATTACATACACAAAATTTCTTCAAAATCAGTCCAGCCGTTTAGGAGGAATTCTATTACAAATACACGGACAGAAGATTTTAATATATAATCTGGGATTAGGGCACTTTTATTTGTTATGTCTTGCTGTATTTACGAAAAAACATGTTGTGCTAGGCGCTTATGTCCTAAATAGGACCAGCCGAACGATGGCCGAATGGTTAGGGTACTGGCCTTCGGTACCGAGGTTCATAGGTTCGAATCCCACTGTGGCATGGATGTTTGTAGCCGTTCGGAATCTGCTTTAAACTGTAGGTCCTGGTCTCATTAGCCCTCGTGTTGCAAAAAGTACACCGTAGCACTCCGAACCGAACCAAACCAAACCTAAATAGGACCTTGCGCCTTAAAACTTTAACCAACAAACTAACCAATCATATATAAACTGTTCTAATTAGTAAGGCAATATACTTAGTTACTGATGTTGGTACTTACGTTTTTGTTACAAGAAAGAACATTTGCTGGAAGTGTTTTGAATCGCTTGCATTACACTAGCTTACAAGCAAACCGTTTTATTCCCTCCAAGGCTGAAAAACTTCCCGGAATCTCATCTTTTGTCATTCAAATATGGATTAAATATTAAGTTTTCTCTATTTTCAACACATTGTCTGCTCCACATCTCTTTACGGTACGTCAACGTAAGGTCATCGAAAACATGTCAGTATGGCATTCTTCAAATGTCTCAAAGGCATATTGCCTGAGGTGCTATAACAAATTCTTTCCAGGTCTCGGATGAAAGCTTTTTAAACCGGATCATGTTACCACTAGCTTTTTCTTTTCACGAGTTTGATTTTTCTTTTTAGTTTGCTTTTAGCACACTTCATCTGAGAATTCTAAAACGTTACCTGTACATTTAAACAAAACGATGGGAAACTGTTGCCAAAAAGACAATTTAATGTTTCAGGTTTGTTTAAAATGCAACAGATTCAACGTAAAAACAAACAATAGAGCCGTTTTCCTTCTACAGTTACGTCAACGATAAACAACGTTCTTGAATGAAAACATTGCTTTTTCAGTGAACCTTGTTAATTCATTCACCGGCCGTTTTAAACTTCATTAGGTTAAGGAAGTAACTGTTTTTTCATGTTTATTTGTTTAACAGCAATGTTTGTTTTGAACAGTATGCATTCGTGTTTCGTTAGCTCCAAAGCATGTTATTATCTCAATTGAGCAAAACAAGGCATTAAAGCTTAACCAAAATAGTTTTATAAGAAATATTCCTTGATTCATGTACCTCAAATTTTAGACTATTAAATCAGTGGCATAAAGACTTTTTTTATGGCTGGGTTTTTAGTCCCTTTGTATGTAATATTACCTCATTTTGTGAAATAATAAATGCTTGTTATGATTCGACAAAAAATTGGAAGTATTGTAATACAAGTGCATGAGCCGAGATGCTTATATATTCAGTCAGTTTCATAGGTGGGGTTTGAACCCCTAAACCTCATCCTTGTGAACCCCATTGTATTAAAGATAATTGAAGCACTGTTGTGCTGAAGATTGAAAAATTATCCGAAAAAGTATTTAAAAACATTTAATAAGTGAGATTGACTAATGCTTATAGTTTCATTAAACATAAGAACTCCCGATTTTTTCAGTATTGACATCTTCCATCTTCAGTAGGGGAGACCAGGGCACCTTGGGACACCTTTCAGTTAAACATTTTTATGAATTTTTTTAAAGCTAATTAAAAAAAAAATAAGTATTCATGATTATATTGACATCATATCTGCTTCTTATAAACATTAAATCTACTTAATATCTCCTTTAGTTAAAGAGTAATAAAAGAAATAAAATACCTTTCCAATGTCCCAACCTGCCCCACTGTATGGGGTAGGTTGGGACACTAAATAAGACATACAAAATACTGTTCAAATTATTTTTATTAACTGTTATAAAAGAGAAATGGCTGAAAATTCTTCAAGTTAATACATTTTTAACAAATCTTATATTTGATGCCAGCAAATTCTTCTTTAAAATCTAGCAAAATGCACCTTTGGCCTATTTTTTTCTTTAGGAGTGTTCAACTTCACAAGAATGAGCATTTACAGCACAATACTTTGTTTTTGTAGTTCTCACCATTTTTTTCTGAAACAAAAAAAGGTTAATATTTTGACATGATAAATTATCAATTATAAATTAGGCACCAAAATATTAATTATTTTGCTTGAATTGGTATTTGTTTATAATTTTTAAAGTGTCCCAACCTGCCCCATTTTACATAGTATCTTTAGGTAACTACTATACAGTTAGGTTTAACAATGCAGTTTATTTATTAGCGTAGAAATAATAATAAATGAATAATCTTTCATAATAATACACTTTTATTTTTAATTTCTAATTTTTTTTTCAAAAAAATTACTTTTTAAAATGCACATTGATGTAATTTTGGGTTATTCAAAACAAAGAAAATGAAATTGTTCCTTACCTATAAGCACTATCTTCATCAAAATTCTTTGAGAAGTGAAGAGTAATGTCATCTATCAATACACATGAGCACTAATTCCTGGCTGCAAATTAAAGCCTGAAAATAAAGGTGTCCCAAGGTGGGCTATGTCCCAAGGTGCCCCACTCTCCCCTATTGAGATTTCTGAAATGCTGCAAAATCGTTAAAGGCTTATTTTAACAATTTAATGCCCGAATAATTTATGCCGATTGCATATCGATACATATTTTTAATCTAAATTACTGACTGCACAGAATAGAACACATAAGTTTAAATATCTTTAAATACTAAAAGACGGCACGTTCCAGATGAGTTGTCGTTTCAAACATAATCAAAAATTAAAATTATCTTAACAAAATTTATTTGAAATTACATATAAAATAAGTACTGTAAAATAAAGCTGCATAATAGAGTAATTTGTCATGATTTCAATCTATGTACCTGCCGAAAAAGTAAATTTATGTGCGCTATTCGAAAAATCAAAGTGCCGATCCAAATGGAAAATTTATAAATAGAAATTTCTTGAAAATTTGTAGATTATCTATAAGATTGCCTTCTACCTACTTTCAAAAAGGTTTTTTAGTGGTATCTAGAAGGAAACGCTGGACATTGCAGTGTTATTTTCCTGTTTACTATTATCGATTACCCTTTGAAAGACTTAAATCTCTAAGTAGAGCAAAGAGATATTCGTAAATTTATGATGCATATATATTTCTACATGAATGGTAAAATATGTAATTGTTAATTTTTCTACAAGTTTTTAAGAAGGGTCATTAATTTAACACGCGAAAAGGAAAACAGTAACCATGATGCAATAGCTTTCTCAAAGAAACTAAATTTAAAATATTAACTTTGAAATATCAGATTCGTTTTAAATTTTGGAGTTTATAGAACAAAGCAGATACTTTGCTTCAATTTGATATAAAAATAGTTTCTAATATACGTATTTCCTAAGTTATCTTGCTTTTAAAGAGTTTCATCTTCATTTCATGTATATTTTATATTTTAGAAATTTTGGACACATAGGATTTAATATTGTAATTATTAAATCCTGTTACATATTAATCCATGACAGCTATATCTGTCTTAAGGATTCCCTTTACATCATTGTGTTTACGTGATCCTAAATAAATCTCTTATCTAGAAGTTTTTCTTATTTTATAAATGGCAACTTGTGATAGTTAAAATGATCACTGATCTTTAAGAACATGTGATATTCAAATTAAGCATTATTAAAGAACTAATGTAAGCTCATTCTAAAAGAACTTTCATTTGGTGACGAATCGGAAAAATTGTTTATAATAGAGATTAAATAAATGTTTAATAGAGAAATTAAAGTTGTAATAAACGGAACAGATTCCTCTTTGACTCAATGGTACACCCGTCCCAATAGACTTATAATTCATCAATATATTTTCATAAGAAATCCGGCATTAATGAACTTAACGGCCCTCAAATAAGGACATCCGGTGTTAATGTGTTAAGTGTGCCTGCTCTTGCGCGAATTGAATCTCATCACTGGAGACGACCTCCTCATACTTTTTTTATAGCTATCGATAGCCCCATCAGGAAATAAACCCACCCGTTACAAACAACTTAATAGCTAATCTTTTTTCCGAATGACTGCGCAAAGCTTCAACTGTTACGACCAGATCTCGACCTTGATAGTTTCCTAACTGGATATTTCAACTCCGCTAGCTTTTTTTTTCCACGTTTAAAATATTTATTCCTTTTGTTCCAGTTTTCTTGTTTTGGGAAATAGATCAAAATGCTCGAGCAGCATATTTTCGGAAGGACTTGTTTGTTTTTAAACCTGTGGTTGTTACGCAAAATGGGCGGAAAGCTGGCATTATGAGATTAGAAATAGAGTAATGTATCGGACCTCTCAAGGTAGTGAGGGATCAAGTTACATAAACGAATGGGAATTTTCATACAGAGACTTAACGATGCATGAGATATGTGACAGTTTCGGGAATTTTTTCCATTTCAAAAGTGAAAATGCAATATTTAATACATATCACCTAGATTTTTGTAATTCTTTATAAATTTATATGAACATACCTTGGTAAACATAGTTGATAATCTTTAAAATTCGATTTTAAAAAATCGAAGTGCTTCTATGATTATCCATATTAATGGCTATCATAAAATTAATCCAAAAGTAGAGGAGCAATACATTAATAATTGGTGTAAATTTATGTAAAGCTTAATTTAAACGTACATAATTATTTTCATAATAAAGGAATAAACCGCCTAGCACTTTCATCAATAACTTGACTGTAGCTCTCGTATATCACTTCACAGAACCTTTCAATCTAATACTTAAAAACTCACAGATGCAAAAGCAATGACAGCATTCGAAGCTATACTCTCCTAGAATTTACTTACCGTTACTTTGGTATGGTTGTAGACGCTCCAGTATTATACAAGAAAAAAAGCAGAGTCTTGAAATGAATCTGTTGGATCTCTTACCTGGACAACATAGAGTTGCTAGGCTTTATTGGGTGGACTAGAATTGGGTAATAAACGAATCTTTAAATTCCATAAGGGAAAAATATCCTTAAAACTAAACATTTATATCTGGCAGGTTAAGAAAGCTTATTAATCTGCCATTTGATATTTAAAAGATGTTTTTAAAGTTAATTCTAAAAAATGACATGACATTAGACCTAAAATTCTAGTCTACTTACAGGATTTTGCTATTCTGAAAGTACCTAGTACAGTTAACATAAAATTAGTTTATATGAAAGCATTGATCTCGCTTGTGAGCCTTTTTCTTTCACTACCGTATTTTTCATTCTGCGTCTATCCTGTCTTCCCTACGTTATAGAACCATATACTTAAGATTCTGAGACATTCTCTCTCTGGTCAGAGGCCCAGTGTGATCAGAGCCCTTACCTCAGCTTCGGTAGTCTGTTGTTGATTGACGTCATGCTGTTCCAGTTTTACCCTGGTACTATAGGACAAGCAACTCGAAAAGGCATATCGACTAATCATCTAGCTATTTAAAGTTTATTTTAATTATTGATGAAATGAATTGAACGATAATAGCAAGAGCAGAGACTTATTTCTCGTAGGAAAATATATCAAATATATGCTATTGCTCCGAAGATTTAGCTGCAATGAGAAGTATGAGAAGAAATATGAAAAACATCTTTTCAGTGAAATTTTGATTATTCATGTAATATAATTAAAAAAAAATCAAGAATTTGATGAATGTATTCCTCAAACTTGGAAGGTAGTTTTTAGTAAAATGAAATAACATGGAAAGCTTCATTCTACTTTTCTTACTCGGATGTGGTGTGAATACCGCGATGTACTTGTATGGTGTGGAGTACTTGAATTAGCTTTTCTCATTTAGATATTTTAGTCTAAAATAATTTTTCTATTCTAGAATGGATGAAGATCAGTGCGCCCGAAGGAATGCCCAGAAGTACCTTCGTATTGTGGATCCCGACTATTATGAATTCGAAGGTTAGCATTTTTATACTTTGAACTCTAGTCCTCCAACATTCTTGCGTATGCATTTAACATAAATGCAGAAAAAAAACTCATTGAAATATGCTTAATTTAATAATTTTTTTATTGGTTAAATCGATTATTTTTCGTCGTGAGGCAAAAGCAGTCTAAAAATATCTTAATACGAATATAGATGCACAGTCTCTAAGAAGAAAGTAAAAATTTCTAAATTATTTTTAAAGAATTAGTTTAATCTACAGAAATTATATTGTAAAAAGTTTTATCCCAATTTAATCATTCTCAAGTATCAATTTGACAGCCTCGAACCAAATTTTATTTTGAAAATTGGAATTGTTAAAAATGGCTACAAATTCTAAGAATTCAATCATCGATTTTCTTAGAGATTCACATTTTTATGGTTATTGTGTACTTTAACCTAAATAAAATACATTTTTCCAAAACTATCTACTTGTAAAATTCAACTAGAATTTACATATCTTTAGTTATGCGAGAGTTTGAAGTTAGTTTAAATGCAATTCCCAATGAGAATTTTCTTGTCAATGTGATTAGGAATATCAAATTTTTACCCAAAATTTGAAGTCTGACTGATGTTAAAATCTGAATTTGACTTCACATTTTTAACACTAAAATTTTAAGCGCCAATAATTTAAAGCTAGAAAAATTTAAAAACAAAGCAAAGAAATTGTTTTATTAGTATTTCGAACCATTTAATTTGAACACTTTTTTTTTTACTCGTCTTTTTTAAAAGCGAGTGCTGCTGCTTAACTCAATCGATATGATTTAAACATTTTTTTAGGAGTGTCCATAATGTTCTCATGTAACGCACTTTAAACGGTAATAAACAATATGGAGCTCAAATGGGCAATTGAAAAAACGAGTTATAAAAACAAGAATGTAGTTTGAATTTCTGTGAGTAGTCTTTCAAGGTCTGTCGCCAAGGTCTTAATACATTCTGCGCAAGCTTACTATTTTTGTTCTTGAACAGTTATGCATACAAGTAAAAGTTAACTGCCTGCAAAAGAACCACATGGCTATGCTCATTTCGGTATGACTCATGAAATATGTTACAAAATTTCGTCTTATGGAATCTTAACAGTTAAAACTTCCTATCTTTTGTTACTTTAAGGTCTGACATAAAAACAGAGCATAAATTACTATTGTAATGCAGAAAGAGACTGACTTCAATTTTTTTTAACATAAACGTGTATGAGATACTGTGGAATGAAAGCAATAAACACGTGCACGGCATTTGCAAAATGCGTTGCTTTAAGCTTAGTCGGATCAAGTTGGAGACAAAGCACTCTAATCGGCACATCTCGAATCCTAACGCCTTCTTTTACCTTTTACCTTTTTCAGTGCACGTGTTCTTTGACGACGCCTTCGAGCTGTGCGATGGCGACGACGAGGAGATGGTGGTCAACAGATTCGTCAAGCAATTGGTGCAGATCATGGACACCGCGGCCAGGTCAGTCGGCCTACTTATGGGCAATTCCATTCGTTCCGCGTCACTGGGGAAAAATCGAGGATACACGGGAGATTCTTTGTCGGGATGCGGTTGTAAAGGTGACGAAGAACATGCATTTCGCAAAAAGCTATTAATCTAGAACCAGTTGGGTGTGTATGTGTTGGCATGGGGAAGGGAAAGTGCAATATCATCTTCGTAAGACGTTGGTTTCATCCGGAAATTTTTCCATTATTACTCACTCGTAAGGTCATGGTGAGGTCAACCAGATTTCTGGGAGGGGTGATGCACTGTGAAGCAATGCTACAATTAAATGAACTCGTAAATATTTGTCTAGGTTAACTTGATCAATTGAATTTGAAATGTTCTACATTTCTATAGAACTAGTAATTTATAAATTGGCTTAAAGCAATCTGTAAGATGCTACTTTAAGTTATACCAGTTGTCTTGTTTCTTTAACTTCTTCAGCTCTAACATGTCTGTGTCTGTGTGTGTGACACATTAGATATGCTTTATCTCTGCCCTAGTTTAATTTTTTTAAATAGGGATTAAATCTCATAATTATTCAGGAAATTTAGTACAGACTTCTACATGACGTATCGTAAAATTCTAACTTAATTTTTAAAAATGAATAATTTACGAAGAGTTTAATGGAAATATTTTATAAACTCGTTTGTATACCCCACACCTCTTTCCTTAAACTTAACACATTGTGTGCGGGTACATTTCGGAGCCGAATTGTACCGGGAGCGGGCTTTTGCGCGTAAATTAGTTATTCAGTTAAATCTCAAGAGATCGAAAATTATTCAATTTTTAACCAACTTTTCGTATTTTATATTGAAATATATAAACAAATATATAAATAAAAATATATAAATAACAACCATAAAATGTTTGTAAGCAAAAAGTATATTTTTATTGGATAAATTTATAATAGTATCGTAAATATGAAAATCAAATAGAAATAGTAGTATATAATTTTAATTTTTTCCCGTTCTGGGGTTCCGCATCGACTGATGTAAAAACTAGTTTTATTTGTCTAAAGTTTTCCAGATTCTATGTAATAGACAAGAACATTTGGCTTTGTTTTCCTATATATACTGTTATTTTTGTACCCACAAACCATGTTACACTAACCCGCACTAGTACGTGACCCGCACTCAAGTATCAATCTTCAGAAAACGCACTAGTACGTGTCCCGTATACAATGTGTTAATATTCTGTTAGAAGATTTCACGTCTAGCATAGTAAGATTTCCTCGTATCTCATTCAGAAATCCCAAATTTAAGTTAAACTGTTTCATGAATGAAGCTTCCTGCAATAACAATTTTATTCATAGAAATAAATTGCCCTAAATCAGCATTCATTATCCACCTTCTCGAAGTACAGATTTAAGTCAATAGGATTAACAACTAGGAATCTGGTGTGAATTTTGTCAACGTAAAAACATGTAAACACAGCGTACATCTGTGGGAAAAACGAAACTAGCTTCCTGTTCAGGATTTTTTTCTCACTAAATTTTCCATCTACATATATTCTGCAATTCAAATATTTATCAAGCCTGTTATTGAAGTATTTAAGTGCATAGTCATATTTCCAGAGTTTTACAAGGTCTTAAAACAACTGAATGTCGTTAGTTCATTAATATTAAACGTGAGAAATATTTTCAGTTATCGCATAGCCGCTCTCATGAATCAGAACGTAGACATTATAAATACAGCAAAAAAATCATAAATGAATTATTCTCGAAAAAATTTCATGAATTCGTGAAGTAATTCATTCAGATTCCCACGACAATTCAAAATGCCTATTATGGCCTTCCAAGTAGATCTACATTTTTCAAAAGTTCAGTTTTTTTTTTCTCACGGAGTATTAACTTCTGCAAGAAACAAAAGTAGTTTCTTCTGGTTCCGAGCTATGCTCTTGCGTATCGGTGATGAATGTGATGATTACTCTTGCATTACTCTCAAGTGTGTTTTGAATAATTAACACACTAAGCAAGCGGAAATATCTGGGATTGATTTATGAATGTGCTGCTTGAAATTTTACTGATCTGTGCAGTTTTTGCTTAAATTTGCATAGTCAGTTTTCCTGTAGTCTGGAGCGATAGCAATCCCAAATAATTTTATAGCAGGCTTTAACGCTGTGTATATGAGAGGAAAATATGAAATTTTACTGTACTGTTATTTATCGCTGTACTTCCAGCTGTGCACCTTGAATGTCTGAGCATTCTTTTAATCCTTTTCAGAAACAAAGATTGGCATTATTACTGTGATCGTCAGAAATTATTTTTTATTTCATGACGGATTAAGATTTATTTCTTCAGTCTGTTGGCTTGGCGGTGGAAATCCATGTTTTAACATGGCTTAAAAACCCAGTAGTAAAGTTAATCTTGGAGACCATAATGTTGGTCCCCTGCTGCCAATCAATTTAAAAGCTTAGGGTGATGATGGCCTGGCTATGATGGTATGGCGTTGCTCTTTAGTACTGAAGTTCATGGCTTCGAATCTCTTTGCTGACATGTATGTTCGTAACTGTTCGGAATCAGCTTTAAGAAGTAGATCCTGGTCTTATTCGCCCTTTGGTGGTAAAGTAGACCATAGAGCCCCAAACCAAATGCAAAGGAATCATTTTGATGGACAAAACGAGGAGGTACTCACTCTTGCTGTAGATGGACGTTTCATAATTCCATTCCTCATCATTTGAGACACTAGACATGTTTGCAGCATGTTAATAGGTGTCGCTATTTACAATATCTTTAGATAAAATTATCCACTTAAAGGATCCATTGTCATACCACATATTAAAGTTTGGCTGTGACTGTGTGTCTATAACTCGCAAGTGTTGTCTAACCCCCAAAATTCGATAATTATAGTGATTGACTTTCAAGACAAATGAAATACCGCTTAATCAGATGTGTAAAATGGGTGACATATTACATTGTTATCTCATAATCATTGCAGTATGGGTTCATAAAATTCATTTCTGATGTAGTTGTCTTATACCAGAACGCGTAAATTTTCAATTTTTAAGGTTCAGCTTTAATGTGCTCCTATACAATCTCTGTATTGCTTTTCAATAAATAATTTGTAATGACATATATATGTATATAATCCGACATTTTTCTCTTGTATACAAAGTATAGAATTCAATATAATGAATGGTATTCTAAATTCTATTGATTAGCTAAGTCTTGAATTCTCTGAGGTTCTGTATACAGTGTAACTGGCTATTGATTTATTCAGGATAATACAACTTCGGCTTTACTAAAAATTCTCATTTTCAACATTTAGCCATTGTATAGCAAAAAAAAAGTACACCGTAGCCTCTCTAAAACCAAGCAATCTCCTCTTTAATATAGATAATTTTGTGGTTCTTGAAGAGTTCACAGAATCTGCATACTCTTGTAGAAGAGTGAACTTCAGACATGAATCAATATGAGTTATCCCTTTAAAAGTTTAGTAAAGCATTTGAAGTTTGTGAAACTGACTCATTACAACCGCACAGAAACCTATTTTACATTTTAATTGAAAAACTTTTTAAAATTAATAATACTGACCTGGATTTGTCTTACTTTTGTAAAGTATTTTTGCAACTGTAGAAGCGTTAGGACATTAAATTCTCACAAAATCGAGAAGCATTCCAGTTGGTACTTTTTCTAATTTTTTAATTCAGTTGGGAATGTGGCGATTACGTCTTGCTGTAGCGTCCACTTCCTCTAAGCGAGAGTGAACCAGCCCAGCGGAATGCCGCCCGAGAAACACTCGAGTGGTTTTTCATGACCCAGTTTCTCTGGAAAATATACTTAAGAAGTGGAAAAAAATATCTCGTATCATCTTATTTTTATTGCACTTTCTCCCTTTTTGCGTCTATATCACCAGTCGTTTTGGAATTAGGTCAGTCCACGAAAAAAAAGCGGTTTGTGTCCAGCAGCAAGCAGCCAAACCAGTCCAAGGGGCTGATTTCAACCTCATAGTTAGATTCTTGATCGGCGTGGACAACCAACGCCTTTCAGAGGCCATGAAAAAAAGTGAGGTGGAATCGTGACAAAACAAAGGAAGGATTTGAGCCATGGTACAATGAAAACCGCGCCTTTTATCCCCTGGGATGACCATTGTTTTCGTTTGGTTACTCCCAAGAATCTATCGATGATCAAGGAAATTGGAAGTTGACTTTGTTCCTCCCAAACCCTTTCACTATATTTTCCTTCCGACTAAGCTATGTCCATAATTCGAAGGAAACATGTTTTGGGAGCAGATGTCTGGGTTTTTATTTCAACGTGTTTATAAATATAACTAGGTTCCTAAATGTTTGTTTCTGGAAGAGAAAGACTTAAGTACTTCTGATTTAGAATTTTTTCCCGATATCAAAACTTAATATTTAGATCAATATCTTGATCTATGAAAGAATTTCTGATTTGATTAAGGTATTTTGTCCTCCCAATGTGGCATAAAGTAGTAAATATACTTGTTCTACAACTCTACAATGAATTGGTCTGATATATCACTTAAGGCAGAGGTGGTCAAAATCCGGCCCTTTTAATTAATCCAGCCCGTTGAAAAATCCTGCATGCAATTTTTTTAATCTTACATGCGATTTTGTTGAAATCAACAATATTTGATTAAATAATTTACTAAAAGAAATTCACTCAAACGAGTTGAGTGTTTTCTACGGTCTTTGAATACAGAACATTTCAAACATTTTTGGAACTATATTCAAATATACATAGTTTTATTTGGTTCAACATATATTTGTGAAAGAACTTTTCCATTAATGATTTACAAGAAAAATAAATAACGATCCCAAATTACTGACGAAAATCTATACTCGGTATTAAGGATTGCTACAACTGATTTGGATCCAAATTTTGAAGAAATAATATCAAATGAACATTCCAGATTTCAAGTTTCGCATTAACTAAAACTATTCTAATTTAACGTTTGATGTTTGTCTTTTCTTTTTACAATTCTACTTACTATATTTACAAAATATAATATAAATATAAAAATGTAATAACTACGATCAAAATAAAATAATTTGTATCGTTAAGATATAAATATCAAAATAAAATTTTTCATTAACTGATTTATTTTATGATCATTAATTTAATATAATGGATCATATTTCTTTAAAAATTACGCGACATATTTTACTGGGCACAAATTGTTCGCATATACACCTAAGGCAATTTATTATTACTATTATCTTTTAACTGTCGCATTTCTCTGCCCAAATACTTTAAAATGATATTTAGTGTTTTTGTCAAATTTCTTGGGCAGGGAAAAAACTCCACCCAAAACATTCGCGAGTGCACAGCGTACGCGGTATAGTCCTCCGGTCCTGGAGACATTTTGAAAATTGCATTTTGGCCCGTGCTTAAAAGTATTTACCCACCTCTGACTTAAGGGATATCCATGAATGACATTGGACTGCCACCCATTATACATTGAACTACTTAACACATTGTGTACGGGTACATTTCGCAATGGAATTGTACCGGGAGCGGGCGTTTGGCTATTCAGTTAAATTTAGTTATTCAGTTAAATCTCAATAGATAGAAAATAATTAAATTTTTAACCAGCTTTTCGTATTTTATATTGAAATATATAAACAAATATATAAATAGAAATATGTAACAACCATAAGATTTTTGTAAACAAAAATTATTTTTTAGTGGATAAATTTATAGTATCGTAATTATGAAAAATCAAATAGAAATAGTAGTATATAGTTCTAATTTGTTCCCGTTCTATGGTTCCGCATCGACTGATGTAAAAACTAGATTTTATTTGTCTAAATTTTTCCACAATCTATGTAGTAGACAAGAACATTCGGCTTCGTTTTCCTGTATATACCGTTATTTTGTACCCACAAACCAATCATGTTACACTAACCCGTACTAGTACGTGTCCCGTTCTCAAGTATCAATCGTCAGAAAACGTACTAGTACGTGTTCCGCATACAATGTGTTACGAATCCTAACAAATCCTTTTTAAATAAATGCATAAAGATATTCACTGTTTTCCTTTAGATCTTAAAAATCGTGTAAAAGAAGTAATTTCATAACATTACATATGTGAAATTATGAGCTTTTATTATAAAAAGCACGCCCTTAAAAATTGCAGATTTTTCTCACTAAAGTTGGTCAACCCAGTATTACATACCTAGCCGTTAGGTGGTTAAACTATAAACAGTAAAAGTTGCTAGATCATCGTGTGGAGGGTTCATGATTTGATAAGGAACTGCTTAAGTTAGAAAATTTTTTATCCAGAATATTTTTTGAAGTGAGTAGAATGAGTACAAATACTTTTTGTATTTAAAAAAATTAAAACATTGAGTACTGAAATATTTGTGGATTAATTAAAGTAGATTGAATATATAGTTTGATTTTTTCTTAGTAAACATCCAGTATTCCCATTTTACTGAAAAGGAAAAGTTTAGGTTCTTACAAACGAAAATTTATGTGCTTGGATTAATTAAATATAGGATAATGCTTAAAGTTCAACACAAAGCAGTATCTTATATTTACAAGCTTTGTTTATCCTTCAATTTAAGCAGTACTTAGTCTAATGATATACTCAATACTTCATCAAACTATGGATATTCGTTTAAACTGATAGTCGAATTTAAAATTTAAGAAAGGATGTCTACTAATATAATATTTTAAAAGATGTCTACATTCTTTTACACTTCATCTGCTACATGGCAACTGTTTCAGCCATACTGGATTTCTCTAGTCGATGTTAACCTATCTGGCAAAGATTTTTACTAATGAACGGGATTGCATTAAAAGATTTCTTTCACCAAATTTTACTACATGACAGAACTGAATTCTCTAGTCTTTTTTATTAGAATTATGTAGGATATATATACTTAATGCATTAAATAATATACCAAAACTTTTCTCAAGCAATTTAAAATAACTTTCCTTTTTTTTTTTTTTAAACTTGAGTATCAATTCCTTATGGTATCTTCCATCGGTGCAATTATTCCGTAAGTTAATATTGATCTAGAATCCAATATGATCTGTGATCGGTTACCTTGATTAATCTTTAGCAGAAAAATGTAATTGAAGATAATTTAAGGGGTTTAAGGCTGGATGTCATTATTTTTATATAATTTTTGTGTTCTAAAAGAATATTGTCTTACGCAATTATATCTATTTTTAAAGGTTTTAGTACAGATTTGTTAGTCCTTCATAGATTTTACGTAAGATATATTTAAATAAATTGCGATTTTAATTTTTGATGTATAAAACCAAAGTTTTAATTGGCTTTTATTTTAATTTATCCTTCAATAGATAAAAAATAATTTTGTATTTGATAATGGAATGTCTTTTTTTATAAGTATTTATATCGGTGAGGTGTTCAAGATAGTTTAATGTATGGTTAAGACATTGCTTTTACTTTTGTGCATTAGTCTAATTATGAAATATAGATTTATAGAATTTTAACAAGACATTACTTGTTTTTTCGGTGAAGTATTGTGTATTTACTCATATTGGAGAAGAGCCAGAACGAGTGCCTTAATATTTACTGTTGGGTTTGAAGACAAATTTTCAATAATTTCATAGTTTAGAACAGCAAAGTTCAGTATGAATCGAAATTTGGGAAACTAAAAATGCAGACAATACTGCTTTTTAATTGCACTATTTTCATGAATTCTTCTCTTCCCCTCTTTCTTCCTTAAATTTGTCTTTTTCCGTTATGAAGTACTAGAATTAATTCTCCAATAAATGCCCATAGTAAGAAAACTTGCAGCAAATTGTAAAGCAATTTTCTCCTTAAATATGATTGTTCATAACAACTTACGAAACTTTGTCAAACATCGGCAAACAAGAGGTACACGCGTTCAAGTTAATTCATGAATATTTGTTTTAGAAACAGCTCTCTTCAAAAGACCGCTGAATGATCTCAGACCTCCGAAGGCCTTCAATTGAGCGTATTGCTAATTAGTTGATGCACGTTTCCAATTTTCTGCGTTATTACCGGTTGCTTATGTCAGTTTACTTGACCTTCTTGGGCATAATCATGATCACGTTAAACGCCCAGCTGTTGACATCTATTCGTAATCCATCCATCTGACGTAACTTTTCATCTTTCAGCAATGTCCACCAGTGTAACATCAAGTTGAAGCCTCCGAAGAAGATCCCAACACCTTACGGTGGTAAGCTGGTGTGGAACATGCCCGGCAAGAACAAGCTCATTGCCCACCTCAAGGACAAAATTAAAATCAGGCACAGGAAGCGCTGGAGCCAGGTAACCTTGAGAAGTCACTGCTTCGCGATAGAAGGGGGAAAAACTTACTCGAATAACGGTCCACAAGCACGTGCAATTCTATAAACAACCAGTGAGGGCGGATTCTTTTGAGGTTTGAGGGCTTAATTGGATTTTGAGTAGGGTTTTTGAACTGCATTTATGTCTACGCACTGATGACTTAAAACTAGATGTAGTTTGAAGTATGATGAAAAAGAGGGGTAAGTGAGAAATGTGTTCGCCTTTTTGAGGCGAACAAGATATTTTGAATTATAAATGAGACATTCATTATACTTGACTTCAATACCAAATTTAGTCATTTGTAATGTCATTTGAAGTACTAGGGCGTTGACGTCATTGGGATAAAATCTATTGATGTCATTAACAGCGGTTGCGTAAGATAAACTGAGACGGGAAGACAGTTTTAAAAGTCAACATTACATGTATTAAGTATTCTAACAAATACTCGCGGAAGAGGCATATTTTGTAGCACATTTTAGCATATGCTAATTTCGGATTTAAAGGATTTTAACTCAATAATGTACTTTAGCTAATTAGATGCCGTTGATGTAAATAATGCATTTAAATATTAATTTTTTATTTATACCCCCCCCCTGTATAAGACTGAATTTGATACCATTCTGACAGTCTTAGGTAAGCAGTAAAATGAAGCTTTTTGGAATAAGTTAACCACCTCTTAGTAATATATTTCATTAGACTGAAATAACTAGTTTGCACCATAAGTATAAATAGTAAGCTACTTTTTCGCAACTTTACACAATTTGTGTTTTCTCTGGATGATAGAATAGCTAGGTAATTTTTGCAATGTAATTGTCCTACAACTAGAATCCTATTTTGGGGTCTAGAAATACAATTAAGATTTCATTCTGCTATGAAAATAAATGCGAAGTTTAATAATCGTCTTTCTAAACATTTCCCTTTCAAGTGGTATATAAACAAGAGTATTAAATTCTTGATTTAAAGAGGTATCTGGTCAAAGATATTAGAATACCAATGTGACAGTACTAGTATTAAAGTACCACTCTTATTCCGTTACTTTTTTTTTACATGTACCACTAGACTTAGTGGTTCAAAACCACTCTGGATTTGAGGGCATGACCGAGAGGAATGCAGTTGTACCACCTTGAAGTTCTTGAATGTGCATAACCAAACTGACTATAAAATGTTTAATCTTCAAAGAAGGATATTGTTATTAAATTAGTAGAGTTACTCTCTTTAGAGAGAAATGTTTTTCTCTAAGTAGCACCGGCGTCGCTTCATGACGTTATTAGTGAGCTATCATGCCGCGAAAATCAGTCGGTTGTACTCCTATGAGCGACAAGTGCATTCTCTCGATCGAATTATTTTGATTTGATGGCGTTCAAAAATACTGTTTTTATAGGACATTTTTCGTTGCATCATTATTCGAATCCCCCCCCCCAAGAAATGTATTAAGATTCACATTGTAACTTTCCAGCTGACATTTTTTATAAGTTCGTGAGGTATAGTTTCCATTAAGAAACATAAAAGTTGGTTTTAGAATAGTTGCATCCTGGTTGGTTTTAGAATAGTTAACTATCGTACAACGTAGTAATTGTTATATTAAACTAAAAAGTCGTCGGTTGTTCTAATCTTGCCGTTAAAGGCACTAAAATAGTTTTGGAATTTCTTTTATAGTTTTCTATAATTTATGTTTAATGTTAAAATTATTTTATTTATCCGAACAAATATACAACACTTTAATGCGCAGTAGCAGTTTGCTTAAATTATATTCGGAACCTATACCTTAATATATTAATAATAAAGCATAAAGATTTATCTGAACTTAATTAAATGCCTCTGTTATCAACTCATTTTTAGAATCCACTGGATAAATCTATTTAGTTCTCATACGCATTATGTTTAATTTCCTGTTATAAATTTTTATTTTCCTTTCCTTTTCTACAAAAGTAAATATTAAGTCCACTTCTCGCAGCTACCGAATTTAGCCAACATTCATTTCGCAACTGTATAAAAGTCATGAAAATATGATTGACAAGAAAATGTAAAAATGAGTAAAGCAGGTTGAAAATAAGGACGTGAAACTCCTGTCATACCAAAAAATATTAAGTGAATGAGTAAAAGGCAAGTGCTAATATGAAAATATGCTTTACTGTAAATGCAACTGACTTAATATGCCTTCATTACACTTGACTATCAAAATACTAAATGTATGTAATCGTACAAGTGAATATTTACATATACCTACATAAATTTGATGTATAGTATGATAGGACGTCTACCTTGCGGTATCTGAGCTCGCAGTTTTAAATCTAGCAGTTGGTATGGATGTTCAAAGCCGTTCGGAATAGGCTTTAAGCAGTAGGTTCTACTCTCATTAGCCCTCGTTTTGTAGTAGTCCGCAATGCTACAAACCAAATCTTACAATTGGCAAACTTATCTTAGGCATGAATCTATCTTTGCCAACGAGTATTCCATTGCTAGAATTATGACGTCTTAAGCCAATTCTGTACATTTCTAACAAGACTTTCTTCATATAGGTGATGTATATGTACTACCTGCTCGGTCACAGACTAATGGAGCTGCCCGTAGACGTTAACCGCAAAGCAACTATGGCAGAAAATACTTTTATTCTTGCTTTAGACGGTGACATCAACTTCAGACCCCACGCAGTCCAACTTCTGGTAGATTTGATGAAAAAGAACAGGAATCTGGGAGCTGCCTGTGGTCGTATTCATCCGGTCGGTGCAGGTAAGTGTCATAAAATGGAAGCATTTGCATAACAACCTACCTCAACTACCCAAACACTTTCCCTTTAATCGCAAGTTATCGCAGCATGATCAAAGTTAGCGTGCTATCTAGTTTCCATTAAACAAATTGGTTTTCTTATTACGAGAATAGAAAGATATTTTTTCCCTTCACGGCGGAATCTTTCAAGCAGAAAGGGATGTTTTTCCCGGACTCTTTCAAATTTTACGTTGTTTAAAGGTAGAACATTCTATTATATCGAATATTGTTACGTTTGCAAGACAATTTTTTAAAATTTTATTTTAAACAAAAGAATGGAAAGTAATACAAACTATCATTCTAAAAACTGATTTATTGCAAATTGTGTTTTTCAGCTTGTTTTAAAATACAAACATCTCAGAAACGTAAAGATATTGTCATAGGATTAAAAACTATTTCTGTCATTCTTTATTTGATACAACTGATTATAACTTTTACATTCATATAAATCATACAAGATGTAAATCATAATAACCGATATAATGAAAAGCATATTTTAAAATTTAAGTTCACATCAAAAATTGAACATGTCTTAGTTAAAAAAAATTAAAATGGATACTATGCTTGCAAATACTATTGGAAAATTAGGACTCCAATTTCGGCTTAAAGCATTTTTTGTGTTGCCAAAACCCTCACTCTCAGTATAAACATATTTAATATCTATATCAAAGTATATCAAAACAAATTATTTTAACGAAAAAAAACTACCACATTGGACCACTGTCCAAAGGGAAACATTTACGATCAACATTATTAGCTATTCCATAACTTAAACAGATGCACAAAATTTTACGAAATTCACAAACGTGAAGTTCTAATTAACACGTTGAGCACGACGTGTATCCGAGGGACTGAGAGGGTTTTTAGTTTGGGCGGCGTCAGCCCCTGAGAACTGACAGTAAATTTTCACTTGATAAATGCCGAATGATGGCCGAATGGTTAGGGTGCAAGCCTTCGGAACCGGAGTTCGTGGGTTCGAATCCCATAGTTGTATGAATGTTTGTAGCCCTTCGGAATCTGCTCTAAGCAGTAGATCCCGGTCTCATTAGCCCTCGTGTTGCAAAAAGTAGACCGTAGCACTTTAAACCAAACCAAAAATCAGTTTATAAGTTTATTACCAGTCAGTCCTCATTGACTTGTGTCATGCTCATTTTGTTAAGAGAAACTTTATTACACTCATTGTCTTACAGCTAAACTGACGCTTTATAAAAAGGTCTTTAAATGAAAAATTTTTTAAATTAGTTTGAATTTCAATGAAAATCAAACAGTATCTGAATTATTTATAACATCTGAATCGTGTTTTCCTGATTTTAGATAAAGGTCATTTTTATTTAAAGGAATAATAAACATTACAAAGCGGTTCTTATAAATTATGTTATAAAATGTTGTACATATGTTGCTATGCAAGCAAATTGATCACATTAATTTTCTCTAAATATCAGGTCAATATATTTAAAATTCTTCTAATGAAACTGTTTTAATAGTTTTTAGTTCTCCTAGTGAACTTTTCAATTCCTACAAAATATTTTATAAAGGCTTCTAATATAAATTTGTGTAGCTACACATTTATATTTACTTCATTCGTTATTAAACTTAAATTATGAGATTCCGAATTTTTCAAGAATACTCAATACACAAAAAATTCTTATATTTAATATACCAAAGAAATAATTTCCCAAAATTGTTTAAGACCTTTTTAAGTAATAACTACAAAAAATGAAAATTAATGCGTAAGAAAATATTGTTTTGGGAATTCGGATTTAAGAGGAAGTAATCCAATTAAAAAACTTTTTTTAAGTGAGATTGAGTTATTAAACGCCAGTGTATATAGAGTACAAAGTGCGTTTTGTAATGGCCACCGTCCTCTTAAGGCATTTACTGTAGCTTTGAGTCTCTTAAAGTCTTGTTTACTGAGAAAAAATTACTTAGTCTTCCTACGTATTCCATAAAACATGCATAAACAAACCGAAAAATACATTTATAAACGAAAAACACTAAGCATGTTTTATTTATTGGAGTTTTAAGTATTTAATATATATCTACATGATGTTCACTTCCTTGTTGTGATATTGAAAATTAACTTCTACCGTCATTTTCCCCTTTTAATAAAATATTAACATTTTTTTCTCATATGACTGTAAATATTGAATTAAAGTTGTTTTTACAGTTCAATGAAAGATTTGTGTAGAAGTAATGAGATGCATCTAACGTGGGGTGCAACGCCCCAGTTGCAGGAAATGTTTTCAAAAGCAGATAAAAAAAACCTGTAGGTGGTAATGAAAACGAGTTTCGCTTTGCTCATATGGGCGTTTGATGAGATAAGTGTTTTTGCAAGAAACTATTTTTTCGTAGTCTTTTCTAATTGCATTCGACTTCAATGTTTCTTATCTGCTATAAATGGATCCTCGCAACTTTGTAATAACTTGCCATTTTTTCAAATGAAAGGACAAAATGCTCAATTGAGTCAATAAACTTAGTTTGGTATATTTTGACTTATATTAGGATGTATGTTAGGTTTCATGATTTCCAGACTTCTAACAGGTTGACTGCCAATGATATTTTTAATAATTACCCGGCTGTCATTTAAAGTAAAATTATAGTTAAGAATTGAGCACTTTTATGAATAATTAAAGACATTAAGTTACTAAAAAATCAGTATCCGATCGGTTTGAAACGTCATCACTACTAGACTCAATCTAACTCGCTCTTTGCTATAAATTCTAGTTAATTTTCGAATAATTTTTTTCATTCTTAAAGTCGTATATGGTCTCTATTTATTTCAAGATATCTACGGTTTACCATCTACTTAAATGATCAACAATATTAACTTCAAACAAAGCCAAAAAAAAACTACGGACTAATACTTACTAAAATGTAGTATAGTGTCCCACTCGGTACAATCGTCTTTAAACAGTGCCAACTCGGTAATGAAACAATACTGTCAATGTACAAAAGTTCCCGGAATTAATAATTTATTTATAGTACTTGTAACAACTACCTGGTTTTCATATGAATTTTGAATTGACACATTTGTTCCAACGTTCACGCACTCAAAACACTCCTCGAATATTTTGTTAGATTCATCAGCTGTCTCGTTTTCCATTATTTCTTCTGAACTCTCTAATCGTTGTTCCTTCATAATTTTTGCCATGGAAACTGGTAAAATCGGCATGTGCTAGGATAGATGATTAGTGTGTGGTAGTTTGGTAAGGTAAATTTAAATCAATGACCAGTGACACTTTAAAACCTAAGGATAGAAGAATCTGTCAATGAAATCCGTATTATCGTCACTGACGATGGCTGAACAAACTATTATTAGCTTCCCACTTTCTCTAATAATGCTGACTCACCTTGTTCCCTTTTGGACTTTGTGCCTTTAAATCCCAAACTTACTCTCTCCAATAAGACCGGACTAATAAATTTTGTTCAAAGAATACTTTTTTTAACCATCATGGTAGTGACCTCTGGAGAATAGTTCTGTGAATTTTTTTACCTTATTAATACTATCGTCGCTGCAACGCCATTCCGATCGGAGTGTTCGGCACAGATAGAAGATGCGAAACTCTCTGATCAGTGAGTGACAATTAACCCGTTAAACCCTACAAAGTTACCATTTTATAAACCCTATAAAATTGTGTAACCATTATAATGCAAATATTTTTATGGAAACTCATTTGCTGTTAATCGGATGTATTATACGATTTCTTAATTTTCCTAGTCTGTCAGTTATTTTCCCTTAAACCCTTGATCTGTCAATAAAAGAAAGGAACAAATTTTTCTGAAATGCCTTGTTTTACTTTTTCCGACTTCACCTCAATCGGACAATGGCCAAAATCGATAGGGAGCTGTTTTTCCGGTACAAAAGTCTGCTGGTTCTAATTCTGTTAATGGCTTGATAGTCCTTCAGGTTCTCCTTTTAGCAGTAGGCCTCTAATTAGCTATCACGTAACAGAAAATTCATCATAGTGCCCCAAGCAAAACCAGACCTACTGTACCGTGCAACTAAAAGCATCTTTGAGTGGGTGGATCTCTAGGCAACTTTTAAGTTAAACAATTTCTAGATACCTTCGCACTACAATTTGAACAATTACAAAATCTTGTATTTTATCTTTAATACTAGAATGTTCCATTTAAAACTAAACACCGTGACCGGGAAGATATCAAATTGATTAAAACATAACTTCAAAATTTAAAAGCTTATTTGCAAATTTTTTAGCTTCCGTTACAGTAGCTACGTGATAAACGGACTTGTTTAAAAAACACATTAACAAAACTAAGTCATTTACATATTCCAAATTATTTTACACATTTATTACATTTTTACATATTTGTTGCATAAAATAAATTTACATATTGCTTTTAGATTTAATTTTGATTTTTATATCTGTAATTTTCTTTTTAAATATACCCCAAACTGTAGAAGATTTATGGCAGGTGGAGTCTAACTTGAGTTTCGACAGACAGCTCCACCTTTTAATGTTCTAAACGCAATGTTTGGTCTTACTCATTGCTTCTAGACAGGTGATTCATGAATTTTATTTTAAGAGTTAAAGCTTTCACCTCATCATAGAACACTTGCTTATACTGTATCGTAATGCAAGATCTATTTTTCATTTACTAAGTAAGAATAATGAAGAAATTAATCCCGATTAGTGTAGTAAAACTTTCGTAGCCTTCTTGATATTATCGTAAATGATTTATTTTTAAAAAGTTTCAATGCCTGAGAAGCAGACATTTGAGAAAAATCTAATTTAGAAATTATTTTGCTGTACCGTTTATTAGAACTATGCGTCTAATAAATTTTCAATATCAGAAAAATAAAAAGATGGCATTCTATAACTTACTCTAACCAGGGCTATCTTTTAAGATGGATACACTGGATTGCAGTCTAACTCCCCTCTCCCCATTCATATAAGTTACTTTTTATGTGGTTTAAAGATTTTCCATCGGTTTCTTCTAGATACTCCCACCAAACAAAATCCTTGCCTTACTATCAAATTCACTTTTATTGGTTGCTAACTGAAATCAAAATTTAATATAAAGTTGGATTTCTAAAACAACACTGCGAAAATTTTCAAAACTCAATCTTTTCCTTCCTTTACTCTCAGCTTAACACATACAAGTCAAAAATCTAACTAAATCTTCTAACTTTTCAGGCCCTATGGTGTGGTATCAGAAATTCGAGTACGCTATCGGCCATTGGCTGCAGAAAGCAACCGAACACATGATTGGCTGTGTACTCTGTAGTCCTGGGTGTTTCTCCCTTTTCAGAGCTAAGTCTCTCATGGACGACAACGTCATGCGAAGGTACACAACGACATCAGATGAAGCTCGGCACTACGTACAGTACGATCAAGGTACGTTGAAAGTTCAGAACCATTATGAGAAATGTACCAGCCTTCTTTTACTATAAAGTTGGCATACAATGACTTCAATAACATTTTCTTAATGGAGAACATGTTTCTTTACAGGGGAAGACCGTTGGTTATGTACGCTATTGTTGCAAAGAGGCTACAGGGTAGAGTACAGTGCAGCCTCTGACGCTTACACCCACTGTCCTGAAGGATTTGGAGAATTTTACACCCAAAGAAGACGTTGGGCTCCCTCTACTATGGCTAACATTATGGATTTGTTAGGTGACTACAAAGCCACTATTGCCATCAATGACAATATATCTTTTCCTTATATCATCTACCAAGGTATGTTGATGGTTGGTACTGTGCTGGGTCCAGGAACGATTTTCCTTATGTTGGTGGGAGCTATGGTGGCAGCATTCAAGATTTCGAATTGGTATTCTTTCTACTACAACATCATACCTATTCTTATTTTTATGACGGTTTGCTTCATTTTCAAGAATGATATTCAGGTAAGCCCTTGTCCAATTCTATGAAATAATTATGCTGCATTTAAACGTAAATATAACTAAACTACTAAATGTTTTTTTCGGTACAGAAATATATCCTCATTGATAACTTAGAACAACTCTAAAGTGGAAAATATTTTAAAATTAAAATTTTTCCATGATGCCACACTTTCGTGAACCCTTTGAAGTCAACCAGGACATGTGTCTCACCCATATATCATGTGAGCCTCATGGTGCAAATGGATCGTTTTTTCCAATACACACAAATATACTAGTCTTTATGTACACATTATACAAGTATTTTGTTTACAAATAATCGTCTAGCCTCAGTTTGCCGGTGAAGTCCTCCAGCCAATACATGCTTTGTAAACTGGAGCCACAACTTTGTGTCAAATGTGTAATATACCTATCTTCAAAAATTGTTTCACTTATTACCATCTACAATATTTTACTTGTTCTTTTCAATATGCTTTCAATGGCAATAAAAATTTTCAAGACTACTGGGTTTATATCCACCTAAAATACTTAATGGGACACATGTCACAGCCCTTAGTGTAAAAGGGGCATACACTACATTCATAAAATTATCATTTCTTGAAAAGAGATTTCTCGACATAAAATCTCACCTCAAATGTAACACACGTAAACTAAAAAAAAATCTGGCTCCAAAGGGTAACAGTGTAAACCAAGATTAAGAATTTAAGAACTAAATTATTGTTTTTGTAGAGTAAAAGTTGGATTTTCAATAAAAAGCTGTGCAAAACTCATGAAGGAAGGAGTTTGTAAGTATATTAGTTAAAACTTTGATAATTATAAGTAATACCAATTTTCAAACACCAAATCAATATTTTGAAATAATTCTTCAATTTACCATTTCTTGAATGAAGCATTTTAACAGGTACATTTTTTCACTGCTTAAAACATTTGAAATCCTTGATATTGACTATCGAGACTGGATTGATTGGATAAAGTTTGAAATTTTGATTCCAGGTAGTGGTTTAGTTGTTTGAATCTACTTATAGTATTATATACAGCTGTTTGCCTTTGTGTAGCAATTTCCATTGTCTGTCAACAGACACGACAGCTATAATTAGCTTTGTGCATTTTTTTTCTTATGTAGGAAGTAGTTTTCTTTAGCATTACAATGCTGATGAACAACTAAAATAGATGCATTTTACCGGAATTTGTACCTGAGTTATTTGAACCTGTCAATTAACACAGAATAGCAGAACTTATCCGGTTTATTTTATATGCGCAATTCGTCCTTTTGAAAGTAAAAGTTGGGTGTAACACTTCATGATATCATTCTTATGTTAATATTTCCGGCATTATCCTTTCAGTGAATAGATCTTCTTATTCAGATGCTGGCCATGAAAATAATCAATTTTTACTTTCGATGATTTTTTGAATTTTAAATTTTTGAGGAAAAGTTTGAAATGTTCTAAAAGTTAAAAGTTTAAAATGTGGCGTTTAGTATATTTATAGATAAGGAGATATGGTAAGGAAATGTTTGAAAGTAAAAACCTGAATGAAGCTAAATAAACGAAAATACTCCAAGTTGTGAATTAAATGGAAAAATCTCGCTGTGTGTTGCAAAGCTTTTAATTATGATGAAAGTTGGAAACAAATTCATATGTCTGCCGTAATGAAATTAACAAATATACATAAGATTCATATCAATAAAACTAAAGACTTGGGCAGTATTTATTTTATGTAATTCGACTTTTATACCTTATATCTTTAAATCTTCAAAGTATACTGAAAAGTGTTTTACTATACTGTTCCAGAATGATTAAATAGGATTGTTTTACTAAATTAGCTTTTTGTATACAAATTGTTTTCATAAAATATATTTGTAAATCTAGTTTAGCAATAAAGACATCACTTATTTAGTAGAGTTTAGTCTACTTCAGGTTTTCGCAACTTGTAAGAGTTCGTAGGATATTAAATGCATGATTGAGTGCAGCGATCATAATTGGCCAATTTTCATAAAATTCTGCAAGTAGGGCAGGTACCTTTCTATGCAGTGATATGCATAAATTAAAAACAAAGGTTTAGTCATTTTTAGTTGCTTAAAACAGTTGAATCCTTTAGTTTGATCCATTTCTAGGGTTCATGGCCATTTGTACATTTTGATCGTAAGAACAAAGAAGAAAATGAAAATAAAAATTAGATTTTTTAAAATTTTAAGCAAAGTAATGAAAGCTCTTATAGCACTTATTTTACAATCGCATAAAAGGGAAATTAAAAATAAACAAAGCTTTTATATTTTAATTTAAATTTTTAAGACGTTCACTCGACAGTCAGTTTATTTCGAATTAATACTAATAAATGACAAAAAGAGAAAGAAAACCCACAGGCTAACTAAAATATATGTAACCAAAACTTTAATTTAGTGAATATTGGGAATGATCACCTGAATTAAATAACAGGTGTCCAGCTCTGTTGATCTCAAAATCTAAAGCAAGAATGATTTAGGATATCGAGTTCTGTATTGATTTTGATGAATATCACCAAAGAGCTACGGAGATATGAAATGTTAGAGGGAGGGGAGCTTACGCAATCTTAAAATTGACCTCGTGAGCCTTCAATTCGAAACCCCTGCTTTACTTAGTTAATAATCCATCACCAATCAAGAGCTTGATAGAGCTGTTAGGTCCCTCCACGTCAATTCATGGCGTTGAGAGGATACTCAAGTTGTATGTAAGTTGTACAACTTAACATGTATGTAAGCGATTTTAAGAATTTCTTCATATTTTTAATTGCATCCTCAAGCCTGGCTTAAGTAGGAATGTGATGTCACCCATTTTTTCCCGAAAGTATTTTCAGTCAACCATACCAGTTTAAAATATCAACTGAAAATGTCGAAAATTAAATAGCTTGTTATACAAAGCTTTCTTTTCACTTAGCATCTAAAAACCTCCCACAAATTTTCTTGTATATAAATGATCCTCTTTAACAAGATTTGTAAGTATAGCTGAATCCTTTTCAGATACTGCTATATGGTCGTCATTTTTATCTAGTAATGTACAAATCTAAAATCATTCTAAAACTGAAATGTGTATATTTTTAGATCCTTGTGGCGCAAGTGATGAGTACAGGTTATGCCTTATTCATGATGGCCGTGTTGGTAGGAACCTCCATCCAGCTGTCTGAGGACGGTATAGGATCGCCCTCTGCAATTTTCTTGATAGCGTTGGCTGGAAGTTTCTTCATAGCGGCAGTGTTACATCCACAGGTAAGACTGATACACGTCTTAGTTATCTTAAAAAAAAAATTGAAGATTAATAAAAAGAATGGTTTGGTAAAATTGCAAGTTCCTGACTTAAAAGTGACATGCCATGCAATTACTGAGCTTCTTTATTTGTTATTGTAACTTGTTTTCCTTCCTTATTTAATTTGTACATCTTATTTGTCAGTTAAAATTATGAAATTCAGTTACTGACCAATCCAGTAATCAATACAATTAGAAAGCACAAATCTATAAATTTCTTTCTCTGCACAGATCTTTCTATTTATTCTATCGAAAATTCCACCTGAACAAACTTGGTTTTGTTTAACAAACGTATTTTTATATGTACTACTCAATTCTTACTGTAAAAAGATTTTAAGCCACTTAACTATAACAGAATTCTTGGAGAGCAAAATATTGGGATTAAACTTTAATGGCGGTTTTTTGTCTTTGTTACTCGGAAAAATATAATGGTAAAAGTAGCTAAAAATCTGAGTTTTAGTAAGTTTTGATAAAATGAAATCAAGGAATTGATATTTGATGTCAAATTTAATTAAATCTTATTTAATTCAAATGAAAAAATAATTAAATTTTTTCCGAGGTATGATCTGCTAATTTAGTCTCGCTCTTTTTCTATTGTTTACTGTTGTAATTCTATCTAAAACCAGTCGTAAAATATTTTTATCACTAAACGGAACATCTGTACTCTGCGAAGAAGAGAGGTGGAATAAATAGCTTTGCGATTACTATTGATTTAATAGGCCATGGGAGGACCAATCAAATTGCAGGAATTCGTCCAGTCAAATTTCTGGGATTATAATGATGGAAAAATAAGTAAGATTGCTTGATCTATGCCCAATTTATAAAGTTTTTCTTACATTTTATAATTTATACATTTCTTGTAGTTTTTTTTTTTTTTTTTTTTTTTTTTTTTTTGTTATTTCCTCAACTCTTGCTTCTGTGACACCTGTTTACTTTTCTTAGGAATTCTGGTGTGTTGTCCCTGGTCTACTGTATTTCTTGAGTATTCCATCTATGTACCTCCTCTTGATTATTTATTCTTTGGTGAACCTCAACGTCGTCACTTGGGGAACAAGAGAGGTTCAAACGAAAAAGACCAAAAAGGAACTTGAGGAAGAAAAGAAAGAACAAGAGGAATTGCTGAAAAAGAAGAAAAATCCTGATCTGTTATCGTTCTTGGGTAAAGTTTGTTTTAATTTCTATATGAAAAGTATTTAAACGAAAAAAATTAATATTTTTAGAAAAGTTTTATTTTTTAATTTATGAAACTATTAAGATATTTTAAAGAGAAATCACTCTTAACTTCCAAACAAACAGCTTGCTTTTGCTTGTACAAAGTAAAGGAAGTATTGTAATCGGCAATTTTGGGGCTCAAATTTCGAAGAAAATATTTTGACCGTGGCTGAATATTAACTATTTTATGTGTTACATATGTATGTACATACAAGGAAACTAATTCTAAAACTTTAAATATTTAAATATACATTTTGACCATTCCTGAATTAGTTAGGTCTAATTTACTCTTGATGCATGTCCGTATATTTATTGAATTCCTATACGAAGGTCATAAGCTAAAATCCGATTTGGAATAGGATGTCCATTTTAAAAAATTAGTGTGAGTAATTTGAAACAACTTGAGTCTCTACGAGTGCATTTATATAGAATACTTTTATCTACAAATTATACAAAAAACTTTACAAAAAAATTTTTAGAGTCGACGTTAGGAAACACAGATCCCAATACAAAGCAGAATTAAGCATCAAAGCTTGAATTTTAATATTTTGATCATCTTTGCGGTAAATCACTCTTCCGTCAAATTTTGAATCGGAAACCGAAAAGGTTGCATTAAGATAAATCTTGAATATCGGTTTTTTTTTCTAAAATATTTATAAGAATTTTTCAAATAAATATTAGTTTCCACGGTTTAATTTTATTACCTGTTCGTGCCAGCCTTTGTCCTAGGAAGGTGTAATTAGTGACTTCAAGTGGTCTCTTGCAGGCTATTTTAATTTCAGATAAATCATGACACATAAAAGGGATATTCAGTAATACTTGACGATTTATCCTTGTACTTTAACTGAAAATTACTTATTTTGTATAATATAAAATATTAATTTCCCATACTGTTTTTCATGAAACAAAAGAAAGTACAATCCAGATCGTAAAATGTGAAAGAGTTAGCAGAATGCGAGTACAAAAAATTTTATCAATAATCACAAAGAATTAAACTCCCATAAAACAATTTGGCGCAATTTTCACCATACTACTCTTTTAAGTAAGATTTTTCCATAATTTATTCCTTAATGTAAAATTATTTTACAGCTCGTATACAATTTTATCCTCTTAAGTTACTGGCTGCTACGTTATGAAATAGCTATTTTTTTCCATTGGACTTAAGGCAATGAAATTCCTGTACTGCCATCTGTTGTCAACAGGAGTATTAGTGTTATTGTCATATCACGTGATCTGGTGAGCTGAAGAGGTTTCAATATCCACAGGTCCTGTCTAGTTGTATACCATCAGATTTCATCAGACACCACCGGATTTCTTTAATATATCAAAGATCTGCTCAATATTTGACTCTACGGCAGTGTTGATTTATATAAAGCACTTTATATTTGTTTACAATATGTCTTTGCAACAGCAGTCATGTATAAAATCTATTGAAAATACACTATTTTACAAGTAAACTGTTATACCTATTACTCACACATTAACACTAAAATTCCCGGAACCTTTCTACTTGCTCAATAACAACAAAGTCGGTATTAAATCTTCATATATGTACGTATACTCACATGTATATCCTTTATATATTGTAGTGGTACTTTAAGACTATTATCAAGTAATAAAACATTCATATTAAAACGTATAGCTATATTTATCACTATATATGTATGTAGATATTACTAGATGTTATAAAACAATATACTAAGATTGTGTTAAGTAGTAATGCATTTCTTTAAAGCCATCCATTCTCAAAATAGTAATTTGTTAAACCTTACTATCTTTCCCTACAGGTCTTGGCGGAGGAGATAACGAAGAAGGTAGTATTACCCTCAGCCTTGCTAATCTCTTCACTTGCAAGTTTTTCACCTATCCGAAATCAAACGACGACAAAGTGCACCTTCTGCAAATCAGCGAACAGCTGGAGCAAGTTAACAAGAAGATCGGTAATCTCGAAAAACAGCTGGAACTTTCCAGAGTTATCCCTTTCCGCAGTAGGAAAACTTCCATAGGAGGTCGAGGTTCTGTCAAATCGGCATCTGAGGCTGGACTGGCCCAGGTCAACGAGAACGATGATGAAAATGGAGAATTTAATTCAGATTCTGATGCAAATGACAGCGAAAGATTAGGTAAGGTTCAAAACAACTTCTGTTCATGTATTTGGGTGGTAACTTTCAAAACAGCATAATTTGGGGAAAAAGTCCTTCAGATCAAATAACTTAATATTTCACATGAAAGAACTTAAGACAAAATAATCACTTTCATCATATTTGTCTAGAACTTCACTTATTTTTATCTATAATTTTTTTTTCTGAAGTACCGATCCATAGAAATATTTAAGTCTGAAATGGACATTATAGAATCGAAAATAGAAATTGTGCCCTAGATTCAAACTTCAATTGATAAATATAAGTGTGGAGCATCGAGGTAATTGTTGAAATCGCTGTAAAAGTTGATTTTTTTAATTATTGAAGAATCCTATTTTAAATGTCTTAATTTAAAATGAGAGCATGACATTGGTGAAAAAAAGATTTCGCAGTTCAGTATTTTTAGATAATTAATACCTCGTGAATTTAATTTTCTTTGCAGAGTCAAAGCAGGAACGTGATGATCTGATAAATCCATATTGGATTGAAGACAAAGATTTAAGACGTAGTGAAGTCGAATACTTAGCCCCGGCAGAAATGACGTTCTGGAAAGATCTCATCGAGAAGTACCTTTACCCCATCGATTCAAACAAGGAACATCAAGCCCGTGTTGCTTCCGAATTGAAGGAACTCAGAAACAAAGTCGTATTTGGATTTTTCATGTTTAATGCTTTGTTTATTCTTATCGTCTTCCTCATGCAGCTGAATAAAGATCTACTGCATTGGGATTGGCCTCTCGGTGTTAAAACAAACACGACTTATATTCCGGAGACGAGTGAAGTCAGAATTGAAAAAGAATACCTTCAGTTGGAGCCTATCGGTTTGGTGTTTGCCGTCTTTTTCGCTCTCATCTTGGTCATCCAGTTTACAGCTATGTTGTTCCACAGGTTTGGAACTCTTTCCCACATCATGGCATCTATTGAATTAGGATGCTTTAATCAAAAGGTAAAATTCTTATGTTTGATCTTGAATAAGTTTACTAACTTGTATTAAAAGCATCTAATTTCAAGGCATTGTCGTATGTAGCAGCTAAATTTAAATGAGATAAATTATTCAACCTCTTCAAACTTACTTTCGTAACAATCGTGAATGCAAATTATTTAAAAACTTATTACTTATAAGCGGTATATGTATATTATTTATACACTGCAGTGCCGTAATCAATGCAAATCCAACGTCAGTAAGTTGCATGTAAAGTGCAGACAACTATTTTATTCATTAAAAATTCGAACGCTTTATTAATCGGAGCAAAAATTCAGTCTGCAAACTCGTAACTTGCCCTATGGTATTTTGACACGAAAAATAGGTTTATGGTCACAATGTTCTCAATTCTTTCTGGAGATTGCAGGTCAAGCCTGGGAGTCTTATACTTGGTTCCTGTTTCTAAATTTCGAGAATTCACTTTGTGTTAGCTTAGGGAGTAATGTTGACCATCTATGTGATGCTCCCATAATAAAAATGGCTAACAAATATCTGCGGTTTAGAAGTGGTGAATGTTATAAGTGCCCCTGCATTGGAAATAAACAGGCAGCACAGCGTACAGCTTAACTTTTTGTGGACGGGTGGTCTATTTCTACTATTTCTTGCTTGGCTGAAATATGCACCAAGCAAATCATTTCTTCACTGCCCACTTTTGTACCCTCGTGCGAATCAATCACTTCTACCTCATGTTTTCGTAAGTCTAACACCCCCACCTGAAAATATTCTTCATTTCTTCCCTCCTGTATATTGTACAAAGATAACATCAAAGAAATTATTTATAAGGGAAAGCACTGAACCTAAGACTCCCGTCTGTCTTCACAAATATTGAGAAGCATCTCGTCGCGAGAACGCTAAAGATAACTATACTTTGCCCGTCACTTAGGACTCCCTACAGCTCTGTTGAAATAACGATCTGTAGGTCAACAATAACCTCCCACGACGACCAATGTGTTCGAATATTTGAAAAGATTACTAAAATTCAAAATTTTTAAATCTGATTTATTTTAATTTTTCCCCTTTTCGTTGGTTTCAGGTCGAAGACATCAGTGACGATGCTTTCATTGACAAAAATGCCGTTCAAATTGCCAAACAGTTGCAACGGTTGAGAGGATTCGATGATGACGAAAAGAGCGAAGATTCAATCTACGGGGACAGGTTAGCGAGGAGAAAAACTATACAGAACCTCGAAAAGAGAAAACACCAAAAGCCTAGAATTGGCACGTTAGATGTAGCGTTCAGGAAAAGATTTATGAATATTAACGCCCAAGAAGGGGAACAAAAAGTAGTTCGTAAGTATACTAAACATTCAAGTCATTCAATCTTTTTACATTATTGAACAAAGTAAAGGAAGTATTGAAATCTTCAAATTTCAATCGATACAACCATTTTGACAATACATGTCTGAATACATTCTAATTAGTTTAAGCATTACATCTGTACGTACATACAAAAAACTAATTTTGAAACTTTAAATATCATTTAGACCATCCCTAAATGCATTTTGATTGCTTTCGTAGTGACGTCTGTTTGTATCTCAATAAAACTATCAGACTCATAATGTTGATATTTTGTATTTAAGTCTGCTGTAATAGCTAGATGGGAAGCTCCCTTTTACATTATAATCTGCACTCTATATAACGAAAATTTTGATATAACGGATATTAGCACTACGGAGCATAACTGAAACTTTCAGGCATAGAACACTGAATTTTTTTAGGTTTTGTAAAATCTAGATTGGACCTACTCAAATATTTAAAACTTTTTTTTATACAACAATCTGCTCTCTATATAACGAAAAATTTCAGCATAACAAATATTAAAATGTTACCATTCACTTCCTGTTAGAATGAACGTATATTACATTGTTGAATTCACGTTGTGTAACTAGTTTCTTAACGAATTGGAAGGTAGTATCTCACGTTCAGATAAAATTTTTAACCTAAAGGCAGCAAAAAATTGTGTATAATAGGCGTACAAGGAAGTCCTGTAGTTTTCACTTCACGTTACTTTTATGCTCAACGTTAATTTTATTTTCGTAAGTTATTTCAAGTTTAACAAGCACAAATTATTCCTAACCTGTCTTTTAATTCATATTACTTTCTTTAAATTATCATTTATGAAGAAAATAAATTTACTATAATATTTTTACCATAATTTTGCCATAACTGATTCAGGTTTTATTTTTATTTATATATGTAATATTTTAAACCTTAAAACTAACCAACGTAATTATAATCATCTTAAAATAACTTTTGGATGATTCTATCCTTTTAGGGCAAATTTTGGCGACTATTTTTTTGTTCTTTTTATCCAGTTGGCTTGTACTAAGACAAAATTTCTGCTGGCTTAGCCCTTCTTATATAATTATTTATGTAATTAGTTCTGCTTCCTCCACATCATCAAGCTTTCTCCGCGTGATTAACCATTAAGAATCCTGATTTTCTGGCTTATACACTTGTAAATTGTGATATACGGGTTTTTCACCCGAGCAGCTTTCTGGAGCTGATCCTATAATTGTATTTCTTTACCAAAATTCTTTTTCTCTTTCGGCTACGTTTTTAGTTACAATTGAACTCAAGCCAATGAGGATTCTATTTTGGGATGGGCTAAATTGGCCATCATATCTATACATATAATCCGACTTATGTTTTCATTGCTAATGTCAAATGTGTGTAATTTCAGCCACTCCTGTACTAAGTGGTCTACACCGGCTGGGCAGAAGCAGAGAAACTCTACGAGCTCTCGAACTACGTCGAAACAACATTCTTGGAAACGGACATAAAATGGAAACGTTGGGTGCTAAAAATGATTACGTCGTTCGGAATGGAAGATCGCGGACGATAGAATCTCGGCGAATAGATGAGCTCTTTGCAGGTAATTGCATTAAATTCATGGCAAACTAACAGATGTATTTTTGTAAGAAGTGAACACTGCAAATTAGTATCCCTTTTAAATCTATGACATTTGTTAGTATAATATGTGAATGGGACACTTTTTTTTTTTGGTTGCACACCAAAAATTGATACTTTTATAGAAATATAAATATAAAGCTGTTATAAGAATATAGGGCCCGGATACCATGCGAGATCTCCCAAATCACCATGCCTTATTTACTGTTGAAATTTATCACTTTGATTTAGTCATTAAAATTTGTAGTAGTACCGTCCATTCCAGAGCAAGGTCTTGGCAACATAACAAAACAGAGACATTTTATTGTGAATTATAAGAATTAAACTGGGTAAGTTTAGTTATTACGATGAGCCGTGGTAGCTCAGTCGGCAAAGGCAACGATCTCGTAACTGAGAGGTTGCGGGTTCGGAACCCGAGCCGACCTAAGATACGCCGTGTTCGTTAAAGGTGACTAGTGTACATAAAATATGTTCGTGGTCACAATGTCCTCCAAGTTCTCAATCAATACCTCTGGAGGTGACAGGCCAAGTCAATGGGTGTTCTGCTTGGTCCCTGCTTCAAAATTACGTGGACCCACTTGAGCGAAATCGTTCTTTCACCTTAATGATGCTCATTAAAACGAAAGGCTCACCCCTTGGCCTTAATACGAGAGCCTGCAGGCTCAATCATGTTTGGTTTGTCCAAGTGGCATCAGAAACAAGTTATTACGGTTTTGAAACTAGACATATTTTCCTTTACTGACATTATTTTTAACATAGAGTAAAGGAATATTTACTTTTATTACTATTCTACATTTAAATTAAACATCACAATGTACTACATTAAAATGAATGTAAGGAAATCAAAATACAGTATTCCCCCCTCCACCTTATTTTTTAAATAAATACCTAATACTTTGCTAAAATATTTCAACTTAATGCTTAAAGTTTTGTTAGATTAGTTCTTTTTTTGCTAAGCATTTTTTAGTTTGATTTTTCAAAACATTATTTGAGCTAATACTCAAAGAAATTTTTTACATTTTCTGTGAATAGCCGCGGAAAGGTTGGCAAGGTGATTTCAACTCTAATCTTAGAACCAAAATAAAAATCGTCAAAAAGGATCACGCTATATCTGTTGCAGGCTACATCCTAGAGACATGCATTTAATTTGTTTTCTAAAATAAAATTCAAATGAAAATAGAAAAGTTTTTATAGAGATATCCTTAACAGCTGAATTTTTCAAAAAGTACATAGCTAAGCGGGAGAGAAATGAAATTATTCCGGACCTTCTAAAAAAATTTCTTTTAACTTTTATTTTGAAAATAATTTAAACAAAACGTAAATTAACTGTTTTTAAAGCCACTTGACATGTTTGTATATATTGTTATGAGTAAACGACTAATAAACTAGATGTCGGTTTATTAAATTTTAGTTGCAATAAAGATCTTTGAAGAACATTTAACGATTTGGTAACTTATCAAAACTACCTTTTGGCATGAAAAGGGTACATAAAGGTATCTTGTTTTGCCAATGGTTTTAAATTTCCTTTTTAACCTATTTTGTTTTTCATAAAGCTATCGAGCTTTAATAGTTTTCATTAGTGATTTTTCAATTTAAATATTTGATCTATTAAGTTATTTCAATAAATGCACTATCAAATCCATTACTTTTGTAATTTCCCAGATAAGTCTTAACTAAAGGACATGACCTAAGGAAGTTCAGACCTTTTGATTTTCTGTGAATCATTTGTCAATAAGTAGGAAATGTGAATACGATTTGCTGCAAATAAAGCAGCTTATAAGCATAGTCGATCAACTCGAACCTTCGAAAACCGAAACACAAATTAGATAGCTTATATTTTGCAGGCAAAGATTTCATATCATTAAGCAGCAACTGACGAATAAGACGGCTTCATTCAACATCTTTAACGTATTAATAAACAAAAAAAAACAATCTTATTTCTATTTAACTTGAAAACATCTCCAGTCGCCATTGAGTCTTCTAGCTCAACCTGTACTTTTGCACGAATTAAGAATTCTAAGAGCTTTGAAGCTCAAGTTTTCACCTTATTTTTGAAATAATTTAAACTAGTTGTTGTTTTCACACGATATTTGGGGTTTTTAGCTCTATTGTTGAATATTCTGTTATATATTATACTGTAGTAAATAATCAAGGTGTTGTAAGGCGACTTGTATTAACTGTGTTTTTTTATTAGGTCACCAAAATGGCCATATTAATCCTGCCATGAGCGACGAATCTGACATCGAAGCTGGAGGAAGAAAAATGAGAATGGACAATCTGGGATCAAGGAACAGCCTTACAAGTTACAGGGAAGAATCTGAAATAGCGAGAAGACGGCAAAGTCACTTGTGACGATAACTCTACTTATCGTAGGTTTTAGCGTCTTTAAATGAATGGTGCTATACGAATAGGTTTTATATTGAAGACTGTTTGCTGAATAATTTATTGCTACTTAAGCGCTTGATATACAGAGGGCACAAAGGTTCTGGTTGAATTAAAATTTAACTGGTCCTTCAGATGTAAACCACTCTAATAATCCTTCGTTGTAAACAAGGGAGTTCATAGTTCTTAGAATGTAGAAACTTTAATAATTTTGCACAAAGCTAACAACTGCCTGTGAAATGAGTATTTTTTTACGAACTTCTTGACAAGAGATTTTAATGGTTGCATTGTATGTATGTCTGAAAAGGAATTTTAAGTGCCTTACAAAATTGTATACAATCTTATTGAATCTAGTTTTTAACTTTATGATTTTTAAAAAAAAATTCTGAAATTCCTTTTTATAAACTAATTTTATGGACTGTATTGTTTCGACTCGATGACTTAAAATGGGGATGTTCGTCATGATTTATGTTGTATAAAACTGAAATCTTGAAGCGATTTCACAATTGTATAAAACATGTAAAATTTTATTTAGTTGTATGTGATTTTATAATTTAATAAATGTTTTTTGTACGAAATGGTATTTATTTATTAAACTAAAATTTTAAGACACAATAAAACAAAACCTGCAGTTCATGCATTCATGCGAGATTTTTTACAATTGTAGGACTGTTGAAAAAAAAAAAAACGGAAGACAAATCCTACAGAAAAAGTGTTCAACTCTTAAGTCAAATACAAATTAACCAAAATCGAAACTAATATAAATACTAGAACATTAAAGTCTGGTGTTCCCCCTGCCCTTTGTTTAAAAGAAATTTTTCTGTGGCAACAAAGATTATTCTAAGAAAAATAAATTTTCACACAGCATTTACAAATTATAATATACTGCGTTACTATTCCTTTTTCTTAAAATTAATGTGATAAGAACTACAGATGTTGAGAATTTAACTCTTGTTAGAAAAACTATTTGATAAATCGGGAATTTAAAAACGCAATATTGAAATATAAAATGTGACAAATTTGGAAAACATCGAAACTTCAGTTTGTGGGGAATACCATGAAAACATAATTCTGTAGAAAGTTGAATTGTTGCATAGAAACGAAGAATTGAATGCTAAATCAAAGGGGAAAAATTTAAATTATGAAAATTGAAATGGAGTTTTTGGTTCGTAAGAGCATTGCAACTTAAAAATGTAAATTAGATTAAATTTTTTATGGGACTGTGGTATTTGTTCAAACTTAAAATCTTGATACAAAATATATCAAGATGACGTTTTTTTATATTGCAATTCGAAAGGTATGTCTTCCTTTTATACTATTGTTCCATGTTTTGTGATAGTTTTTCAGAGTATATGTATAAATAATTTAAAATTTTTCATTTCCACTTCAGGATAAGGTATTTCAATATTTTCTTTATGTAATGTCTTGGCCAACAACTCGGCATATTCATTATCAACTATGCCCGCGTGGTTTCATCCTTTAGGGTGAAAACAAAAATTTAAATCTAGATTTTAAAAATGTATAGAAGGCACATAATTGTTCTCAATCGAAACTTGCATAATGCTGTAGTAGCGCTGCCGCGATAGTGGGAGCTTATCTAACTTCTGAGAGGGAGGTTACTTTGGGTCTGTATCTGCCATACTGAATTCATCTCTCACTGTTAACCTATGAACAAAATTCCCTCTGTCTAGCATTTTAGGAGTTCTTTTCAAAGACTGGACCACGTGATAGAGCAGCAAATTCACTGGGATACTATCATTCAATTTTCTTTTAATTTGTCTGTTAAATGTTCTTATTTGTGTTTTAAAGAGAGCATACCAAAACTTACCACATATTTAAAATGAAATGCATTTTTCTCGGTATTAAAAAATCTTTCTAAAGAATTTACTTTTTTGTAATGTGGTATGAGTTTTCAAAAATTCTTTAAATACAAGCCGAGCAAAAGAATTTTATTTTTCTATGGGTTCACATTGATCGAGAAGAATCCAGTGGAGTAAGCATTGACCCCCGTTAAAGTTTTTCTCCCTTTTTTTAAAAAAAAAATCTTTTAATATATTGGTGCTAGAATTAACAAGTTTTTTCTTGTTCAGCCTTAGTCAGTCTCGGGCCAAGGCTATTTATCAGTCTTTTCCATCTGACTCTATCTGGAACAAAGGATTGACATTGGTGGACTCTCAGATTCTTAAGATCTGTCTCAATAGAATCAACCCACCTGATGGGGGAAACTTCCTCTTTATCATGTACCCTCAACCTATGGGAAAAGTCATTTAGTTGGGTTTGAGTCAATATATCTAAAAAGATGTCCTAACCATCGAAGGCGGCTAAAAATTTTCGTCTCTCTCTCTCTCTCTCTCTCTCTATATATATATATATATATATATATATATATATATATATATATATATATATATATATATATAATCTAACTCGGCAAAATTAATCCAACGGCTACAAGAGAATTTTAGCCTATTTCTAATTGCCCGGCTTGTTGGGCAATTAAAAATATACCAAAAAAATTGTTTCTCTGAAAAACTGAGAAAAGACATGTTTCTCTGATAAGAGCAAAGCATTGAATGAAAACACTTTTCAGTTACAAAGTCAGCCCCACAGCGAGATAACGCGAAGATATTTCTAAGAAAGAGTGAGCTTAGTCAGCAATATTAACCGTCAGTAAAGAACTTTAGATCGTAAGAAAAGTGAACCATTTTATTGGAGCAGCAGGAAAATGTGGTGAGTGGACAGAAAATTAGCATTGATTGTAGAGTTAGTTTTGGGAAATAAGTTGAAAGAGTGCAAGTCGTTAATACTCATTTTGATTCTAAGATTTTGTGGTTAGAAAAATAGATATGAAAGAATGGGAAGAGGAGAATTAAGAGATATTTTAAGTGCTATATGCACATATGTAATATATCAAAATTATAAAGATTTTTTTTCACAGTTTGAACTGCCCTCTGACATACAGAGCCTGTGTGTGACAAATACTAAAGATTGTGGTAAGAGTAGTCAGAACTGCATTCAATGAAATACCTATATCTGTTACAAAACTTCGCTTTCACAATACAATGCTATGTTTACACCTGAGAGTAAATAAGTCTTATCGCGAAGTTCTCTTTTCCATTTAATTGCCATCATATGATGTTTAATAAAATGACAACCCATCAATAACATCCCAACGGCTATAATATTCTAAGAAGTCCTTTAATTCCCATATTTATTTTACTATCAGGAGTACATAATACAACATATTCATAAGTGTACATTAGGGATAAATGATGGTGGCAGAGAGATCCTGTCTTAAATGAAATCGCAAATTTGCTTTTATAAACAAACGAAAAGAAAAAATGATGGCAACCGAATGTAGAGAAGGAAAAAAATCATACGGTACAACAGTAATACCGAAACTACAATTTTTTTTCAGGGCTTTGTTTTTACTGTAATATCACCAGCGTGAAAGGTCAAAACCTCATTTTTGAACCATTCATTCAACTTCAAAGCATCAAAGGCCTCAAAGGTGGTGATGCAACTGGACCATATGGGCTGAGCCCGTCAATCCAGAGGCTTCTACCAGTAAGCACAAAAATGACAACGAGCGAAAAATAAACACAGAAAAGAGATAACAGGGTGGATTCGTGAGTTCATAACACAAGCTAGAGAGTAGAGAGTTTAAGAATAGAAATACATAAAATATTTTTCGGCCAGGGGCATCCGTAGAAAATACTCCAAAAATAACAATTTAATATCGTTCAAAGGTGGTGGTGAAACTGGACCATATGGGCTGAACTCTTCAATCCAGAGGCTTCTGTCAGTAAGCACAAAAATGACAACGAGCTAAAAATAAACACATAAAAGAGCAAAGAGATAGAAGGGTGGATTCGTGAGTTCATAGCACAAAACTGGAGAGTAGAGAGTTTAGGGATAGAAAAACATAAATATTTTTGTGGCCAGCGACATCCGTACGAAAAAAAAAAGTAATATCATTCAACTTCTGCGGAAATATATTTATATAGTTTATTGGGTTAGTAGCGCCATCTACCGGGGTAAAATCCACTAAAACGTAGTAAATAGGAAGAAAACCAATCTCAGTTTCTGACAACAGAAAACGAAAGTCTATTACTACATAAAGTTTTAATGTGTGATCCAAAAGTCAGAGAAAATTTGAAAAATTAATAATTCATCCACGCATACAGATAAAAGGATACAGTTTTCATCTAAAGGGTTAGAATAGAAGCCTTTAAAAAAAAAACGAATGAAAATATTGCCTTGAATAGATCTATTTTGGCCTCCAGATGAATTTTCTGCCATCGGATTTTATAAAGAAGTACATGATAATAATAAAAACTACATGAGATAGCATTGATTGAAACTATAAGCCCAGAAATGTTGCCTCTAGTGAAGAAGGCTCTCTTAGTTAAACTGCATTTCAAGAATGTTGCGGAACATGCCTGTGCAACATTAAGGTATTAGTATCAGTCTGGAGAGCTACGATCTACCGTTTCGCTACACGAGGGCTAATGATACCAGAACCTACTTCTTAAAGCCGATTTCGAACGCTATGAATATCCATGCTATCAGCGGGATTCGAACCTACGAAATCCCCTTACGTCCATCGCTTAGCCCTTAATAAATAAAAATGTTGATTACATTAAAAGGATTTGGGATATCAAGATCAGAGGAAAATGATATAGAATAGTGTTTGCACATTTTTACAACGATTTGGACTTTCTCCATGAATTGAAATTGAAATTGCAAAATAAAAACTTAAATGACACCAAATCGGAATAGGGTTTAAATATCCTCTTAAAATGTCGCTGAAAAAATAAACAAGGAATCGGAGGCGATATTTATTGGTTTGACTGATGAACAGGGTGTCCTAGCCAACTTGGCGATAAAGGGGTAAGCCTAAGCAGGGTAGCCTCACATTTTCTCCTGATCTCGCTGTGTCCAATCAATCTGTATCTATATTTTAATTTATATTATATTTCTATCCAGCTCTCCTTGTGGAACCTATTTTTTATATGTTAAATGCGCATAATGCTTACAAATATTATGTATAATGAACCATTAAAGGTTGTTTGAACCTTTAATGGTTCATTATACCTAATATTTTAAGATGGATAATTTTTAATAATTTGGAGCTGTTGGCTTTATAAACTGTTGAGGGATTAATTGCCCATAAATATAAATGCCCTCTTTCTCAGTGGTTTTAGTTAATTAATAAAATATATATAATTCTATTACAATGGCGCAATTTACATCAATTAAAGTCTCCCAAATAGAAAGAAATACAATGTTCGGGTAAAATACCTTTGTGTTTTAGTAAACATCGCCAATAATTACACCAAATTTGCTAAGGGGGCACCTATTCTTCAGTAGTACCTATTTTTTTAACTTATTTGATATCGTTAAAATATCATTATTTGATAATTAAAGCATGAAAATAATTAAAGCAAATTAAAAGCGTGGTTCTAGTAATTTTACACGTAAAATAAAATACATAATAAATGTAAAAGAAAAACTCGTCAAAGTTTATATTTGACTGGGAAAAAAGGTAGAAATGACTACCTAACAAAGGTTAAAATTTAAATAAAGAATAATAAAAAAATAAATAATAATAAAAAAATTTAATAAAGGTTTTAATTCAGTTAATACCTGTTATTAAATCTAAAGCCGCATCTCATATTTTAAAAGAAAATCCAATTTCCCAAAGAACTATGAGAAATTCTTTGAATATCTTTATAGGAACTATTAAAAAATATATAAAATCTGATTTAAGCCAATCAAATAAATAAATAACATATTTTTCACCACCTGATGAAACACATGTTATAAGACAACATAAGACTGTGCAAATTGTATTTGGCAGATGAAAATGGAAATACATGGTTGCAAATAATGAGGTTTCGATTTAATCACCTGATTGTAACAGAAAAAGATCGATTAGTCTACCGAAAAAGGGGAGAAAATTATTTAAATGTTGGTTTAGAAAAAACAAGGAAAATTTTGATAAAGGGTTTATGGTTATTGCTGGATTTTCTTATAACTGAAACCTTAAAATAACTAAACTAGAAGAAAATATCAAAATTAACTCGGTTCAGTATCAGAAATACGTTTTAAAACTTTATTTTGAAAGAAGAAATTCTATACCTTAACCCCAACAATTAATAACCATCAATTAAAATTGTTAAAGATGGAAATCACTGAGATCTATTCAATCAAATATGTTTAATATATTTTACCACACATACTGTAACTAATTTACCAATTATCTCTAACAGACTGTGATTAATTTTTTTTAATGATTAGAAACAATATTCAGTAGCATATCAGTAACATGCTATCATGATATCATGCTTTGAGTTGTTATATTTTAGTGTAGTCTATTAAAATTAAAAGGATTTTTCCTTTTTTTTTATGAAGGCGTGTAATGGATTCTGGATACCTTTCATTTTTGAAATAAATGTAAACAGAAATAAAAATCTTTTAATTTACTTTAAATGTCAAAATAAATCAAGGAAACAAACAAACACCACAAAAAGAAAAATAAGTAATTAGTTTTTAAAATGTCAGAATACTTGAATTTTTCAGTCAAAAAGTAAATTTTTCAATTTTCTCTCTGTCTGAAAATAGTAGAAATTAGAAAATAAGAAAAAAAATAAACAACCAGTTTTTTTAGATAAGAAATATTTCCTAACTTAATAAATTGGATTTCATACAAATTTTTTCATGATTGCGATTTTCTGAATTAAAAAAAGAAAAAAACAAACAAAATTTGGCATGTCCAGTTCTAACGTGTATCTGTACACGTTTAAAAAAAAAATTTATTACATTTTTGTTAAACGTTTTCTACTTTTGGCAACAACATGTACACCATTAATTCTTACATTTTGTTATAAATGGCTGAATGTAGTGATTGAGGATGAGTACTAGAGTTCGTCTAAAGCTTGTTGTTTATGAATATTTTGTTGGATGAAACGATAGCGTAACCTTATATGTAGTTATACGATTTTTATGTATTTCAAGATTTTTATATTTCAAGTGAGCATTGTACGCATTGAAATATTTTGTGACATGTGATGTTGAATTGTATTAAAAAAATAAAAGTATACTCACTAACATTACATACATGTTTGTAACAACAGCCAAGTTCAAGCATTTTCTTTTTTTTTCTTCTATTGTTATTTGCGTATTGCGTACTGATCTCGGATATAATAATGTACGATGTTGTCATTATTCAAAGTATAAGATTAAAGCGCGTCTCGGTGTTCGCGTCGGTAGCATAATACTTAGTAGTTTTTCGAATGCTTGTATTGAATTAACTGAATATAATGACTAACTCTCTGTTATATTTCAGTTTAATTTGCATTTTTTATTTTTGCAAAAGAAAAAAGTTATTTAAAATTACGATGAGGTAATTATATTATTAGCGTAGAAACTAGTGTTTACTCCATATCCATTTAGATTATAAATTAACACACTTTCGTATCTTCATTCCTGCATTTTATCCTTTTTTTTTTTTTTTTTTTTTTTTTTATATAAGTTTGTAAATCGCTTTAGCCAAAGATTTGGTTGTATTCACAATTAGTAAGTTAAATAGGATGTTGTGTACTTCATTATCCGTGTTATTTTTCATTACTATACAATCATTTCTCCCAGGAGGTTCACTACAAGAGTAATAATATCTCACAAAGTTTCTTTTACTTTATTTTAACACCAGTTTGGGAGAAAGAAAAATATATTTTGGGATATATATATACATATACATATATATTATATATAAATAAAAGTTTATATGCAGCCTGAAAGTCGTCTTTTAACATAATACTGTCTTTCCCTTATTCCAAAATAATTTTCTTTTTCATCGTGTTATAAAACTGGCTGTGCATTAGTTTAATGTAAGCACGTTTTTGGTGAATTTATTAGTAAGAAAGTTTTATGTGAAATGCAGTAATGATAAATTTTTCTTGCATATTTATAAGCATACTTCTTTTTAGGTTTAAGGAATAATTTTATATCTGCCAAGTTGGATACTTACAGGATGTCGCAATTTGCTACTGCGAAAAATCCACCTTGGATGAGAGCTGGAGGTAAATCTTTATTTAGGGTTTTATTTTAACTAGTAATTTGTTTTTAAAATATTGAATTATATTGCCTGTTATTTTTAAAAGTATGCTTCAGTTAAAATCAGAATAATAGGTCAGATGTATACTCTAAATTATTTCTTAAATTATTTAGTATTTATGGATTATGAATTAAATAATTATTTATGTAAATCAGGTTGCCAAGTCATAATGTCAATAGCTTTAAGAGAAAAAGTAAAAGGTTTCTTACTGTCTGTTCAGAACTTAAAATTAATTCTTTAATGGTTAATGTTTATCTTTTTATTGTTAGATTTTTTCCCATCAAAAATTTAATTTATAGTTTTTAAAAATAGGCTAAATGTAACTTGATAAAAACACTGAACCTTTGTTACCAGAGTTAACTGTAAGCATCAGTAATGCTAAAAATGAAAATGTAATAAAATCTTGTATTTAAAACTTGAAAAAATGTAAATCTTTTTTATTAATCCTGCAGGTTTTGAATGTTTGTTTACATATAAATTTGTTTATAAAAAATTTGTGAAGTAAGCTCTGTGTTAAAACATTTATTTAAAAATTCTCAGATGAGATAGCAGATTGAGACAAAAAGTTATTTTCAAAACGTTTATTTCACTAATTTTAGGGGATTTAGTTCTTTTAAGTTAAAAATTGTATACTTATATTTATCTCTTTAAAAAATATCGGTATTTGTCACTGTAGGAGAAAAAAGATTTAATTTACAGAAAACAGAGTTATGATAGAAACAGCAAGCATCTTACCATCTTAAATAAAGTAATATTTTAAAAGCTGTATATTTTCAAAAGGATTTGGTGTTTTAAAAAACTTTAATTATATTACTCAGCACTCAGGTTTAACATAAAATAGCAATTAAAATTTTTTTTTTTTTTTTTTTTTTTTGGGGGGGGGGGGCTGGACATAAAAAGGATTGTAAAATTTGGAAATTAGCTCTTGTTTAAAAGTTTCAAGGTTGTTATTTTCAATAAAATAGTATGAAGAATGAAATATGGGGGGAATATGCAAGTTTATCTATAATGTACAAATTATAATAATTTGTAGATTAAGTAGCAACATTTATAAAAACAAATGTATTGAAATATGTCTCATACTGAATATGTATAAAATCTATCAGAGCAATGGTAGCTCAGTTGGCAAAAGTAGCAGTCTTGTAACTGGAGGGTAGCAAGATTTAGTAAGCTAAAGATCCATTGTGTTCATTAATGGCAGTTGGGACATGTAAAATTGGTTAGTGGGTAATGTCCTCCAAGTTCCCAAATGATACCACTGAGGCATCTTCTGCTTGGTCCCTACTTCTAAATTTTGTGGACCCTCTCTTAGAAGATCAATCTATTGAGGGGTTCCCAACCCTCTTCCATGAAAAGTCATGTGACTTCTAAATGGGCACATCAACCAATCATAAAATGTATCAAAATTAACATATATCTCAAAACAATTCTTAAAGCAAATTTGCTGCATAAAAGGGAGCAGGCTTCTTTCCCTTCCAGTTGGACACTGTCTGTCTAAAATAAAACTATAAAAATTTAAAACGTTTATTGAATTAACTTCAGTATGACAAATATAGGTGGGATATTTATTGTGGTTTTGAAAGTATTTTCTTGTGTGTCTTTAATTGAGACTTATTAATTACAGCTGCTTTTTATGTGATTGGGGCAGTAGAACCTAAATTTTGCGTTATGTTAAAAAAAAAATTAAATAAATAAAAAAAGCAAGCCAAATAGGAAACATGATATGGAAGAGAAAAATGTACAAAATTCACCATCAATAGAGCCAAAGTAAATAAAATCTTATTACCACCCTATCAAAAACAAAAACAAAAAAAAAACAGCATAATGAAAAATTTTGACCACTCTAACAACAACAGCAAAAAAAGGATAATGAAAAATTTTGTTAATGCCAAGGAATAGATCAGTCTTCACCTAACTACTTAGCAAGTTTACTGTTCTACTTATAGGTAATGCTTTTTGTGTGCAGTGAGATTCAAAGCTTATGTTTCAGATTATCATGTCTAATTTTTTCTAGTTTTGCTTTTTGATTTATAAATGGTATTACTAATTTAATACAATAAAACTCATACACTTAATTTTGAGTTAATTAAATGTTTTTTATGTATATTTTGTCCATAATGTAATTTTCTAACAGTTTCAGTAATATATATAGTATACATTTTTAGGTCTGTTTTTATTTTTTGAACTGCTAAGTTATTAAATAATGAATTTCTTGAATACTGTCTTACTGCATAATATTGATATTATCTGACAGTAAGCTCATTAAAGATGCCAAGTTTCATAGTATGATTAAACAAGTTAAGACAGATGTTTTGAATGATTTATCCCTTGTGTTCGGTCTATAGTGTTTTTACTGCATATAGGGCACTTGCCCAGGGCCCACAATTTTAAAGGTCCCAAAAATTGATATAATTAATAAATTATAAACTGCACAAATTAGAATGAAAGAACTTTTAAGTATTTCAAGTTATATCTATTTGAATCAGTATTCTTTTATTATTATTGCTTTATATATATATATTTGTATCATTTTCTAATCTATTAGTATTTTTTTCATTTAATTTATATAATCTAATAAAAGTTTAAAATTATTTCACAAGACAATTTTTTATTTACTTATATTATTTACATAGAAAGTATGCGTTTATAAATTTAATTTTTATTTGAGAACTAGAGAATATATGAAAGAAATCTATAATAATTTTACCATAAAATCATTTCATTACATTGTTGCATTAAAGTTTTGTGGAAACTGTATTGCAGTACAGTTTAGTACAAAATTTTACGTAACAATATATTGTTATAGAATACACACAAAAGCAAACTCTAATTACATAACCCTTACTCTTCTAAGTGTGAATCTAAAAGTGCAGGTTTAAAATAATTTTTGTAGATCTTTATTTATATGCTATAAATGTGTAATATGTAGCTTTTGCTTTTTGATTGGACTTCTTTCCTGGAAACTGGCCAAGTTAGCAAAAGACATAGTGAGCATTTTCACCATAACATAGTGAGAGTAAAGAAAAGTTATCAGGGAAACTGATTCATTATGATGCTTGCAGACTACTATTAGATAATTTTCATTGACAACTGTAAGAAAAAGAAAAATGACAATCCAAGTGACATCATAACATTTAGTAAATTAATAATTCATTTAACTGGAATGATAATTATTTTGACATTAAAAATTCATATGTCCATTTTGGGATCAGAGAAATCACTTTTACTCCAAAATATTATAGCTGAATGAATTCTTTGTGACAGTTGGTTATTAATTAAATTTTGATTAATTGTATGTGTAAATTTTGAATTTAGTTATAGAATTTAATCGGAGTATATTGAATAATTTTACAAGCATTAATGCATTGTTAGGAATTTTCATAATGGTATTCAAATTAAAATAAACTTATTTTAATATATCTATTCTCAAAAAATTATATATGAAAAATTAATTTTTTCTCCCCATCTTTAATTTAGCTGCCAGTTTAGTTCAACCTCCTCCTCCTGCATCTTCCATCTTGACAGCTCAGCAAGTATCTCATGCCACAGCTGCAGGAGCAGCAGGTCTTGCTGCGGCACCTGCAATTGCAGCAGGAGGTGCAAACCCTTTAGCTACAGCTGCAGCTGTCGTTGCTGCTGCAGCCCAGAATCAACAAGCCCAGCAAGCTCCTGCAGTTAGTGCATCATATGGAACTGGGCTTGCTGCTATTACACTTACTCAGGTAAATTTAATTTTTAAATGTAAAATTTGCAAATGTAATAGTGGGATCTTAAGGATAAAATTATTATTTTTTCTTTCTTTAAAACATATAGAGTGCATTGCAGCAAGGAGCTATGTTACAACAGGTTAGTGAGTTATTTTTTATAATATATCACTTGTTACTAAAGAAATTTCTTTTTTTTTGTCAGATATATTAATCTGTGTCTCTTTAAAATTGGAACTAGATGTGCAAATCTAATTTCTTTTGTTTTCTTATTCCATTAGCAATATATTTATGCAAAAGTAATTAAAATTACAATGTAGAAATATATTTTGAATTTTTAGTCCAAGACGTCCTATAACTGGGAAAACTGAGAATTATGAGGAAATTTGACAATTCTAGAAATATTAGGGAAATAATAACATTTCTAATATAAAAAGTCAGGGAATTTTCTGAATAAAGAGTTTGAAAAAGAATGAAATCTGCCAATTAAAAAAAAAAAATCCTCTTTAACTGAAGATTTTTTGTGCATTCTTTTTAAAATACTTATTTGCTGTTAAATGAGATTAGAGAGATATGAAAAAAGAGTTTCCAGAAAATGAAGCAGTTTGAAGCTCAAAAGAAAAAAAAAATTAAAATTGATTAAAAAGCAATTTGAACCCAAAATGCCAATATTCAAAGATGTTAATGAAGAAATTGATGCTGTCATGGAGCAAATTAAATCTTAAATAATAATTTACAATTTTTAATTAATATATTGGATGCATTATTTAAATCTAAACAAAATGTGAAAAGCAGAACTGCGAGAGTTGTCATAATTTTTTATAATTATTTTAATTAAATTAATTGTATGTTAATACACAAGTTAATTCTATTTATTTATATTAAAATTATAATTTTATTTAAATATAAATTAATATCTAGAAGCAGTTTTTATAAAAAAAACCTGAAAGAAATAGTGTATTAAATAGTGTGAATTTATCAAGGAAAAAATTGTAAATTACAAAGAAATATCAGAGAATTTCTAAATGGTTTCTACCTGGACACCCTGTAGTTGCTTCAAATTTAACTTCATTCAAAATGTTTCATACACATTTCTTTGGTATATTTTCTACTCATATGGCGTTTTGCATTTATAGTATTTCTTTTATATTATAGAATAAAATAGTTATAAACATGCATAGAAAATATTGAAAAAAAATAGGTACTAAAAATATCAATTTTTTTTTGTACAATGATTCTGTAACCGTTCTTTTAGCTACAGAAATGGTAGATTGTTATTTCTACAACTTTTATTTTGTAAGCTAGGAGGTATATAATAAAGATCTGTGGGTTTGTATGTCCTACAACTTTGAAGTTTTGTTCATATCTTGATGAAATTTTAATGTTAAATTTTTTTTGATGAGATAAAAGTCACTACATTTTCCTGTGACTTATTGGAGATATTAAAACCTTTAGAGTACTCATTTTTTCACCATTTAAAGTGTACTTTTCAGGGACACTCAGCAAAATGACATATGCAAATTTGTTTATCAAGAGTTTTGGACATTTTAAAATTCCTATCTTTACATTCTAGAAGGAGTTAAACTGAAAATACTGGCAGACCCATACAGCTTGATTATTTCTCTGTTGTACAATTTTTTTTCTTTTTAAACTTTAGCACTGCTTGAGTAGTTAATTCATCCATTCCACAGTGGTATTTGTTTAAAAAAAAATTCAGTCTTTATATTACTCTTTAAATATTTATTAAATCCAATGGTACATTATTTTTAAATTTTAGCAGGGTATTGCAATTCCAGCATCTCTAGCTGCGACCACTCAAGTTGCTAATGTAAATGTAAGTTAATTTTCTTATTTTTATCTGCTTTAAGTTTGGAGACATTAAATTTCTGATAAAGATAATTCATTATTCTTAAACATCCTTATTACATGGACACATGTAACTTATGTTGAAACTTTTGAGCTCTTAATTAACAGTTGCTTGATTTTGATAAAATTATTAATTTATCACTAAATTGTTAAAGTATTAAGTAGTAATTGTTCATCATTTGTTATTGTTGTTTTAACTTTTTCACTTTTGTACAGAGTGGTATGGTTGTTGAAATTGCAAGGCTACCTCAACCTGGTGTAGCTCTTCCAACTTCTCTAGCAACAACACAAGTTGCAACTGTAAGTTATCCTGCACCACGTTTATTAGCTCAGACCACCCAATATCAAGCTCCTCAACCTCATCCTCATCAATCAACTGCAATACAACAAGCTGCTGCTGCAGCAGCAGCTGTTGTACAGCAGCATTCTGCACAGCAACAGCACCAAGCTACTCAACAACAGCAGCAAAGAGTTTTTACGGGTACTGTAACAAAATTACATGAAAACTTTGGTTTTGTAGATGATGATGTTTTCTTTCAAATGAGGTAAGTTGCTGTGATTACTTACATAACGTGATTTATTAAGCATATTGCATATAAGTATTAACTATGAATTAGTTTTTCAGTTCATCTTATTTGTTTTACTTGAATGCTTGTTGTTGTAATGTACTTATAACACTAACACCAGTGATCATTTACGAAAAGGAACCACAGTAAAAATATGATACCTTATATTTAGATTAAGACATTTATTCTGTACACTATTTACAAATTGATATACTTAATCACCATATAACATAATTAGCAATTATTTGTTTTATATTCATATTTACACAATAATTATTACAATTCTATTTAGTTATGCATTATTCCTTAATCAAAATATTGAATTACTAACTGAGGCCTAAATTACGTCATAAATATGTTAAATCTATTTACCTCCCGATATTGCAGGCTCGGGCTTTCATCAGGATGTAAAGGGCATAGCAGCTGTTATTTTGTTGTACGTCTATGGTAGCATGCAAGTTTTGGACTTGATTGCTGGTCCGGGTTTTCTGGATGTCCAGCAACTCTTCAGTTTTGACTTCGACTCCTTTTCTTCAGTCTCTTTCCCAACTCATCACCTCGGTTTTAACGTCCCTTTTTCTTCTTTGCCAATTGCTTGTTTGGTGAAATTTTCCCACATCTGTACCCCCTTCAGGAGTGCGGGCGGGCTCTTTAAAATATTCCCTTCTTTGAAAGCTGACATTATTTTTAGCCCCTGCCCCCATAACTCACAGTTACATCTCTCTGTACAAGCTTGACCGTTACACTTGTGCCATTCCGTGATATATAACTTCTCCGTAGGGGTCCCTCAAACTCGAAATCAACAATTTCATCTAAATTCTTCTTGGAAATTTCTTCTACAGCTGTGCATGCACATGCTGACCATCGTGGGAAAGTATCTCGGTACACTTATATTAAATTTGATTTTTCTCAAAGTACTTATTTTAGGAACTAATTTTAACTTATATCTTTGAAAACTTCTGTTTATATAGATCAATTAAGACAGTATGCAATACATGCCTGCCAGCTTTTACAGATTATCCATAATATTTACTTTTATTGGTTTATGGACTAATGGATAGACAGAATTTTTACTGTTTTTGATACTGTGTGGAAATGAAATCAAAAATTTTTTAAAAGAGGACAATGGTTTTTACTTTTTAGCAATTTGTAAAAATTGAAAATCTTTACAATTTCAGTAGAAATTTACATAATTGATAAAAAGATGTATACATATACTTCTGTTGCATATTCATACATTTGACATGGCTGTAGTGACTGCCTAATATGGCATTGCCTGGATATTCTATTTTGATTGTGTATTTGTGACAGTAGTTAATTGTGAATGATTTTAAAAAGTAAAGCACCACATAAATAAAAATAAATCTTATTTATTAAAATTCTAATTAGTTATAATTTATTAAAATTCTAATGTTCAAAATCAGTATTAATAATCAATATAACTATTTCTTTTATCTGATAGATATTCAGTTTAAAATAAATTAATTTTGTATTTTTCTAAAATCAAATTTAATTTTAAAAAATAATGTTTTATGATATATAATGAATGCATAAAGCTTTTATTAATTAAACATTTTTTGGGATAGGGAAAAATAAAATTAACTTTTATTAATTGTAATTACTTGTGACACTAAATGCCAACCAACTAACCAACTGTTGCTTGTTAAAAAGTTTTACTGATGTCAGTTTTTAGAAATTGGGAGGTATGACAATATAGTAGTTGCCACTTAATGTTATTCTATTCATTCTAAGCAAAACTGATAACAATAAACAAATATCAGTTTCATAATAAAATATTAACTATCAACTTAATATTTATGGAAGATTATTAAAATACTAAAAAACTCAAATTCTTTTCATAGTTGCATCATTTCCCCCCTTTTTTTTGTATTTTTTTAAAATGAAGCTTTTGAATTGATTTAGTATTTCAAAGTTCAATGATTTTTGATGTACTCTTTGCTACAGAATCTCTAAAGTAGTAGTTAGAACATTTTTGAATTTTATTTCTGAGTTTGGATTTTACGTTTTATTGGCTGCTGATTTGGAGTCAATTATAGGTCTTAAAACACAGTCAGAATTTTCTTTTTTAGACAATTTTTTGTTATTGTTTTGCAGAAAATTTTTTTAGTGGCATTCCCTAGCTCTCAGTTTTCAACTATCAAAAACTGTAAAATACATAACAGTATTTTGTGAAAATCATTTTGTGGAATAAATAAAGGAAATTCATAAATCCACATAGAGGAAAAAAAATCTGGCAAAATACGGTTCCAAACCATTTCTATTGCTGACTCATATTTTTAAATTTTATAATGTTTAAATAAAAAAAACACTTGTGGGTTTTTAATACATTCTTTTCAGTATCATTTTCTGAATATATTTTTTCCCTCAATATTCTTTTGTATCATATTTTTGCATTTATCATTCATTTTTAGTGCTGTAAAAGGTCCTAACATACCTAAGGCTGGAGATAATGTACTTGTAGAAGCTACTTACAACCCAAACATGCCTTTTAAATGGAATGCTACAAGAGTTCAAGTTCTTCCGAATCAAGTTGTTCAGGTTTGTTTTTAATCTTACCATTATGTTAATAAAATACTACATTTTAAGAAATTTAATGTAAAGTATTTTTATTATTCAATCATATCTATTTTCTGTGAGGAATTAAACTGTATTGTAGTCTCATTTTACCTGTACAGCTTTCAAGACCATTCTATTTCAGAAAAAATTACATTTTTTCAAATTAAATTTCATATTTCGGTATATAATATTAAATTACATATCTGTATATTGAAAGTGAATCTGTATATGTCATATCTCAAATTTACCAAGAGAGCATAATACAGATTTTTTACTGATTTGTTTGAGTTTGGCACTTTTTAGTGAAAAGATTTATAAGTGTCTGAGGTAGTAGTGTAAGCCAGTGTCTGTAAACATATAAAATTAATAGAAAAAAAAGTTTTAGTTCAATAGTCTTTTTATGGATATCATGGGTGCCTTTTTTAAAAATCTCTCAGTTTTAGAAAATGAAAGCATTGTTTTTGTAACATTCTGGAGAAGAACAAATCATACACCAATATGCAAAATTCTCAAAAAAAAAAAAAAAAAAAAAAAAAAAAAAACTAAAAATAAAATAAAATAAAAGATACATATACACTCTTTATTTCTGATGTACAGATATATATTTATGAAATTACATTAATTAGGAAAATTACATTTTATGTCTTCTTAAGTTGAATATATAAAGTTCTGAATTTATTTTTCTGTTACAAAACTTTATTGTGAAGTATTTAACTATTTAATATGGAAAGTTTTTCCATGTATTTTAATGTAAAAGTAATGATAAATTATTATGTAATGTTTCATAGTCTTACCAGAAATTTTTAATATTTAAACAGTTACATAACTATAAAAATGAAAATTAGTATATCTAATATTAGTAGTAATATCTAATTTATGTGTTTTGACGATTTTTAAATTTTCTGAATCATTTCCTTACAATTGCTGGTATGATAAAAAATTATATTGTCAATAAATTTTTTTTGTTGTTTTTGTTTATAAAATGTTGAAAATAGCTAAATTAACAGATATCTGTTAAAAATATTCAATTCATAAATATCATTCTATATCAGCTTGTTTATTTAGGAAACTTATTTTAAAAAAATAAGTTTCCTAAATAGCTATTATTTTTTGTCTCTGAGTTGTTAGCAACAGAAAATATTAAGTTTATGAAACAGAATGCTGAAAATTATTTTTCTTCACAGTATACCTTATTTAGTATACCATGTCTCAAGCTGATTTTTTTTTTTTTTTTTTATTTTTTTTTTTTTTTTTATTTAAATTTTTGTTATGTACTATGTGCATAGTTTCAAAACTGAACTCATTTGATAGTTAAATTATCTAAAATTATTTGTGTTTTAACTTTGCTTTAGAGTGTACTTTTACAATATATCAGCATTTTTCTTATTTAAGTAAAATTTTACATTATTTTAAGGACATTATTTTAAAGTTTTTCTCATGCTAAAAAATTTTTTTTTAAATCTTTATAGTTAAATGTACAGCAAGCCAACAATAACCGTCCACCGCTTGGGCAGCAGAGATTGGCAGCTTTAGTGGCTGCTAATGTTGCAGCTAATGTTGCTCAAGGTGTTAATATGAATACAATCTCAAATATGGCAAATAACCAGATTGCATTCTCAAATGTTGCTCAGCAAAATCGATGGCAAGTTCAGCAAGAAATGGCTGTAATGGAAAGTTTAGGTAGTTATTTTTTTACTTATATTTTTTTCAAAGCCATTATGATTGGGATATAACATTAAGAATATTAAAGCAGTCATTTATTTCATGTATCTACCTATGTTAATATCCAGGTTTCTATTCCGAACCTGCAACTAATAAGTTTTCTATGTAATGTTTTAATTAAAAATTTGGCAAATAATTTTTAAATTAATAACTTTGCTAATGTTGATAATAACTAATGTCGCATTTAAATTTAATTACATCTGAGATAATATTGCTGTTTGTAGTTATGTTGTTTGGTCAGGGAAAGTTAGAGAATTTACCAGACAAGTTTTACTGAAAACCCAGTAGAAAATGTTGATATTTGAAATCTTGAATGATTGAAGTTACTTTTCAGTTGTTTTTCAATCTTGGGTATATTTGTTATTTAATATTTAAAATTTATATCCTTCTTGGTAGTATTAAATAAATGCAAATAAATGGTATATTTTAATACTTGAAAGTATAATTTTTTTTTGTGTAGCATTATTGATATATATATAGATAGATAGAGAGAGAGAGAGAGAGAGAGAGAGAGAGATTAGCAATGTTCATAAGTTATGTTTTGAAAATTTTAAAATCTTTTAAAAAGAATGATGTGGGAAACATATTTATAATTTAGTATTATTACATGATACAGTCTGTATCGGTTAAATAGTCAACTTAGCGGTCAGAAAAATCAGACCATATACATGGTTTCCGCGCACCTGGAAAGTCAGGGAAAGTCATGGAAAATCATGGATTTAGACAACGGATTAATTTTGTCATGGAAAGTCTTGATTTTTCAAGTAAAATGAGTAAAAGTCATGGAAAGTCATGGATTTGCTAAACTACCGATTAAAAAAAATGCATTGAATTATTTAATTCTATTTTTACTTGTCATTTGGCTGAAGTTACTGAGTTTGGTATTTATGTATTATCCTATTGACCCTATTGCCAAGTAAAATTTGTTCACCAAGGAAACTCAAAGTAAGAAAGCTTAATGGGTGGGTAAATGTATATTATTCTGTTTTTTTTTTCTTAAATTGTAGATTAAAATTTTATTAATATAATAATTATTTTTTAATAAAAATTAGTTAAGATTTTTGCACAAAATATAAGTTTATCTCTAGGGATATTGTATATAAACATTATAGGGTTACATTTGGCTATTATTCATGGCCACCTGGATAATACCAAAGTACCCTGAATTCAAATTGGAAACATTTTGATTGAAAAATTGCTATATGATTAAACTTAGGTATGTAGATACAACAATTTATTTTTATGTGAGTTTATTAACACTTATAAAGTAAGTTTATAGTTTTTTTATGATAAAATTCCTGTAATTTCTCTAAAAGCATATATTTTATTTGTACATCAGAAGTTTTATTCATATATACTTTTAACGAAAGCCTTTTAAAGTCATGGAAAATGATCTGCTAAATCAGGGAAAGTCATGAATTTGAAAAATTTTATTTTGGCAGATACCCTGAATTTAGAGTGTAAAATTTAGCAAATTTATATTTCTCCTTGAAGAGCTTGGAAGTTTTTTCTGAATTTTAGTATTATATATTTCTTTTTTCTTTTTTAAGGGCAACAACAACGACTAAATATACAATTAAATAACCAACAGCCCTGGATTCAAGAAGTGGACTATGGAGATATTATTGAAAATAAAGGTACGTATTCTTTTGATTTTCTATTTTCTATTTTTTTTTTGTCAAACTATTATATATCCATGATTAAAGAAGGAAATTTAAATCCTTCTGTTAGCAAAAACATTATATTTTAATCATAAAAAAATGGTACAAATTATGTTAAATTCTTTATCACCATATGTAGACTGGAGATCTTAAAAAACTGTTTTTAGAGTTATATCTGGGTGTGTATGAGTATAGTAACTGAAAAACACAATAAGCTAGATAAATAAAATTTAGCTTGTAGATTTAATGTTAAAATTGTAGATGTGTATTAAATTTGGGAAAAAAATTGTTTTCAGTAGAGTTACTGTAGAATAAATGTGTACATAGTACACAGGTGGTACTATGTACACATTTATTACAGGTGGTACAGGACCTAGTTGAATGGGCAGATTAAAAGTTTTTAGCATCTTTGCGAAATTAACATATCCCATAATTCAGTTTATAATAGTGTTTGGAAGAATTTTAAAGGATATTATTGAATAATCTCTAAAAACTTTCTCAATGATATTTTTATGTGGGAAGTATATAAGTAAGTTGATACGAGTACATTCTTGATTCTTCTTCCAAAGAGATTTTAAAAAAATGTGTTTGCTATATTTTTATTATATTTGAGATGTGTCAAATAATTTGTTAATTATAGATGTGATGAAAGAATATATTTGGTAAAAGTGATCTTTTTAAAGTATACCTGAAGATTAAAAATGTTATTATCTCCTAGGCCCAAGAATGTCAAATATGACAAGAAGACATTCTCCTCCAACCAGAAGGGATAGAGACAGAGATAGAGAAGGCAGACGAGATGAGAGAAGAGACCGTTATCGTGAGAGAGATCGATACTCTCCGCCCTCTAGAAAACGCTCTAGATCTCCAAGAAGAGCTAGTAGAAGTCCTCCTCGCAGGCGAACTCGTACTGTTCCCCGTTACACTGTACAAATTCCAAAGATTTCTTTAGATTTGTAAGTGGTCTTTCTCTAAAGCATCATTTCTGCTTTACAAAAATTTTCTTTGTCATATATTTCTTAATATAAGCTCATCCATTTATAAGCCAAGAGGGCAGTTTTCCTTCAGAAATTTGTCCATATCATTTGTCCTTCAAAACATGTCACCAAGAAATTGAAATATTGTTAATTACATAAAAATGAGCAAAGTTTTTTTCCCATTCAAATTGCTGTAAAGTAAAATGATAGCCCTAAAGTAAATATGACCCATAATGTTTTATTTTGTGCACTAGATGTCAACGCTGATAGTTTTAACAGAAGTTAACACTTTTTTCTTATATATATTTTTTTGTTTTGTGTATGATCTATCTGTGCTTTTTATTTTCTGTAACAATGTTTTGTCCTAAAGGTGATTAGGAAGAGAGAAATTCTTATGTGTCTAATTTCAAAGTACAGGTGAATTATTTTGGTGAGTGTTCTAACATAGTGGTTCCTAAACGTTTTTGTTCATGAACCCCCCTCTTATAGCCAACACCTTGCAATAAATTCCCAAGTTAACTAAATACATGACAATGTTAGAATTAGATTTCTTTTATAGCATTTTTAACAGTAATAATGCTAATAAAGGGCTGTTATATGTTGAAGGATTGTTGATACATTGAAGGATTTCAGGGATATTTTGGTAACTCAAGTTCGATACACAGTTTGATATGGAGGTCAATTTTGTGTTTTCTAAAATCTAACTTATTTGGAAAAATTAGCTAATGTTTTTTAGATGTAATGAACATAGATTTTATTAATGGGAATGAACTTTTAGTTAGAATTTTCTTGGACAAAGGAAATTTACAATTAACTTATATTAATTACTTTTGCCACTAAAAGTCAATCAATCAGCTGATATTTTGCAAAAAGTTTTACTGATTCCAATGCATAAAAGTTTGCAAGTAAGATATATATATATATATATATATATATATATATATATATATATATATATATATATATATGTAAGGATTATACAATTTTATACTGATGTTAATTTTTAAATGTTTTTAGAAAAACTGGGAATGTGATGGAGCTTCGTAAACGATACTCAAATCTTTATATACCCTCTGACTTCTGTGCTGCGAATTTCTTGTGGCAAGATGCATTTCCTCCCAATCGACCTTTTGCGATGGACCATCAGTGCAATTTTCATATAGTGGGAAAAGATATAGAGCCATTATTTGAGAATGATGCAGTGTTGGAACCCTCTGATGCTGACTGGTCTTTTAGTGCTAAAGTTAGTATATTATTAAATATTTATTATATCAGCTCCTAGATATAGTTAATGTATTTTCATTATCTAAATGTGAATAATATTGAACTTACAGGATTTTACAGATTTATTCTATAGTATGCTAGGTTGGCTGATTTATATCATATTAATATAAATCATGATTTGAAGAACTGTTTTTTTTCTTTTTTTGAAAACATGTCATTGATTTAAATCTAGGATTTTTTTCCCCCCACCTTTTTCACATCTATTTATTAAGCTTATTTTTTTTCTTTTGCATGAATAGCCAGTGACATTAAAATGCACTGTAATTCACACCTTAGCATTTGCAAAGGTAAAACAAGGTTTAAATATCCTGTCTTTAGTAAGGACATTTCTGGCCTAATTAGATAATTCAGATGATACATAAAATATAGAATTAAACTTATCATAAATTTAAGTTTTAAACGAAATAAAAATTGTTTCAGTTTTTTTTTCAAGCAATTCTCATCAAATAAGTTAAATACCTAAGTGTTTAATTAAAGGAATGTTGTATTATTTGTAAATTAAAATAGAGACTGAGACTATAATTGACTAACATCTTGAAAATACATTAAGAATTGCAACCTCGTCTATTGAACCTGATATTGATTTGCTTGTTCAACAAAAGCAAATTCATCCATCTCATTAATTTGAATTATATCCATCTTTATGAAATCCAAGCAAAATGAAACAAAATTTTTACAAATTAAAATTATAATAAAAAGAATTTAATTTATATTAATAAAACTACATAGTTAATTTTTATTTCAATTTGTTAAAAAAATATATCTGTGTCCCAGAATTTTTTTTTTTTCAATGTGTGCCTTCAAACAGTCACAGTTTAGACACCCATGATTTAATGTTCAGTGACTTATGTTTAAATTATTTCTTATAAAAGAAATATCATTTTCGATGAATAATTTTACAGGTAATGTTGATGTCAACTCCAGCTTTGGCAGATATATTTCATAAATCCTGTGCCATGGCACAAGATGGAGATGATGCTAAAGAGAACTTTGTTCATCCAACTCGTTTAATAAGTTTTCTTGTTGGTTTGAAAGGAAAGAATGAAACAGTTGCTATTGGCGGACCATGGTCTCCTTCATTAGATGGACCAAATCCTGACACTGATCCCTGTACACTTGTTAAAACAGCTATCAGAACTTGTAAATCATTAACTGGAATAGATTTAAGCAAATGCAGTCAGTGGTAAGTAAAATATTTGACAAAGGTAACAGTATGTTTTAAAAAACATATTGCTTAAGTTGTGTATTGATATGTTTATCTAAAAAACAGTGTTCTTGCAATTTACTGCTTACTTTATTAGAGCATAATTGCAAGTTTATTGTTTTTAAGTGTTTGTAAATTAATGGCTATTTTATTTCAGCTTAATTAATTTTTGTTTATAAATTATAGGGTGAATGCTCCCTTAAATTTTTAGGTGTTTCGAGTGTTCACAACTTTCCCCTTTTTCTGTTCATAATGCCACTTTTGAAATCTAAAACAGAAAATGAAAATTATTTTTTCACATTACTTTCTGAATTCTCCACCACTGTAAATATGTTGGATTTTTCTCTGTAGGCAACTTTGTTTTTGATATCACTTGTACATATTATAGACTTAATGCTAGTGACATGTAAACAATAGACTGCATATTGTTGCCTAAACTTTGAATGTTTTAGTGACAAAAGTTATCTGTTTTCTATGGTAAACATTCCTATCCTTTTAGCTGTTTTATTTATCAGTCTTTGTGTTTGTCTTCACATTTGGCATGTTAATACTTTTCATTGTTTTTAACTTTTCCATTGTTTCTTCTATCTACCAACTTCTCTGTTTAATCATGCTTATATAATTATTTAAAAACATCTTTATGAACATTTAGCCCAGCTGTTTCTTCTGGTGATTGGAAAGTTGTTGAAACTATTTCATACACTAATTTCAGTATAAAAATATTATTAAAGTACATACTACAAGTTATGAGTTGCGAACGACAGCTTATTAAAATTTTTCACAATTTTTCTCTCAGAAAGATCCATTTCCTGAAATAACTCCAGAAGATAAGCGTGAGTAAAATCTGGTGTTTGTGATTATTTATAGTGTGTTTTTATAGGGTAAAAATGTACTTTTGCAGCATAGGGTGTGTATTTAAGTAAATTTTTGCTTTTGTAGTTTCTTACAAAACTTGTGTAACATTTGAATTCAGGTTGAAAGTAAATTTTAGAAAATCATCAGATTTGGATTTTTTAAATTTCCTTTGCAGGGCTGCCAGAAAAACTAGAAAAATAATTGATCATGTGATTAGTTCTTTTTGATTTTGAATTTATATTTGAACACTTGTAAACAAATTGTATTAAAGAATGTTAAAAAAAATAGCAAAATAACTGCTTATGTAATGCATTATCAATTGCCATGTAAGTAAAATTGGAAAAAATGTAATTATATAGATTTCAATTTCATAAATTTTTATTTGTAATATTTCATTTTCCCTTTTGTTTTATTTTATAGACTGTTGGCTTCATTTCATTTAAGCTGAAGCATAATATAAATTAAATCGCTATTGGTACGGGATTCTGCAGATTTGAATACTGCTGCAGCATGAATGTTCTTAGCTATTAAGACTCAGCTTTTAAGCAGTTGGTCCTGGTTTCATTAGCTCATGGGTAGCAAAAAAATTAGACTGCAGTACTCCAAACCAAACTTATTTCTTTTATTTTTAAGATATATATTTTAGTTATTTAAAAATAGTATGAAATGAATCATGTAATCATTCTCTTATAAGTCATAGAAGTACAAAATTTAAAATTAGAAGTTTAACTTGCTTTTTTGGTGGTAACCCTGGCATTAAATAAAATTTTTTTACAGTTGCCATTTTTTACCTGAATTCAAAAGTTTATGATCACTAAATTTACCTGCAAAAGAAAGCATGCTGCATGCCATTTTGATTTAAGTTTTGAAGTCTATTGGGATGTATGTGGCAATTTATTGAAATGAATTTTGGCAGATACTTTTGATTTTATAATATGTGCTTTAACATAATGTCTGTTGAAGTTAATAGATGTTAGTTAATTTACATTTGAAAACTAAAATTTTAATACATCCTTAATGGGTTTTAAAACTTAAGTATGTGCGATCTAATTTAAAATTTATTTCTTTTAAACAATTAAATATTTAAAACTTCTTAATAGTATTAAAAGCTGATTTGATGATAAAAAAGTTTGATGTAATGCATTATAACTAAGAGGAAAAAAAAATAAATTGAGCCACTCATGAAAGTAATTATTATTTAACTATTAAGAAGTTACATGTGTGAATTAAATTATTATTTTTTCAGCTTTCATATCCAAAGGTATAGTATGCATCTGTAACTTGTAAAAAATACATTATGTTTGATAACTCTGGAAATTTATTTATTGTAATATAATTTTATTATCCTAAAGAACTGCTAAATGATGAATCCAGTTTTATCAAATATGTTTATTTATTTAATCTAGCAGTGGTCAAATATTTTTTGTTATTTTAAACGACTAGAATTTGCATAAATTTCTATTGGTTGGCTCTGTGCTGTTAAGTTTCTTTTAAATAAGCATTATTTCATTTACTTCTAATGTAAGGGCTAATTTATTAAACAAGTATGAAAATATTATAGATATATTATAAATTAAAAAAAATATGCAATTTTTATAAATTGCAAACATACATTATTTTAAACAGTTTTTTTTGATTGGGTAAAATTTATTTTCAGAGGATACTTTTGATTTTATAATATATGCTCTAACAGATTAGAAAAGATTAGGTTAAATAAAATTTTTTGGAGTTAAATATTAAGCAATTACTCTTGAACATAATTTCATGAAAGTAGGATGTTACCTGAAAAAATACTTTGGAATATCATGTATATATGCATACATATCCTCTGCCTGCTACAATTTTTCATCATCTATCTGAAAATCTTCATCCACATAGGCTGTTCTTCAATAAGTAATGAGACTCAAATTACTGCTGAGAAACACTTATTGCAGTAATAATTTCTGCATACTAAAAAAATTTTGGTGTCTGTGAAGGTTAAAAAAAATGATGATTGAAAAATAAATTAATAAAAAAACCGATTAAAAACAAATTAGATTCAAAATCAAATTAAAATAATTTAATTAAATTTCTTTTGCAAGTAGGTTTATATTTGTAAGCAGCAGGCAATTTACCATGCCTGAAATTTTATTAAACATTATTGCATGAGGTATAATTTATAAAGTGTGTCAGTGCAAATTAAACACTAATTAAAATAGGCAATTAAAACCCAAATTTAGCTGATTGACTATATTTCTGTGATTGAAAAGATTGTAGAAATATAAAATAATTAAAACAAATTTGAGTTAAAAGAATGTCAAGCCAAATTTCTAAGAAGCTTATTAATTAAATAAAATCAATATTAGTACAAATACAGTAATTTCTGCTTTGTATAGGACATATTTTTAGAACATTTTCTAAAGATTAAAACTAATCTTGCATTAAATTCTTCTTTCAAATTGATTAGCTTATTTCAACATTCATCTCAGAGACAACAATCAACAAACCAATGTTTATTATCAAAGAGGATTACAGAATTACAAGGTCAAAAGGAAGCATACATTGCTGAAGAATGGCTTCTTTTGCATTTTGATAATGCAAGACCACATATTACTGGTTACATAGTGTGCTTTTTACGGAAAAGCAACAAAAAGCTTGTACCACATTCTCCAGCAGTCCTGACCTTGTCTTGAGCATTTTTGGTTTTTTCCTCAGCTCAAGGAACCATGAATAATCTGACCACTAAGAATTCACCATTTCTTAAACAACAAAATATGTGTAATATCTATGGAAGCAGATTTGGACACAACTCTAAAAAAAATTAGACTTTTATATGTGTTTCAGAAGTGCATATAATGTTGGGATAAATGAATTGTGTTTCAGTGAATTTTTTTTTCAAAAAAGACCATGTAAGCTATGATAATTACAGTTAACCTTATTTTTGTATAGATATAGTCTTATTACTTATTGAACAGCTTTCCTAATCATGAAATTATACATTTGTACTTAAATATACAGATTTCACAATTTTTGAAACATATTTTCCAAAAGTGTATAAGAGTTCTGATTCCATTTTCCTGCTTCTATTAAATATTTTTTCATGCCCACTTTTTCTTTTGCTTTCGTTTATGTGCATATATCTGTACATCTGGTTAACATTTGGGCAATGATACTATGTAGGTTATGGTTAATAGAGGGTATGTATGTGTATATATTGTAAATTTTCAGATAAAATGGATAAAGGCAAAATGAGTTGTTTTTTATTTGGACATTTATTTATGTGTACATTCTTCAGTAAAGGGAAGCCAGTTTTCAGTGTTATATCAGCTAACTTATTGCCAGTCATGACTTATTCACTTTTTCTTGACTCATATAATTAAAAAAAAAAAGACTGTCATATGTATCAAAATATGCAATTTTTAACTTTGTCAGTTTCACTTGTATATTAATTTCTTTAAAGTCTCATATATTGGCTAAAAAAATAGATTTAGTAAAATAAAAAGATAAATAAAGAAGTGGAATATGGTAATATCTATGTTATTTTAGCTATTTATCATATCCTGCAAAATAAGAATTCTATTCTTTTTAAGTATAATTTGGTAACTCTTCATTATGTGTTATTTACAATCTCTGAAATTTTTTTTATATGTCTGCCTGTCTCATCATCTGAATAAAAAGCAAGCATTTTGTTGCATAAATATGCATGCAATTTATATTTAAATTTATAGCATTGTACATATTAGATTTATAGCATCTTACATGCTAAATTTATAGCATCCTACAATAAAATCTTCTATTTTTGTCAACAGAAATAATTTTTATTGTTTGTATATAAGAAAATTCAAAACATGTTTATTAACTTCTGCCTTCGAAGAAAAAGCAATTTAATCTTGTAATTAAATTCAACTACAGTTCAAAAGTAATAGTTTTTTGTTGAACCATCAATACCTTCATTTTTATATCATAATTATAGCGTTTGGTTATTTTTTTATTTATCAGTAATTTGGTCTATACATATAATTCATTCATTTCTTTTTTTTCAAATAAGACAAATTTTATAGAGATTGATTTTTTACTAACATCCTTATGCTGGTAATAACATGATAGATAATACCATTTCACCTTTATAATGTTAGATATTTTTATTTTCGTTGAAACAACTTTTATTATTATGGTTTTTTAGGGCATATAAGTGATCTATCTCTAAAAAAGTTATTTTTGTTTTAGCAAATATTAGTTATACATTTTTGAAGGGGATAAGTTGCTACTAGCTAGAACTTATTATAAAAATCCAAAAGAATCATAAAACAAGTTTAAAAGTTTAGGTTTAAAATGTTTTCTAGATTTAGTTCTTTTTTATCTTAATACAGGACTAATGATTATAGTTTTATTGTAGAGCTGTATATGTGCTTAGTAACATGGCTTCAATGAATGTTTGTTGGATTAACAAACCAAAAATTTTTTTAGTAATGAATATTTTACTAGATAATGTTTTGAACTAGTAATTTTACTTTATAAAATTTATTCAGGTGTCAATCTATTGAGTAGAATATTTTAATGTTTTTAATTTTTACTTTCTCATATATGTAGTGTGGTATAAGTATTGTAATCATCCAAAAATTTGATCTCAATATTTTGATTGATCTTCATGTTTTGGACCTTCCCAAATCTGAAAATACTATTTATGGAATTGTCTAAGTTATCATGATTTATCTGAGTACACTTTGAATCAAAAACCAAATTTAGAATGTTAAATTATAGCAAAATTGTAGTTTTTGTCAACATTTGAGTTACTTCTAACTTACCTCCTATCTGGTTCCAGTTCATTTGGTACTTCCTGTTGGGATTCCTGGGCAGTGCACATTTTTAATTTAGTTAAAAAAAATTGAGTTATCATAACTAAAAGACATATTATACATGTGATAATGTTCATATGTTTTATAAAACTAAGAACAAAACCATGACTAATAAAAATACTTAGTTTCCTATGAGTATACAAGAAAGTCAAGGAGTGATTACTCCTGATTTTTTAAAATGTGTTTAATATTATTATGTGTTTTTTGCTCTTTAGAATAATATATTTTAATTTTAATTGGCATTAAAAATTGCCTGTTTTTTTTTGCTAAACATTTTTTGTGCAATTCAAAGTTGGGTTCCTTTTCTATATTTTGATAGAATATGAGATGTTTTAAAATTGTTCATTTGTATTTAAGTGTATGTTAGAATTAAACTGCAATATCTTCATAGGTTTGTAGATACAGTTTGTTAGTTATTTCTTAGAAGTTTGAATTCTAGATTATTAATGTAATAAGAAATTTTATCTATAACATATCAAGTTTTGGTTTAGATTACAAGTAAACTCTAACAAGTTTAAGTCATTAATGAAGTTTGTGAGAAAAATGAAAATGTTTAACATAGATTAATTGAAAATTCATTATAGATGCCATGGATTTAATTGTTTCAATTTGGAAAAGAGGTTGTATGATTTTATAAGAAACTACTTTATTAGGTGGAGTATAATCACTTTAAGAGTGGCAGTGTTTGAAATATACATTGTACTATAATAGTTCTTATTCTATTTAAGTGTTTAGTTCCTGATGAATCTTATTTTTGTAGTGTATCCAGTAGTATTTATGCTGTAGTTAGCTAGCTCAGCCATATTTTATGCCGTATATATTATCTTCTAATTTGAGTTCCTCTTATAAAACAAAATACATAAGTTTTAGGGTTGTAAAATTTTTTATCCCACAAACTTTTTTAATATAAAAACACCAAGAAAAAATTGTGTTTAGAATAGTTGTTTCAGTTTTATGAAACACTTTTATATGAAATTATTCATAAATATATTGTTTAAAATTAAGATTATATATTTAAACTTGCATTTATTTGTTATTACACTATTTTAAAATATGTATAATGTGTAATATATTTTATTCAAATAGGTTCTTGGAATAAAAAAACTTTTATATTTAATTTTAAATCAGATTTATTTATTTATAAGTCAACTTAATTTCAAAAGGTGAATTTGTTATCGATATGGTATTGAGAATAATAAATATTGTAAAATTTCGAAGTGTATGCATAGAGCATTAAAAAGATTTCTTCTGTAGTTTTTTTTTTCAACCTGTAAACATAATTTTTGCTTGTCACCTTTGGCCACTGTTGTTTTCTTCTTTTGTTTATCTCTTATTTCCCCTTTTTCAGTATGTTTGCAGGTAATTATTTAGTGATCAAATCATGCAAGTTTTGTAATAATCAAAATTATGAATTGGAAGTATAAATATTAGTTGGCTTTTATGTCTTTATTTTATGACTTGTTTTTTCAAAAAATAGAACTGAACATCAGACAAATAAGGAGAAAGCATTGTAAGCAGAATTTTCTATTCAATAGCTTGAAAAATTTTTTTATTGCATTTACAATTATGTATTGTTACAAGTTAATGGTTTTGCCATTGACCATCAATACTTTTATAATGGTTTTTACCATTAACTACCAATATTTTAATTTTGGTTTATCTGACACAAAAATATTTCTTTTATATGGTATTTATTTCTTTTATTTTTCTAGAATGTTACTATTTTAAATTTAAAGGAACATTTTTTATGTGTCCACAAGCTTTTTTAAGTTAGAAGTCTTCAGTTAATATTTGTCTCTGCTGGGTTCTATTTTTTGTACCATTTAAAATTTTGGCACCCTATGTCTGTAATAAAAGTACGTTACATTTGTTACCAGTGTTTTAAATATATGCAGACATTTTAATTTATTACAAAAATTATTTCAAAATTGCTTTGAGTACTTAAAAAAAAAAAAAAAAAAAAAAAATCATGAAAAAGCAAGTTAGATTTTAATGAATATGATTTCTGTCATATTCCTTAAAGTTTTCTAAAATATTATTTTGGAAATTATAGATTTGGTTATAAAACTGGTTGATAATGCCTTTATTGCCTGCATATTGATTTACATTTGGAGCAAATGTGCCTTAATAAGAACAACACTCTATTTGGGGTTGCCAGCTATTAGAAATGTTAATATGTATACAAATTTATACTCAGTTCTGGAGATTTAAACACCTTCATCTAACTAGAATTTTCATAAACTTCTGTCATATTTTGAAATATATTTTAAATTAATGAAATTTTAAAAAAAAAGTAATAAATATAGTCACAATAAAAAAATTTTGTTGGCAACCTCAACTTGGACTCGGTAGGAGGCCTTTAGCCTCCAGTTTCTCTCTAGCTTACATAGCTGTCGTTCTGTCTTTCTTTGACACCCTCAGGTATCGTTTTGCTGAGATCTACTACCGACGTGGGGAGTCATCGAGCCACAAAGGCCGCGGCATGCGCGTCGAAACTGTGGTTCTTTTCGTGCCCGATGTTTGGAGCTGCCTCCCCACCCGTGTTGAGTGGGAGGGCATGATTGCTGCTGGATCATGCAAAAAACCGTTTCTTCAGCAGAAGCACCTTGAAGAAATGATGGATCCTGAAGCTCAGGCACTGACACATTACCTGGTTTCTTTTCTTTTTACAATTCTTTTGCTCTGTAGAGACTGTGCAATGCCGCACCATCATCCGTTTTTATGGTCAGCCACAATCAGTTAAATTCTTCAGTATTTGTAACCTTATTCAAAATAATATAAAATTGTATACAAAAATTGTTGCAAGATTTTCCTTCAACATATTCATACCTTGCTTCAGGATTGGGATAAAAGCCCTTATAACTCATAATTATTTGATGTGAAAATTTGACTAAATATAGTTTTATATTTTAAACCTTGTTTTTTATAATTAGTAGAATGCAGTCAAATTATATGATAATCGTAGATTTCTGATATTGGGAATTTGTTGTATGTTGACATTTTAAAAAAGGTATATTTTTCCTTCTTGTAGAATTTCTTTGTTATGTTCTGATGGACTCAGTTGTTAACTTTTTGAACACCTTTTTAACAGGAATAATTTTCATTCCAAAACAATCTAATGACATTTTATTATTTTGTCAGAGGTACTTTCTTTTGAATGTTTTGATTCAGTTTTTACATTTACATATGAATGTTATATTGTCAGCTCGTCATGTAAATTGAAATTCTTTCTGAATTTCTAACTTGTCTAGTCATAGCTTAATTTTAAGCTATTGTAAATCTATTTTTTGATCAGCTGATATAACTTCATTACCTTGATTGTTGACAATTGTAATTTGATATTGCTGCTGATGAAATCAAGTATATTGGTAAGCATAATATGTTTGTAACATAGTTCTTTTATGTTGAGTTAGTTAAAATAACTTTTTTTCTTGAAAACAGCTATTTATCTATAGACTTCTTTTCGTACTATGTACTTATGATTCTTCAATTTAAAAATTAAAATCTGCAACTAGTATTTTAAAAGCTTATCTTTTTATACTAGTAGAAGCTTAGTGTACTTTAAATTATGGTACCTCTTTTCTTTTTAAATGAAATATAAGATAACTCTTGGCAGACAATAAAGCTTTCAATGATTGAAATTTTGTATGCATGCCATTAAGTTGTTTTTAAAAAAGATTTACTGCAGCTACCATACTACTTGTTTGTATTATCATTAAATTTTAACTATATATGAATTAAATAAAATAATCCATGTATTATAATTGAAAAATATGATATTTAGTTTTATATAGAGTACAAAATATTAATGATGAATAAAGAATAACTCATTAAATTTTAGAACAGTGTTTAAAAATACAGTTCAGCATTTATCCTAGATATGAGAAGCATTTGCTTCTTGCGGTATGAAAAACTTAAGTTATAAACTTGCTAGCTCATGGCTCAGGAAAAAATGTCATCAACTCGATTTAATGAATTGGCAACTATTATTGAATTTGGTGAAGAAACTGACATTTATAACATATTTTATTGAAGAGACTAACACAAACACAGACACAATCAATATGTACAAAAGAAAAAAATTTAACAGTATAATTTTAACAAGATTATCTGCTAGAGAAAATAAAACATGTACTATTATAAATAAAAACATGTACTGAAAAATTAACTTTTATCATTTGCTTCTTTTGTGGCTAGAGAGGTGAAATGAAAATTCATAAAAAAAATGTAAAAAAAAACTAATTGAGTCTAACTTTATTTTTTCTGCAATGTCTCTTCTGGGTCTTAAACATTATCTGTGCCAAATTAGTTCCCTATCGGTAAAACAGCCTAGAGTTCTGCAACAGGCAGATAGACATGGATAGGTACACAAGCAAGCTCTGTTATATGTAAATAGATTTTTTTTTTACTATTAAGGCATTTGACATTTTTATAGTATTATTTGTAAAAGAAAAAAAAAACCCTTAAGTTTGCTTATCATGTCTATTGAAACATTGATTAAAAGCATGGCTAGTATATCTTGTTAGTTTCAATTTTAAACTTTAAAAAATTTAACTTTTAAAAAAGTTTTATTCTTAATCTTTTCAGTAATTATTTGTAGTTGAAATTAATTGTATGTGGCTGTAGTGAATTAATTGTGTGTAGTTGAAATTAATCATATGGTTATTTGACTACTAATTAAATATTGGTTGGCATTTTAAATGGATTTTATACTACTTTCTTAAGATTTTATTTATTTCTATGCCAGTTTATGTAGGTTTACTTTCTTTGTCTTAAATTCTATAAATTTGTTTAAGTTTCTGTTCGTAATTGGAATAGTTGACTGTAAATCAAAGCAAAATTCTTTGGAACATTTTAAAATTAATTTTGTTAAGCTCTATTTCTTTTATTTGGTCATACCAATCTCTAGAAAATTAAGCTAAATCATTTGTAGCATATATGAATTCAGTTTTGCTTTTCTTGGCTTATTTTTATAGAAGAGAAACAATATATTTGCTTCCTAATTCATAACTTTTATCTATATTTGACTGTATTTTGAGGTTCATTTTTTTTTTTTTTATTTTATTTTAAAAAGTCTTTGGAACTTGAATTTGTATTACAAAATGCCTTTGATTTTCAAAACTATTTATACTCTGTTCTACACAAGTTTGTCTTAATTAATAAAAATAATTGGAACAAATTGTTTGTTCTTAGTTCTCTAATGCCAAGTTAAACTGTTTAATCTGTGAAGTTTTAAATTAATTTTTTAGTAGTTGTAGCTTGAGTATAAATAGTTCCTTTATTTATATTCATTGTTGTACATTTGTTTATGTTCCATTGAACATGAACAGATGTATACACAATTATTTTGAAATTTTAAAAGTAAGTCTGTATTGTAAACATAATTTAAATTAAATTGCCTCATTAATATTATCAAAAATGAAAATTTTACCTTGCTAAAAGATTAATACTATAATGACTTTCGTTTTCTCAATCCAGCTTTGTGTATTAACTGAAAGTAATCTTTCATGTACCAGTTATTATATATCTTGTTTATCACATTTTGCATTATGGAATGCAAAAGCTAGCAGAGCATTTAAATCAACATTTGAAAAATAAAAGGCTCTTTAAAAAGGTTCTAAGGATTAAGAAATTTTTTTTTTTATTTACCGAAATATTGTTACAATGATAAAGGAAGAATTCTGATTAATTAGTTAATGTTCTTAATGCCCAGTTTCAAAATTTTATTTAGCTAACTTTAATAGCTATCATAAAATTATTTTACAACTACTTTCAGCTGTTATAAATTTGATTCTGAAATTTTAGTATCTTTTAACTGCCAGTAATGAACAATATGAAGACCACTTATAACGCATATTTCAGTATATGTGACTATGCTTATTTCTTTGTATATTTATACTCATTTATATATCTTTATTCTCAAAATATCTATTTAAGAGATTAAAAAATTAACTATTGAATTCATTGAGAAAGGGAAATATTATGTTCTTAATTCAGGCTTTAAAATACTTTTATATTTAAAAAAAATTGTAATTTTTATCTTATTCCAACAGTTGAGTAGTTTGGAATATTCAATCATGAATTTGCCAAGTACTTGTGTTACTGTGGCATTAGTTTTAAACAATCATTTGAACAGTACTGTTTTAATTTCACAAAATATTCAAAATACATATTAAGTGGCCACTCTAATCAGTTATGAATGTAGAAATATCTTGTTTAATCAATAAGAATGTTTTGGATTATCATAGCATTAACCTGCAATAAGCAGATATATGATTTACTAGTACCTATAAATCTTACTTTCCTATATTAAATATATATAATAAATTTCCTGTTGTTGATTTAACAAGTTATTTCTTCATTAAATAGTAGTTTTGCATAAAGTTAGGCTTTTATATAGTTTTATATGTGGGTAATATAAAACTATATGATTTGAGCATTAATGAAAGTTGGAGTTATTTATGCAATACATTTCATATGTTACACTCCATGCTTTTTTCCTTTTTAAATATACCAACTACCTAAATTTACTTTTTAAAATATTTTTTGTTAAATTATTTCTGTAATATTTAATTACACTGTTATAGTACTTCCGGAATAAATATCAAGATTTTATTTAAAATATTAAAATTTAAGTAATTCCAGCTTTCATGGGAAATAATTAATGAAATATTTTTTTTCCTCATAGCATGTTTTTTATAGTTCTAAAGACTTTTGTTGCCCAGTAATTTTTAAAAATTTCAAAGGAGCAAGGTGTGAAATTTATCCAATTGAAGTATTAAAATTTTGCAACACTAATTTTATTTTTCAATTTCAATAAAAATAACTTATCTTTGTCATATTTAGATGACAGATTATCCTGTTTTTAATGATCTATGCAAAGCTGAAATGGTAATTTAATGATTTCCATGAAATTGAAATCATTATTTAAAAAAAGTGTCAGTTTCATTTTGTAAAAAATATTTTTATTCTGTTTCTCTATTGATTAGGTTCTATAAGTTTTATTTTCATTTTGAATTTCTTTTTAATACTTGCATTTGATTATGCAAATCAGGAATTATATTTTTCTTTAATTTTTGATACTAGTTAAGCTATTAAATGTCTAAATAGGCTTAATTTGGGATGATATCCTTTATAGCATTGTGTTATTCCAAAGCTGAGGCAATATCTCCTTTTTTAGTTACTGCTTGGTTCATTTAGTTTTTAGCTATATGATACAATTTTCTTCTTTTTGCAATCCTTTTGTTAATATTATGTAATCCCCATATTAACTATTTTGTCCTTATATATCTGTCATTATATATATATATCTGCTTGCCCTCTCCCCTTTAAAAATGCCAAACAATAGCCAAAAGGTCAGAGTGCTGATCTTTGGTACCAGAGTTCGTGGGTTCAAATCCTGCTCAGGTTTGGATGTTCGTAGCCGTTTGGAATCAGCTTTAAGCAGTAGGTCCTGTCTCATTTGCCCTCGTGTTGCAAAACAGTAGACCATAGCACTCCAGGTCAAACCAACCAATCTCACTTTAAAAGCAAAAAGGAATGGCTTTAAAACTTATTTTCTGGGTAATTTATTAAAACTTAAATTGTACATGAATTACCCATGCTTTTAAAAGGAAAACAACATTTTTATGAATTTAAAGTTACTTTGGATACTATTATATCTTAATAGTTGTGTTCATATAAATCTTGTTTGACTTTATATATTTTTTGTAGAATGGAAATTAGTGCTGTTTATAAAATAAGAGATGTGGAGTACCTTAAGGGCATGCTTCTTTTTAAATTCGTTCTTTTTAACTATAGTTTGAGATATCAAAGGATTTATTATTTTTTTGTTATTCATACTTTGATTTGTTTGGTAAATTTCTTTTGTAATATATTCAGCTTATTGTTTTACTCAGCTATTGCTTTTTGAAGCTAAACACTGATACTTCCATGATGAGTTAAAATCTTTAATAACAGGATTATCTGTTTCATTTATTTATTTTAAAGTTTAAATTTGTACTATGCAAAGTTTAGAATACTCAAAAGGTTGTGGCTGACCAGTTTCTGTTTTTAATAAACTCTTTTTCTATCTCTTAAAAGGTGAATTGGAGAGAAGAAATTGGAGCTCGTGACCATGTAGCAGTGTGTACTGTAAGGCAGTACTTAGTAGTATGTGAATTTTGTGTTTTCATTTCACAGGATCTCGTGGCTGACTTTGCAGTTCCTTCTATTTTTTTTTTTATAAGACGTTGAATCATAAATGCTGCAAGCATATTAACCTTCATAACATAATTAACTCAGGCTATTATCCTTTAATTTTTCTCATGTAACTATACATGTTATTAAATATTACTATTTGCTGTGTATAGGATGACGATGAAGGTGGAACTGAAAATGAAAAGAAAGAACCTACTCATTATTCTGAATTAGATCCTAAAACCATTAAGGTAAATGTTTAAAATTTATTTTAAGGTGCTATTTTAATTATGGTTTGCTATTTAGTGAGAAAATCTTTAGAATTTAAATGATGTCTTAGTTTTGAAGTTTTATCATCAACAGCTCTTGAAAGTCATAAAATTTTACTTATAAACTTTTTTTTTTTTTTTTTTTTGCCAAATTTCTGAAGTTTTAATTTTTAATGGCTATGTAAGTATATATTTGTTATCGATCTTTTCATCTTTATAACAAGAAGAGACAATAAATTAAACCTGAAATGTTTTTATAAAGTACATAGGATGTCTGCATTTAATTCTGGGAATTTTATAAACTGACTTAATGTTATGTAGTCTTTTTTTAAAATTAATTTAATGCTGTGTGAAACAGCATATAATTCAGAAAGCTTGTTAACATTTATTTATGTATACCTGCGAAGTGACTAATGATAAGAAATTTAAAAATATATTCGAACTTTGATGCATATAAGGTGCTCTTTGTGGGGCGTGTATGAAAATGTGTGTGACCTGCCTGTCTACTTAACTAGGACAGGTATGGTTGCCCCTGGGATGCATCAATTACTCCTTCCAAAGTTAATTTAACAACACAAGAAAATTTATATATAAAATTAGATCCAATGCATGCATCATATTTTGAGTCCCAGAGCCTGATTTTCTGCAACCATGATCAGGTGGATCAGTGGCCTCCAAATAGAATGTCGTGAGTTCTAGTGCATCACTCATCATAAAAGAAAAGTTCCCTCTCCAATGAGAGATGTTGCCATGTCGTAGGCTTCCAACCAACTCTCAACTAACTGCAGATTCCTCTTTCCCTTTCTTTGGCAGTCAGCTGCTGGTAATCTGATCCCCTCGAAAAGAGAAATAGTCCACATAGAAAATCATCCTCTTTCTCTTGGAAGAACCAACTGCACCCTTCTTCAATCCACCACTGGCCTGGAAAAAAAAGACAAGTCTGAAGACTTTGAGCCCCATAGCTGGTTGACTCATATTCCCAAATAATGCTGGGCTGAGGGGTTAAGGGGGTCTAACCTGTGATATAGGAATGAGAGCACAGCTACAAAAATGGGTCGTGGATCAAAATTCCTTGCCTTTGATTTTGTACTTAATGCATCGATTATTTCTTAAAATTTCTCCGATTTTGAGTTTTCTTTCCAAAATTATAAAATGTTGTTTTAATTTATTATACAATTTCTGGGTGTTTTTTATATTGTTCAAAATGTAATTCTTTGCCATTTGAAGATTTTCTGTATAAGTTTAAATTCAATTTGACTTGTTTTTCTGAAAGAGTTTTGCTGATGTACATATGTACGTTATACATAATAGACTACAAAAATGAATACTTGCAGGTTAATGATTTAAAAAGAGAGTTAGAAGCTAGAAATTTAAGTGCTAAAGGCTTGAAATCACAACTTGTAGCCAGATTAACAAATGCTTTGAAAACTGAATGTGAAAAAGAATCTGGGGAAAAGGTTGTTGAACAAGAAACTGATGCTACATCAGAAGATGTTGCTGATGAAACAATAGTAGATGATGAAAAAAAGAAAGAAAAGGTATTTTCCTAGGAAAATGTCTTATTTCTTTATTGCATTTTAAAATATATCACTGAAAGTTAGCATTCAAAATTTTAGATAATTTCTAATAGAGCATTATAAATATTAAAGCTTTGTATTAATTTAACGCTACCTCCTTTGTGGGTTTCAAAAACTCCAATTAGAATGTAAACATTACTAAAGATTCTTCTTATTTTTTGGTAAACATAACTTAATTTTTTAGTGATTGAATTGTTATGATGTGAAAATTTATATTATACTATATTATTATAGTGCAGCATAGGAAATACTTGCATTTAGAAATATATATAAAATGTTTTTAAAAATTAAAATGCTGTTTTCGTGTATGTTAATTTTAGAAGATTTTCTATAAATACATATGATGGTAAATTGGTATTAAATTTTGGGTAATGCTAAATCAGGGATTGATCCAAACACAAATTGGGTCTGCTTTGTGGCCCTTTTACTAAATTTGGTATCATAAAAGTGGCCTTTGACAAAATTCTGTAGCATAAAATCAGTCTTGTAAAACAGCTTTTTCGAAACTTGAAAATAAAATTTGCAAAAAGAAAGAAAAAAAAGCTATTCCTTCAATTGACTAAATACATGCATGTGTGATGCATACTAATGTGTTTGTATTGTTAAATATCCTCACTGGTCTTACTTTTTAAATTTTAATGTGTTCAATTTTATCTTTCTCAGGAAAAATATCCTAATTAATTGTAAAGACAATTTTTAGTGTGTGTATATATATATATATATATATATATATATCTTTAGGGGTTTTCAGAAAATGGTTTTTACCACATGACAGAACTTATTTATTCTTTTTCACAAAAATAAAGAAATAAAATTTTTTTTTTCAAAAAATAAATTAACATTAAAAAAATTACAAAATGGGGAACCCCCCCCCCCCAAAAAAAAAAAAAAAAACCAAAATTGACTCCTGACGAAATCATTTTCAATTGTGTAAAAGTAGTTTAATCAGTAGTTTTCATTTATGTAATTTTTATTTAGCATTAATATGCATGTGTGTAATACTTAAATTTGTAAATTCAAAGAATTATTTTATAATTCTAATGTTTTATCTCAGGAGGAGGATAAAAAGACCAAAGATGAGAATAAAACTGGAGAGAAGATTAATTTTCCTGACTGTCCTGCAATCATTGTTCAGCCATCAAAAACAGCAAAGAGTGGAAAGTTTGATTGTGCAGTTATGTCGTTATCTTTACTTTTAGACTACAGGCAAGAAGATAACAAAGAACATTCATTTGAAGTAGGTGTTTGGGATAGTCATTTTTAAAACTGAATTTTAATAAAGATATTTAGAACCTTAAGTTTTTTTTATTTTACATTGTCTTTGTAAAAGTGGCTCTTTTTCAGATTTGTATTGTAATTTTCCCTATGTGAGCTATAATAGCTCAGTCGGCAAAAGTGTCAATCTCATAACCTTAAGGTTGTGAGTTAGAGGCGTGAGCTGACCAAAGATTCACTGTATTTCATTAAGGGCAGTTGGGGCACATAAAATGTGGTCGCAATGTCCTCCATGTTCAAGTGGTACCTCTGGAGGTGGCAGGCCAAGCTGGGGGTGGGGTGGGGTATTCTGCTTGGTTTCAGCTTCTAAATTAGAGCTGTTACTCATGTCTATAGCATTTCTTAAGCTACTTGTGCTTTCTGGGTGATGTTATGAATAACAGCTTTACAGCTGTGTTTTGCATAAACTTATGTTTCTGTTGCTAGTGGCATTTGGGGGTGAAGGGAAAATTGCCAACAAAAATGGCCTTTTTAAAAGTGCTGAACTAAAACAATATAGCAATTACAGACACCGCAGTGCTCCTTTTTTTCCTCTTTTTCCTTTTTTTAGAAATCTCTCCTTTTTTCCTTATTTTACTGCATTCCTCCTTTTTTTCGCATATTCCCTCCTTTTATTCCTTTTTTCTTTGGGCCATTCACTCCTTTTATTTGTTTTTTCTTTCTCAACGTTTATGGAGTTATGTAACAGCAGAACAGATTGCATACATTTGTTTTGGAAACATCTTTGTTTTTCTATTTTTTTTCTTTCTGTGAGATCCCCCCCCCCAAAAAAAAAGTTTTAGGCTATTTATTGGCGTTACAGATGTTTGGAAGTTAGCGAATAACGATTAAAGTGTCAAAACTAAAAGGGGGACCCGAATTTTTGGATTGTAGTGTCAAGAAATCTGTTTACCCCGTTTCTGAAAGCAAGAGGGGGAAAAGAAATGTTACTCTGAGCCTGTGCGCTAAAAAATGGACTTCCGCATCAAATATTGAATTCAAGGATAATTCTGATCTGAAATTTTTTTTTTTTTTTTTTTTTAAACTTGTATATATTTAAATTTTGACGATAATCAGAAAAATTTCTTCTCTTTTCTCATTTGTTTTTTCTCTTTGCCACGTCCACAACTTTTTTTTTTTTTTTTTTTTTGGACAAAGAGCAAGAGAGAAGCGTTATCAGTTGATTCTCGCAACACGTGCTTTAAGGTAAAAAAGACGTGTGACGCGCGGTACAAATGAAACATATAGAACGTGTGTGGTTCTAGATGTAATAGTACAGCTAAGCCGTAACTGTATGTTTTTGGTGAAAAACAACCGTTTTCTGGATTTCGGTTCCGGAAAATGCGCATTTTTTTAATGGGCCATTATAGTTAATACTGCTATCATAATATGGGGGCTCTGAAACGGTAGAATTATGTTTTAACATCCTGCGTATAGATTATCCCCCAAACACACATACGTGTAGACCGATCGTAATACTGTTTGATATATCGATATTTTTTTATATCGCAGTAACAGTATCAAGATTTCAATCCCTCTTATAGTTATTTCTAATGATACTTCATCTTATTGACTGAATTTTTGTGCTATGATCAGTATCTGTGAGAAAATAACACTGTTGCAAATAACTTACGGAAGTTAATTGTTGTTGAAAAATCCTCACCTTTTTTTGTTAAGTTTGAATCTGTATTGAAGTTGATGAAAAAATTTATTAATGAAAAATCGTAACTTTTAACGGCAATCCCGATAAAAATCAGCCCGCCAGCTGAATCTGCAGGACGCTGCCACGGGTTCGAATCCCGCCGCTTTGTTTGCAGCCGTTCAGAATCGTAGTAATTAAGTAGTAAACACCGATGATTTTAGCTGTCGGGTAACATAAAAGTAAACTCTAGCGCTCTCAGCCCAAACTAAATGGTTACAAATCTGTTAGTCTAAAGTAGAATTCGAACCCACTGTCTCAGATACCGGAAGAAAGCCCATCGAGTTCGATCATCGTCCTGAAATCTTACTGTTAAAAAAAATTTTTTTTTTTAATTGTTCACTTAAAAAATAGCCTTTTACAGAGTATATGTTATTTAAATCATGAGTTTTTAGACATTGATTAAAGTTAAATCAAATGCTAATTATTGTATCTTTATAAATTATTAAGGTATAGATTTTACTGCTATTTAAGAAATTCTAGTGTCACAAAATTAAAAATTTGTTTGTAGGAATGCCTTCTAAAAATTTAGTATCTAAAATGCGCATTTATATTACTAGATTTTTTTTAAAATTAGTATATTTGAGAAACTTCTGATTTGAATCTGTTTTGAACATTTTTTGATTGGGAGACTAGTAATTGTTTATATTAGTAAAAATTATTTAGCATCTGGTATATTTCATACTTAAGTACTTGTTTTTGCATTATGTATACTTAAATAAATATTTTTAAATTGTTCTTTATTTTCAATTTTTCCTACTTTTTTTCCCCTCTAATATTTAATTTCTGAATCTGCTACTTTTATTAAAAAATTTTTGAAATTGTCCATTTAAAAAAATTAGACTATACTGTATTTTTTAAACATTTATTATAAATCAATGTAAGAAAAATTAATAGAATTTTACAAACTAGTTAATAACAAATTTTGCGGTTACAAAGTTTTCAAGTTCTGTTTGGAAGTGCATTTTAAAGATTTGCTATTTGAAACGGCTTTTAAATTATTGATGCACTGTTGAAATCCCTATTTTAAGAAACCAGCTTATAACAAATGAAAATTTTGATCTCATGATTTTCCCTTTGTTTACAATGCTAATTTACCCATAAGTGGCAATTCTCCATTTTATACATTTATAGTGAATCTTAGGAATGAGGTAGAAGAATCCTTTCTTTCATTCATTTACTAAGTATTTTTTCTTCATTTTGTATAAAACTTTTTTGCAGTTATAAAAACAGATTTAAATGTTTCTAGATTTAAAAACAAAGTGCATGAAATTAATAACATCTTGTCCAGACACTCAAGGAAAGAAAATGTTTTTTGTTGTATTGGACAAAGAAATTCCTTAAACTAGCTTGATATAGAAGATTATAAATTAACTCAGTATTAAAATAGTAAGCAATAACTAGAAGGCAAAACTAGTTTTGCATTTGTCTACATTTTTGGTCATTCTGATTTCAGTCAATTAAAATCATTAAAGATAATATTTTTATAAATCTTATAGAAGATAATATGTAACCTTATGTAAATCTTATACAAGTTATAATTTTCTGAGATCTAGCATTTTTCTTAAAGGTTCAAGTACAACAAACAATATGGTTCCTCAAAATTTAATATAATAAAGTTCAACTGTATTGGTGAATTTATTTATTTTTTTAATGAGGCACATTGAAGAAGCATCTAATTTGAATCTATTTTAAATATTTTTTTTACTAGGAAACTTGAGTACTTATATTGATAAAAAGTTATTTAGGTACTTCCATATTTAATATTTAGGCACTTGTTTTTGCATTAAATAAATCAGAACATTAATTTTTAATAGTTATTTAACTTCCTCTTTTTTTCCTCTTTTTTGAATTTTTCTCCTCTTTTTCCTTCTTTTTTCCCAAAATTTTGACTTCTGTGTCTGCAATTATTGTTTTAGTTCAGTGTTGAAAATTTTATTTATAGTTGATCATTTTGTTAGATAATTTCATTTTAACTCATCTAAATAAAATATGAAAATAGTAAATAATATTAAATATTGTATACTTGGAGAATTCCTCTTATCAAGACAACTTTAAGTTACTAGCTTTTAACAGTTTAAAAGAAAATGTCCTGGTTTGTTTTCCTAGCTCACAGAAGGATTTAGAAACAGCACAATTGTGTAGAATAAATTTGGCTACCATTGGTATTTTAAAAAATATATATATATATGTATATATATATATATGTCGGGGTCCAGTAAACGACACTAGAGTCCCAACATCATTTTCATAGTTTTATCAAATCTCAAACCACACTACTCGACAATCATCTTCAATGGCTTCTCACATTGGCGCCCAACTTTTAACAAAGGCAGGCTTAGCTGCTTCGGGTAACTACAGCTCTGTCTGTGGAATGTGCACACTGCTCTCTGCTCAGATCACTGCATGTGAGCCGTATTTATGTGGCTAACTCCTCACGCCGCGTCACTCCCAGTAATGAATCCCTAATTAAAATCTTTTAAAATTAATCTACAATTTAAATCCTGACATATATATATATATATATATATATATATATATATATATATATATATATATATATTTATATATATATATTTATATATATATATATATATATATATTTATATATATAAATACTTTTTTTTTTTTAAACTAAGTAGTACTATTTGTAGTCTTGATCCTTATCCTTTTTCTCATGTCAACAATTATTATGTCTTTATTTTTGTGTTAGTTTTTCATAATAAAATCTGCTTTCATATATTTCTCTTTAGATAAACTTTAATAACAAGGTAAAACTGCCTGGTTTTGATACATAACAAATTAATTCTGTTTACATTAATTTAAATGGAAAAATGGCTTCAGGTTATTAATGTTTTGGTCTACAAATTGACTCATAACAAATAAGTTAGTGAACTGAGTTGTGACTGAAGATAAATATAGATGGATGGATAAAATGGTGCAGAGTTTGGAGTTACATTATGAAAGATGGAACATTTAAGTTAACTTTGTACTTAAAATGTTAGATTTTTGTACATTAAAATGTAATTAAAATGAAAATTATTTTGCAATTATTTATTGCTATTGGATATTGGATTTAAATACCTCTTAGTAAAATTTTAAGCTCTAAACCTTTTTTTTTTTTTTTTTTTTTTTTTTTGTATGTCCGTTTAAGAAGTAGAAATAGTTGTAATTTGTATTATCTGCCAGTTATTTAAATATTGTTATTTATATTCAAATAAGATCTGGTGTTTCTCTTTCTAAAGTGGTAGTTAAATTATATTTAAGGCAATGTGTGCATATAATTAAGAATAATGAAGCGTTGATTTTTTCCTATTAACAGTCTATTAAAAGTGTATAATGTATCTCCTTATTCTATGTATAGTTTTGCATAAAAATAAATGCAAGGAATTTTTTTTGTAGGTATCTTTGTTTGCTGAGCTCTTTAATGAAATGATGATGAGAGATTTTGGGTTTCGTATTTATCGTGCTTTGGTTGATGCACCAGAAGTAAAAGATGACGACAAAGTAATTTTTATAATTTTGTACTTAATGTAATTTAATGTTAGTAAACTTTATGATAATGCAGCATATTAAGTGATAGTGCTTTATGTTCAGTTATTATGTGCTGAAATTTTGATTTCACTAGAAATTAACATTTATAATTTTTTTTACTATTTTTTGTAGGATAAAAAGAAGTATGATAAGAAGGATGACAATAAAAAAGAGAGAAAAGTAATGACAATTTATGTGCATTTATTCTAATGGTTTATTGAAGAACAAGTCTCAAATTAATACTGAATTTAAGATAATTGGCGGCAAAAAAATTAAATATTTTTTAAAGAATGATTAATATTGATATAATCATTCATTCACTCATAATATTGATTATAATTTATTTATATAAAACCAGGGACAGAACCATCTAATATAAATATATATATAAACTATAATACTATCCTTTTTTTTAGAGAGGAGAAGGTGTTTTGCTTTTTCTACCATTTGGCTCTTAAATGATAAAAGACCTTTCTACAGAGACATAACACTTACGGCATAGAAAAGTAAAGGCTCCAACATGGGGGCAGAAAAAGTAGTTTAATTTATATCTAAATAAACCAAGATTAAGTTTTTATTCTCATAAATGAATTTCACCTAAATTTTTTGTTTCACCCATCAGAATTTCAACTAAATATTTTGTCATCTTGTGGATGAGTATTACAAATATAGTGTTTGTGACCACTAAGGATTAAAATATACTGCTTTTATGCAAATATAATTTTAAAAGATTCAAAAAATATTGTTTTTCATGTTTTATTTTATTTTTTGTAATAAGTAAAACTATTCATTCATTAAAACTCTTCTTTCATGCCAAATTGCTTTTCTATGTGATTAGCATATTTTTCTTCTTTTATTTATTTTTTCTCTATAATCTCATGTCTATCCTGTTTTAAGCATAGAGGGTAATCAGTGATGGTAAAGCACATCTCATTGTGGTCTTAATCCACCTAACCTTATAAGTGAGTTTGATTAGAGCAAGGATATATGTTAGTTTTCAGGACATCCATTTCTGTGTATAAGTACAAAAATTGTTCCCTGCTTCTTGACTTATGTACTAAGATAATTGTCCATTTATACTGCTGAGAATGTCCAAGTTGGTTTGGTTTGGGTTGGAGTGCTGTGATTTGTTGGATCTTTTCTTAAAGCTGATTCCAAACAGCAAGGGACATCTATGCCAGGAGTGAAATTTGAACCCATGAACTCCAGTAGCACAAATATATAAGGAATATTCAAGAATAGTTTGATGAACTACAAAATCTTGTATGCCCTCCCTCTTTCCCCCAGTTCTGAATATATTTGAACCTTTGTGGAGTATTTTGGAGGGCAAATTGTGCAATACGTTTCCACATTTAGTGACATTTTTTGAATGACTTTTTTTGTAAGAGGAGTATCCACTTATCCAATTGTGCATGACTTATATTTGTCTATTTCATGTTAGATTGTAATTAGTACTATTAATAATTAGTACAAGCTGATTACTATTAGCCTATCACTAAAGATTTTGACTCGTTTCACAGTCATTCACATTATTTTATACTATCCCTATATGTTTACAAATGTATATGAATAGAAAATGAATTTGTCATAGTTAATAAAATTGGAGTTTTTATAGAGTGATGCATTCTCTTTTATAAATGTCTTGAATTGAAATCAAAACAAAATAATTGTTATGAACACCCTAAACTAGAAATATGTCTTTCACTGAAATGTTTTTGACAAGGACACATTATATTTTCATTGAAGTATTTTATAAGAAAGGAATGTCCTATAAGAGATAAATTATACCAAAGGTTTTGACCTGTTTTATTTTGACTCTGAAAATATGTATGTAATTGAACTTCAATGTTCATTTTGTAGGATGATAAAGATGACAGCCGTAGGAAAGATGATGTTAATGATGCTGATTCAGACAATGATGATGAATCAGAAGATGATGAATATGATGGAGATGATAAAAGGGACAAAGGTATTTTTTCTTAGCTTGTTTGCTTAAAAAAAGTATAATTATTTTATGTATTTAAACATTGAAATCACTGATACTTTGAAATAAAGTTGAAATTTTTGTCCTTTCAAAGAACTAAGTCCATTTGTATATTTGTCAGTGTTGTGTTAAAAGCTGAGAAATCTTCATTATAGCATTTATTTTTATTCATCATAAAATAAAAAGTTCTATTTGTGTTTAGAATTAACTTTTTACAACTTCTTTTATATAAGACTGTTATATAGTAGTTATAAATATACATGTCCGGTGTAGCGGCCAGACTTAGCCAAATTAAGGGTTAACAAATATATAATGAATGCATAAAAACTTTACTTGATGCAATTAATTTTTAACTGCAGTTTTACTAGGATAGAAATAGTTACTCACTTTTATTAATTACAATTATTTAAGCTATTAAAAGCCAACTGATGCTTCATGTAAAATTTTATTTTTGACATATTTTAAAAGTTTGCAAGTGTAGAAGATACCTGAAAATTAAGGAGATTATTTAAAAGATTTTCATCTACTTTCACAAAAGAAAAAAAATATTCAAAGGGGAAAAAAAATCTTCAGTATTTTTTACCTGTCCTTAAAAAGGGATACTAGAATAATAAGCATTAATAGGTTAAATAAAGTAAGCCTTGTTAATTTTTTTTTTACATGAAAGTTACTATGTTCTTTAATTTTTACGAGTAAATTGAATTTCTTTAAGCAATGAAATTATTTTTTAGTGTAATTTTAATGTTTAATAGTTTTAGTAACAAGTCTTTATTATTTGTTTAATTTATATTTTACCTAATTTTATTTTAAATTTCAGATAGAAAAAAGAAACGGAAGAAAAAGGCTGTCATGCTCACTCATGATCCTTATTTGTTACTTTCATTTGTTTATTTTGATCAAACTCATTGTGGATATTTGTTAGATAAAGATATTGAAGAAATATTGTATACACTTGGTTTAATGTTATCTAGAGCACAGGTGAGGGAATGTGTGTTATTTTTGTTATTGCATTGTTTTTTTTTTAAGATTTTGAATATTATATAATATTTTTAGTGCCCCAGAATTATTTATATAGAGTGTACCAATAAAATAAACCTACACATGTTACTTTCTATGCTTTGAAATCAATGAATTCATCTTTTCCACAAGTTCTACTAATATTTCAATGATATTTTGTAGTAATCTGTACTTTTTTTTTTATTTAACATCTTCCAATTTTTTGAAATATTTGAAGTTCAGCATTCATTACACAAAAATTCCAATGATTTGACTATCATTTTAACATTGTAAAAGAAAAACAATGTTAGTTCGTTGAGTGAGAGCAACTACCTTATTAGCACTAAAATATATTTGATATAATTCTGAGCAGCCATAATGCTGATGTGGCCTAGGAATGTGAACAGTATCATAGACAGTCTAAAGAATCACATTTCTTGATAGGGGATTTATTTTTTAGGATTCAGTTTTGACCTAACATTTTTTTTTTAACATTCCCCCTCACTTCACTAGTATAAATTTACTTATATAGATAAAAACAAAATTTCTTGTAAATACATTTAAACAAATAGTTTTCTCTTATATGCATTTTAATTAGAAAATTTCTATCCTTTTATTATATAGGTATTTCTTTTTGGTTACAAATAATTCGAGTTTATATAAAAAAAAATTTTAAATTGCTTGCAATGTTGGTTTACAAGTTATTGCATTGAATATGTTTTACAATGTAATTAGTATTGTTTTCAGGTAAAATGGCATATTAATTTTTTTTTTTTTTTTTTTTTTTAGTAATTTAAGTAACATTTTATTTATATTTCTTTTTCTGTTTTGATCTCACAGGCTTTATTTTTCTACTTCCAAAGGATATATTTAATTCTTGACTTGTCTTAGTGCTTTTATTTGGAGTTAAATATATATGTAAACAAAATTTTAAAATCGGGGTTTTTTAAACAAAATTTTGTATTTTGATAATTTTTATCCCTAGTGTTTTCAGTGATTATAATTATCTACTGCAGCTTTTCTCAACCTGTGGTATGCAAGTTGTTGGTTGGTGGTACACAAAAAATAATCAATAATGGTGGACATACAAAATGAATAAATTTAATCAAAAATATCACAGAAAAGATTTTTCCTGTAATTCATAATTATTTTAAAAACATTATACAGCAATGTTAAATTAGTTGGTTTTTTATAATTTTGTGTTTTTATTAAAATCATTTGTTAGTAATTAAAAAAATAAATAAATATGAAACTTTGAGCAAACACACACACACACACACACACACACACACACATATATATGTGTGTGTGTGTTACAGTGGGTTTATTATCATGATGAATCAATTTATAGTATGACGTTTAGGTGTATTTCAATGTAATTTGTCTCATGTGATTTGAATTCATGGTCACCCTATAAAATGTATAATGCTAATAGATAAACACACTCACAATAACAAATTTAATGAAATGCATTTATTTTTACAAAGTGATACAATTTAGTATCATGTACAACCAAGTGGAATGTGATCCAAAAAAGGTTGAGAAATGCTGATCAAAGGCATCATCTAATTTAAAAAATATTTGAAATCAGTAATCATTTTTTATATGCTAAATGTCCAATCATAGCAATTTAATTTTTCTCATAAGTTTATAATTGCTACAACACTTAAGATAAAAATGGAATGCTCCTTATGTACACTTTAATACTTTATTGTTTACCATAATGGAATTTTGTATTTATAGGTTAGAAAATTAATACAGAAAGTGTGTAAAAGAGAAATTTTCCGTTATCGAAAGCTTACAGACAAACCTGTTGATACTGAGAAAATGCAGAAATCTGATTCAAAATCTAATTTAGAAGAACTAGCTGCAGGTAACTTGCATATAGAATAGATTTATAGTTATTTGAACTAATATTTAATGTTTTGATCATTATTATTAGTTTTTAATGACTCCTTTGAGGGCATTTTTGAATTTATGATTTTGTTTCATAATAAATAAACATTAAATTTTGATTTAACAGGTATTTTTGTAACAGGTATTTAAAGTATTTTTGTTTTTAACATATTTGTATTTAAACAAATGCTGTATTTTTTAGTTCATGAATACAAATCTTTCAGAACTTCTAAATTTTTTTTAAATAAACTGAGTAAAGTGTAAGAAAGATTGAGCTGAAAAACTAAATGAATCAGGCATCCTGTGTAGAAAAATTTCTTAGCATTGAAATATGTAAATAGTTTAATAGTATTTAAGGTTTTTATTTTTTTAAATAAATGCATGCATATTCTTTTCTTGGGTGATTTCAAAACACTAAAACTTATGGAATTTTTTTTCTGGTCTGTGTTATATTTAATTAAAAAAAATCTGTTCTAGTAGTTAGATGTTTAGTGATATTTTAAGCTTTTCTTATAATTGTTTTTAATAATACTTATTGCTAATACTTTAGCTTAAAAGTGAATTTGTGCAATTTTACGCTAAATTACATTACAAATATTGTAGAATATTACATTTTGCACTAAAAATGTCAGCCCTGAAAATTTTACATCCCCCCTTTAAATTCTAAATATTATTTCTTCTCTTGCATTAAAACTCTGCATGTCTAAATTTATTCAGTCATGTCAAATATTTCATATTATCTAATGTATGCTTTGGTAGCATATATTGTAGCTTCATATTTGTAAATTCTTACTTTTTTTTCTTTTCTTTTTTGTTTTGTCTATGAAAAAATGTGTGTTGAATATTTTATTAACACACTGGCTATGCCCAGCCTTTTGTCTTTAAATAACAGAGGTTCCCAAAGGAGTTATATTTACTTGTTAATATATATTAGTTCTTGGATTATATTAAATACCTTACAATGAAAAAAGCATCACCATAAATTTAGATGTGTTATAAAACAGAATTTAAACATCTTGTAAGCTAATTTATTTTCATATAAATTGTGATGACACTGAAAAGGAAGAACATGATATTCATCAATGACATTGCCTGGCATTTCGAAAATAATTGCACAAATTATTTTTGTTCCGATAAATTAAGATGTATTAAATATAACATATTCCTAAATTGCAATTAAATGTGAAAATTGAATTTTGTTTCTCAGACCAAAAAATGATTATATCATTCCTGCCAAATTTATAGTTTATGGTTTAATTTTATGGGCTTACAGATGCCGAACGATGGCCGAATGGTTAGGGTGCTGGCCTTCGGAACCGGAGTTCGTGGGTTCGAATCCCACTATGGCGTGGATGTTCGTAGCCGTTCGGAATCGGCTTTAAGCAATAGGTCCCGGTCTCATTAGCCCTCGTGTTGCAAAATGTCAACTGTAGTACTCCAAAACCAAATGGGCTTACAGATAGCCTGAGAAATTTCTGGGGTTTTTGGTACAGTAAAAATGAAAATTTTTAAAGGACAGTGGATTGTGTTCTTTAGTAATTTGGGAAAATGGAAAAATCTTTTTTAATCTCAGTAGAAATTTACAAAACTAATAAAAAGATGTATAAATATTCTTCTGTGGCATAATTATATATTTGCTATGGTTCTAGCAACCATCAAAATTGGCATTCCCTAATGTATTTTGATTGCACATTTATGCCAGTACTTGTTAATGATTTTAAAAAATATAGGACCACAAATATAGAAACAAATTAATCTTATTAAAATTCCAATAAGTATGATCAAAATCACTATTAATAATCAGTGTGATTTTTCTCTGCTCTTATGTGATAGACTTGTTGAAGATTGTTTAAGATGTGTTGAAAAACTGTGCAATCATTTATTAAAAGAAAAAAAATGCTGATTTGAATTTTGAAAAAAACAAATTTATAGTCAATTGATCACTTAATGCAAACATATTAATAAAACCTAAATCTTAATACATTTGGTAGTTTTCATGTGAGTGTGCAGACATGAACTTAGCTATAATTTGTTTCTGATTTTAATGTTCTATTACTCCACTTTAAAGTTTGTCTTATTATTTTTTATTAGACTAAAAGATTTTATTACTGCTGTATTTCTTTATTATCTATTAGTTTCCTAATTAAATTTTAGCTTACTCAGATGAAAATTAATTTAACTTTTTCTTTGCAGGAAATAAGAAATATATTCCTACATTCAGGAGTTTATCAAATGAAAGTTTGGAAGACATAACAGGGAACAATTCTGAAAGTGTTTCAAAATCTTCTCTTATTTCCTATAATGGAGCCCTAGTGGATATTGCAAAATTGTTAGAACAGTTAGAAAGAAGTGAAAAAGCTCGATTAGAAGCTGATGAAAAATTGAAGGGTCTTGAAGAAGAGCTTGGTATGTGTAATATAGTTTATTGGTATACATAAAACCATATATTTCTATATATATAAGCCGGGAATCTTTAGGACTTTTATAGACCCAAATTGGGGAGAGCAAAATACAATTATTCTGGGAAATAATACCATCTATTTATTTTTATCATTTCTTATTACCAGAAATATTTAAATACCTAATTTACACTTAAGGAATTCTTCTAACATGTACATATGTGTACAAAGTTTAAAAATACCAGGAATATAGTCAAATGTTAAATATTCTAATGTCAATGACAGCACTTGTAAATATCACACACTTTTTTTTAAAATGTAAATACAAGATTAAAAAATCATTTATGAGTCATGTAAATCTATATTATCTTATAAAATAATACCATTGAATTGCATATGCTGTTAATTAGTCATAGGCATTCTGCATTGATATTCAATTATTTAAATAAATAATTTTAATAATTTTAATTTTTGTAAGATTTTTTTTAATATATAAAAATGAGTTTATATAAAACCATGAGGGTTGCAGATAAAGTATAACTAGATTACATGAATTTATGGGTTACACTTAAGGCTTGCCTGAGAGAGATAGCACTCAAAATTTTAACATACCAAAAGAATTAAGTGCTTCAAGGAATTTTCTACTTTGATCTTATAAGCTGCAGGTCTTAACCTTTAAATACTTGTATACAGTCTTTATTAAAATTTTATTGCTATTTTATTTATTAATTTTTGCAATTTGACGTTTTCAAAGTCCCTCTTTGTCAACATTGACTTTAAGTTTGTATTTCTGTTTATCTGGGGATCAATAACATTAAAATTTTTTAAAAATTATTTGAATTTTATTCTCTGTTTGATCACATCAGAAAAAATCTTATATTTCTTTCCAATTTTGTTTTCAGAAAATTTAAATGAACTTAACTCTGCCAAAGAAAAGCAATCCACAAAACTTAGTCAGACTTTAGAGGAACAGAGCAAAAAACTCAAAAGTACTGAAGAAGATCTTAAGAAAACTAAATTAGAAGCTGATAGGTATTATAAAACATTAATCAATATTAAAGATGATATTATGAGACTGCAGTCGAATAGTTCATCTGAATCATCATCCCAAAAAAGCAAATCAAGATCAGCTCGTAACAGCCCTCTTAATCGTAGAGATTCTGACTCGGACTGCTCATCACAGAGTAATAAAAATAAAACAGATAAAGAGAGCAATGGGCTAGACAATGGAAAATGTGACACATCAGACAATGTACAGGTGAAAACAGAGAAAGAAGAAGCAATGGAAGCTGACTAAATGTATTCCTTGTATATAACAAAATTGTGTGTAAAGTATTGTACTTCATTTTTTAATGCCAAAACCAGACTCAATGGTTTTTTTATGTGCTGGAGCACAATTTGTATAGATACTCTTCACAGGGGTGCCAACTGTTAAAGATTATATGCTATTATTGGGTCATATTGTTATTGTATAATTTAATTATGAAATAAATACAAAATATTATGTAATTATTATTTTTGTGTGTTATCTAGGTGGGAGCTTCTAAAGCATTGTTCATATATATTTAGCACCAAAGCTCAGTTTACATTGCGGTCACCTTTGTTCGTATATTATAGTCACATGACCAATACTTTTAATATATGTATCATTTTGAAACCCCCTCCCACTTATGTTGATATAAATTTAAAAGACTATAAGTATACTTTCGAAAGCTCAATTTGTTTTTTTTCATATGATTCTGCTAATTGATTTCTTCTTTAATAATATTTGCAGAAATCCATATAAATTTGTACATAGTTTTTTTTTAAACAATATTTTGTTGTAAAGTATTATTTTTTTAGGGGGGGAGGTGTAGTTTTTTTTTATAATGTAGAGAAGTATTTCCTTAGAAATTTATGAGAACTGAAATTTTTAAACTATATATAAATGATGCAGGTCAACAAAAAAGAAAATAAAAATTATTAAAATATCCCTTAATCTAAAATGAACTAATTTGATTTTATTACAATATATAGTACTGCCATTGACAATTTTGCAATTGAGGATGTTTTATTTGTTTTTTAATGTAGGCAGTTTATAGCTACTAGAAATTTTGTCTAATTAACCTTCCTCTTTTCAAATTTAATTGTTATTTGAAAACTTATTTCAAGTCATATGTATATTAACTATTCTGGACTTATGTTATTGACTTCATATTTTTGCTAGCTAGTTTCCTGGAAGTTATTAAAAACATGTTACTTCTCATAAAGTCATCCATAACATTTTGTCTTATCCTACATTCACAAATTTAGTTAAGCTTTATTTTTTAGAGAATGGTTTTCTTCTGCTTTGATTCATTGAACTTCATGCTTTCAGTAAACAACATTTTAGATTATTTTAATTCTACTTAAAACTCAGTTCTTTAGGTAATATATTAGGTGAGATATGCTGTTGTCAGTTGTGTAGTTATGAAATAAAAGTTTTGCTGTAAGGTGAATACAAGTTCTTTTAACTAAAATTAACATGTAGTTCTTATCTTCACATTGAAATTTAGCAGGGCTTCAGTTTTAATCAATTACAAAATTTCTCAGTTGAAAATAAATTTTTAAATAAAGTAGCAATTAATTTAAAGGAAAGCTTGTTCTAAAAGTTTAACCTTATGTTTTTATCTTTCTGGCTCTTCAAATGTTTCTTAATTGCTAATTTTTTATGCCACTTTATGAAACTTAATTTCCTTTTTTGAGTTTGGTGGTATCCCTTTTATAATTGCTGCATACAGTTATAAATGTTTTTAAGTAATGACTCAGCCAGATGATGGATGAATGGTGGGTTCTGTTGCTATTCAGTAATACGGTTCACAGGTTCAAATTCCTACTGATGTCATAGATGTTTTTAGACATTAAGATTTGGCTTAGTTCTCACGTTGCATAAAACTAGACTGTAGTACTCAAACCAAACTAAAGTAATGATTCAGTAAAAATGTTTTTTTTTTTTCACAGTATTCTATTGATATAGCTATAATAGCCATAATCTTTGTAGAACAATTGCAGTTTGACCACCTCAGAACACCTGAAAAATGCATACATTTTTTTTTTTCTTGGATGTGCATGAGAAGTGCATTCATAATTTCTATACGGAAAATTTGAAAAGTTGATTAACTTTGAGTTTCAGATTATTGCATGTTATTTTATTATTTTGTACCACTTTATGAATTATATTCATAACAATAAGATTTGAAGAATTAGGCTAATTCAAAACATATTCTTTTGCCAATTTCTAAATGGTAATATCACAGAATAATTCACAAAAATTCTTGACAAATTAGGCTACTTCTGATTTAAAATCATTTCATTAATTTTTATTTTAGTTTGTGTTTATAATTTATAAATTCTTTCAAGGTTTTTTAGTTCTATTCATATATAAAAATACTTTTGGCATCCAAAACCTCCATGGAAAAAGCATCTATTTCTTTATTCTTGGATGAACATTGAAAGAACATTGGCTAAATGAACAGTGCACTGCTCTTCAGTTTCATTTCATAGGTTCGAATCCACTGCTTGGATGGATATTCATAGCCATTTAGAATTGACTTTAAGCAGTAAATAGAGGTCCCAGTCTCATTATTCCTCATGTTGCAAAAATTGTAACCTTAAATGCTGCAAACTAAACCATATTGTGATTTGTAAAGAATGTCATTTCAAGTTGATTTAAGTTTAAATTCCCAGCTGTTATGGGGTATTTTATATTGTACCACTTTCCGTTATTGTTAGAATAACATTTGAAAAACTATGGACTTAAATGAAAAGATGTCCTACGAGTTGAGAAAATTATGGAACTTCTTGATGAATGAATTATCTACTTACGATTTTAAAATTATTCTGATCATTTTTATTTTGGTTTGTGTAACTAACTAATATACATTGCATTTCGTTTTATATTAAAATCTGATATTTAATTTTGTTTTAAAATGTTCTATTTTTATATAAAAGGTCTGGCACCCTGAAATAGTTGCCAAAGGCCAAAATGTGTCAATGACCTTAAATTGTCTTGACTTGTCTGACTGAATTGTCTTAAGATGTCTTCATCTTTGCAATGGTTTTTTTTATAAACCTGTGTATGACCAGAAAAATAACACTTTTATATTTAATTTTTCTCAAAGGGGGTAAATTTAACAATCATTACAGGTGTACACCTTTAATTGAAATTTAATGCATTGGTAATGAAAACTAATTAAACTAGGCATTAAACTAGCATTATACTAGGTAACATGTTTCCCAGAGGTGTAAAATGATCTTTCCATAATTTTAGTGTTGAAGCATTCCTGGATAATGAATAATTACTGATTTCAATTCCTGCTTTGGAGTTGCAGATTTTAAAGGTGGAAAAGTTTCAGTGAAACTTTTCAAGTTAGATATATCAAACTTCAATAAACAATACATTTGCATGTGCTCAAAACAAATGAAATTTTGAATTGCCAGGGAAATTATTTATATGACTTGGGAGTTACATTTTACTCTTTGAAATATTTTTTTCTAAATTGCAGTTTCAACCAAAAATTTATAGAATAACTTATTTTTCTAAAAATGAATAGAATTATATTTTTGAAATAAAAATAAAACTAAAAATTACTAGACAGTTTATAAGTTTTAATATGTAGGGAAATATTACATTTACCTCAGGTGTTTCAAACTTTAGTTTTTAATAGTTTAGTTAAATTATATTTCAGTGAATGCTTATGCATATTATGTATATAAATACATATGAAGAAAAAAATGTTTTTGTATACTTTTTAAAGTAAATCCTAAAAATTTGTTAATTTGAAATGCTAATTAACTATGTACTTTTATTCCTGATTTTAATTCAGTTAATGTTGCTTGAATAAAATGGTAGAAAAGATGAATTTTAGAAAAGCAAACATTTTTCTATTAGTTAAACCTTAGAACCACTATACAAGTATAAAACTATGCAAGTATAAAAGAAGCAATAAATATTTGTTTTTAACTGCTACATGTGGACCAATTTTACTCTTGTTATTTGAGTTGTAACAAGCTATAGGCAATAAGCACTCCATTTAAAAAAAAAAAAAAAATCCACTTTTTATATTGTAATTTTTATAGCTTCAGTGAAACCTCTAAATAGTGAATGCTTCAGGAGGGATAAAGTTTTCCTCTATAAAGATATGCCTCTTACTCGGGTCCAAAATTTACTGTGAAAATAAGTAAGGGTAAAGAGATTTTTTTTTTATGAACATTTTACTTAACAAAAACCTATTATGATATTAAAGTTAATAAACACTGATTATTTAAAAATTAAATTTTATGGCAAAACTTTTAGTGAATTCCCTTACATTTTTGGATTTCAAGACAGTACACAATTTGCATGTTTTTTCCTTTGTTTCTATTTTGATACAACTTATTTTTTGATTTGTCCATGTAAATAAATTGTTTATTGATTTTAATTTTTAAGAATTGTTCTTAAAAGAAAAGTAATTTTAGAAGTATTCACAAATTGTAAAGAGTTTCAATATCTAATAATGAGGATTAATTTTGCATTTAAGTGCTATAAAATATTAACTTTCCTCATGTTGCCATAAACAAGAACTGAAAATATACTTTATATCTCAAATTTAAGACCGTGTGCATTGTGGAAATTGAAGAAATATTTGTTTTTGAGATTTGTGAGTAGTCTTCTGTGGGAAGCCCAGAAAAGGTGAATGAATCTTTAATAAAGACCAATCGTACTTTGGATCAATATTGTACAAATCCCACCATTTTATAAGAGAATGAATACTTTTCTACTATTTATAAAAATAATCACTTATATTTCTTTCTAAATATGTAATAGATTCATTAAAGTGCTTGAAAGTAGTTTTCATTTTCTCTTAATGTGAAAGAACTAATTTAAAATAGGTAATTATTTCTAGCCAAAACAATTGCTTGTTATTCAGATTGTTCATATTCAGAGATAAATACATTAGAAATAGTAATGTTGAGTGAGATTTGGTATTGCATAGTATCTCTCAAACCACCAGTTTTCATTTTATTTTCTTTGCTGTAGTACTGCTGGCATACATTTTTGATACCCTTTGGTGTCTTGTCGCCAGTTTCAGGACTGCAGATGTAAAGAATCAATCTCACAAAGAAATAAAAAGATAATTCTTAGCATGTTTCACAACTGGCACAGTGGTGAGGAAGACAACTTAAGTTTTAAGCATTTTTATATATTTTTTTATAGTTAAAATTTGGACAAATTTTCATGAATATTGCCGTTTTACCATTGATATATATTTGCTACACCTAATTTGAGAATTGTGCCCTAAACAGAGATGTCTTTTATTTGGAAAGGTCCTATAGGAAGGTTTTACTGTATTAGGCCAATGTTTTCTTTCAGTAAATTTTTTCCTAGCTGGATAATACTGATGTTACCATACTTTCCTTTTCATTTTATAAGGTAAGAATTATAAAATATCAACTATTTTATAATTCTTACAATTTTTATCATATTAGTTAAGAGCACTATTTTAGCTTATTCATTATTTTTCAGTGCTAATTGTAAATCACAGGAGATAAGTTTATGTTAAGCTTCATTTAGGACTTGGAAATGTATTATATTTATAGTTAGTTTATTGCTTGAAACTTAATTCTTTATTTGTTAATGCGAAGCAAATTCTGTATTTAGATCATGCTTACCTCCATTGATTTTCATTCCATGACTTAGACATTTCTTTACTTAGTTATTCTGAAAACCAAAATTATTATTGTATATTTCTGGATTGTGATATTACTTTAAAATCCAATTTTCATTATTCAGATACAATAATACATTTGTATTGTGAAATATGTAAAGATATGTATGCCGAAATATATCTATATGTATACATATGTATATACATATGCTCTTATATGTCTTTTTTTATTATGAGGGTGTAAATATATTTATACATAAATTCATTACACAGTTTTTTACTAAAGAAACAAATGACTGTCCTTATGTGAAACTTGAAATTCTGATTATTAGAAGTTGTAACTTGAGGCAAAAAGTAGGTTGAACAGACTCGTAACTTGAAAAAGTCACTGGATGCCACACTACTGCTTTACATGTAACGAATTTCATTTTTATATTCACAAAGTTACAAAAAAATTTTCTATTTCCTTTTTTTATTTTATGATTTTATCTCTTCTTTATTTCTGTCATTTCTAGTCTAATTTAAAAATGCATCTCATTGATTGCAGTAGACTTAAAGTTATAATAGGTCATGTTCAATTTTTGATGATACTAAAAATGTGCAGAGCTTTAATTGTGCTAATATATAAGTGATGGAAGAGAAGCGTAGATATATATATATATATATATATATATATATATATATATATATATAATATAAAATTCTATACTGTGACTGACTGGATGTAAACATATTTATTTTATAATTTTATAAGCATTTGATGAAAATATATATTTATTAGATCTTCATTTTGTATATTATGAAATTTCCTTTGTATATGAATTAATAAATTGTATTTCAATTTTTATTATTTATTTATCGACCTACTTTTAATAATTGCAAATATATATTTCTGCAAGAGATTGGCACCTCTGTATTTTTGCTTAAGTACAAGCTATCTATTTATGAACATGAACTATTTTATTTTTACTTGAATAATCTTGCTGATATTTGGATTAAGTTCCTAATAAAGTGATATTTGTTACTTGTAAATCATTGATATTTTGTTATGAGAGTAAAAAACAATTTTATGCTAGGAGAAACAACATCCATTTTTTACTATAAGAAACAATTTTAGTTGAAAAAAATTAAGTAATACAATTTCGGCAATTAGTAAGTTTTGAAAATGCAGAAGGTGTTTACACATTTTTAGAATAATTTTGACTTTTTTAAGAGTTAATTCACATTTAATTATTTTAAATGTTTAAAATGTAAAAGTTCATTTTTTAAAATATTTGATCTGATAACCTTGTTAATGAACTTCAAGTCTGTATTGTACTATCCATGGTAAAGACTTTTTATAAAATTTCCAGAAATATTGTTTGCCATTCAGTTTTCTTTACCCTTTAGACCTGCAGTTTTCAAACTGTTTATCACAAGAAGGCTTCTCATCACAGAAAAAAAAAGTGGGTGAGAATTTCTCACCTTTTCACGAAAACAGAGTGAAATTTCTAAAAATTTAGAGAAAACACGAATAGGCATTGTAAGAATAAATTATTCTCCATTAACAAGATTCCCTTTGTGTATAAGATAATGAATTTGATTGTTGCTAAAATTCATTCTAGTGAAAGTGGTTGCTATTCTATATGTGTATATAGTATGTGTAACACTTGTTTCTTCTGAGAAAGAATTTTTGCACATGCTAGTATGAAGTGTATGTTATTGTTTACTGTCAGCTTACATAGAAAAGGGGAAAGTTCACATTTATAGAGTAATGCCACCCCTTTGTCTAGAGGGGGTAATGTTCCACTTGTTTCAGCTATGTATGAAACATTTTTGTGTATTCATATTGTAATAAGATCAATAGCATTAGGAAGGAAACAAGAAATAAGAATTTTATGCAGAACAAAAATTTAACTAAAATGGAAGAATGTGAGAATTTTGTGCACAATGAAGCTAATTTGTAAAAATATTACACAGTAAAAAATTTTTTAATGAGAGAAAAGAAGAAAATATTTGACTTTCTTGCATTCTCACCCTGTAGTAAGAACACTGCATTTATGTTAGGGTGGTTACAGCAGTAATCAAGTTCAAGTGATTGAGGGTGAAATTAATTCAGCATCCCTAAGAAATACATCCAAAAAATTTAATTAATTGCAAGGCAGGCAAACAAGTATTAAATTTGCACAAATTTTTGTTCTGTTTCCTTATATTTGTTGAAGCATAATGAGAGCCGCAGATCGCTAAACACGCTGTATTAAAGACACCAAAATAATAATAATAATAAAATACAAGGTACATTGGGCTTTTATAGCTTTATAAAGATCCTGAGCCCAGCCAATCAAATTACAGGCACAAGACAAAACTAATCAAACACAACCAATGAAAACACAAAAGGATCAACTCAAGAAAACCTCGTATGTCCGAGAAAGCTATTACTTAAATAATAATAAGCAGCTAAAACACCAAGTTGCCAAGTATGAGTGCGATTACATATTTCAACAATATTCAAACTGATTTAAGGGTAGCTGTGCTGGAGTTTTTCTTTTTTATCTGACAAGGATGTAACAATGAAAAAAATGTTTGAGATTGACTGTTTTAGAGCAGTGGTGGTGAACTGATGATCCACAAGTCAGACATTAATCTACAAAGGCTTTAAATGATCCACATATTGAGTTTTATAAATTTTTTTCCATACCATAAAAAAAGAGTTTATTGAGAATATTATAAAATTAAAGTATTAACATCTAATCACTATTTCATGAAAAAAAAACTCCCTTCAAATTGATGTTGTCTAACTGATTTTCATAATATATATGTGCTTTGCTTTATTTACTTGATTCAAAGACACCATTGAGCCATAGTGTCACTTAGTTCATAGTATCGTTCCATTGGATAACCTTTTTTTTTTTTAAACAAATTTAATTTTCTACTCTTTATTAGCAAAAATAAAAAATATTAAAAAAAGAAATGAAGAAATGTAAACCTTTTTGAGAGGATTTTAATAAAGTAACTTACTCTTAAAAAAAATTTTTTTTTGTTTTTTCCAAACTGTTGCTCATTATTTATTCCCACCCCACCCCATTTCCAAGATATCCTTTTGACATTGACACATGGCTAAACTTTAAAAAATAATTAGCAAAATTTGACCCACTTGTCTAATTAGTGTCACTTTTTCTAAAGTCTTGTTGATTGTAGTGGCCTGTACTTGTTAAACTTTCCTTAACATATCAAAGACACAATAGATAGTTCATGGGTAATAGGTCAGGGGAATTCACATCAAAGGAAATGGGTATATATGAAATATCACATTTAATTTTTTCTAGGAATGAAATGCAGTGGTAGTTTCTATGTCTAATTGAAGATTTTGTCAGGATTCCGTTTCATTCTTTGAAAATCATTGGGATAAAGAAAGAGCATTTCTTCACCTAACATTGAAAGTAAAACATTTTGGTGTTAGTAGAAATGTATTGGTTTAAGATTTTGTTTTCCCACTGCCATTTTTTGTTTTCCATTGAAAAAGAAACCTGTGACAATCATAAAGTCTTTATTGAAGCTTTGTTTTAATTCTTGGAAGCAGGTTTGAACATCTTTTTCTATCTGTTTTAATAGTAAATAAATTTTTTTAAAAGTCATTAACATAAACTTGTTTTATGAAGGATAAACAAAGTATTTTAATTTATGTATATATGTATATATGCCACCTTTTGCTAGGCTGTGTTTAAAGTGTGTGTGTATGTGTATGTTTTCTTGAAAATGCATATATTATATATATATATATATTTCCAAGAAAACACATACACATATATGTGTATGTGTGTTTAATATTTCCAAGAAAGTGCACATACACATATGTATACACCTACTTTAAACACAGCCTTCCTAATGGTCACGTATATATCTATATCTATCTCTCTCTCTCTCTCTCTCTCTCTATATATATATATATATATATATATATATATATATATATATATATATATATATATGTTAGTGTGTATAATATTTTCAAGAAAGCATACACACACACAATGTACATCACTTTAAACACAGCCTTCCCTAAGGTAACACATATATACATATAAGCTGTAAGTCTTATTTATTTGTTTGTTGTACTTCAAATATATTTAAAATATGTGTCATCAGTTTCTTCATTACCATATTTTTTCATGTTACTGAGGATTTCCTTTGAGAAGCATTTAAAACACTACAAACTGTTTTAGATAATCATTTAGAGTCTTTTCATGTAAATGTACTGATTGGCATCCTACCTCTTTTGAATAAATAATGCTGTTTATTTGGCATTTAGGATTTTCATACATGTCACAGAGAGATTTGCAAATGTCAATGCATCAGATGGAATTTTTAATTTCTCTTAAGTTTTTACAGACTTTTCCACTAAGTTATTTGCTTCTTTTCACCTTCCTTAAAATTGTTTTAAAAGTATGCAAACACCTTCTGTAATTCTAAATTTCTCATTTTTTAAGATTCAAAGCATTTTTCTGATTGCTAAATGTTTTAGATAGTGTAACTATTAATTTTGTGATCAGAATTAATATTTGTAAATCTATAACAATTTGTAATGTGGGTTTATCTTATCATAAATTAAGAAATATTTAGTTTAGCAAATTACTTTGTCTTTTGACTATTTTTCTGTAATTAAGTTTCTTAGAAAAGGACTAGGGAAATTTTAACGCTTGTTTTGGGAAGGTCTGTGTATATATGCTGAAAGGATTTCATGTATTAGTAATGCTTTGTAGATACATTCATCAGAATTTAAACTTCTTTTTTCTTAGCAACTGTTACATGTCAACTTGTTGAACAAAGTAAAATTGCATCTGTAAAAAATATACATGGAAATAGCATAGTACTAGGGGTGATAAAAAAGTAATGTTACAAAGCTTGCAGTGAAACGTATACATTTTATATCATACAAACGTTACAGCGAACTGATAGTAGTACTGAGGTTATTTTTTGACAAAGTTTCCATATCGGTTTAAGCAATTTCGCTTCGTGGAATGAGCTTGAATATTTTTTTTTCTTTTAAAAAATCCCATATTTTTCGTGTTCATCTGTTTGTCGGGAAAAGATTCACCTCGTCTAAAGCAAATCGCCGACCTTCTAAGTGTTCCTTCAAGTAAGGGAAGAGATGAAAGTCGCTTGGAGTGAGGTTCAGGCTGTAAGGAATTTGGTTGGTCGATCCCGACCTAGCAGTCTTCTATGATAATTTTTCTACTGGACTCAAACTTTTCTCATCATTCTGTGACATACTGACGAAACATTACTGTCTCTCCGTAATTCTCTACCAACTGTCGATGAATTTCAGTTGTGGTTAGACGTTTCGCTCACAGAAATCGAATTGAATTCTTTGTGAGGGCAGTTTTCCAAACGAGTTTCCTACAAATGATGGCCGAATGGTTAGGACACTAATCTTCGATACTGGAGTTCGGGGGTTCGAATCCCACTGTGGATGTTCACAGCCGTTCGGAATTGGTTTTAAGCAATTGGTCCCGGTTTCATTAGTCCTCTTGTTGCAAAAAGCAGACCGTAGCACTCCAACCAACCAAACGCCGTTTGTGTTAACCCTACAACTAGCGCTGCTGTTGAAGGGTGACTGAAACACTATACAGTTGCCGACCACATGCATTAAATTTATTGCCCACTACTAATTTCTGTTTTGTGTAGGCGATGAAACTCCAGGAATATCGGCCATGTTATTTTACTTTTTGATCACCCCTCGTATTACTGAAAAACATTCTATTGTGACTAAGAGAATTCCTAATGTTCTCATGAATATTTTTGATATGTCTTTTTGTAGCTTCATTTGGTAAGTTGTAATTCTACTGCTTCTTTATGAAGAAAATAAAGAAATAGCACCATTTTCTGAAGGTTGGACATTTTGTTTAGGATTTTTGAGCTGTCGATTTTTTTTCTTTTTGTTTTCCCATAATTCATAGAAAATCAAGAAGGATATTAAATTTTAAAAAATTTCGTCTTCAAATACTCTACATTTGAGTACTTTTAAAGTTGTCCATAATAATTTCTAAATGGATGTAGTTTGGTACTATTTGAGGAAAAATTTGATATTTAGGAATTTACGTTATTTTATCAATATCTATCATCTGATATTATTTATCTTTTAAGTCAGAGGTTTCCAACTTGTGAGGGTTTGAGGCCCACATTATAACCTTAAGCATGATTGCGGGTTGCACTTTCATAATTAGTGATTTTTCGTGAAATTCTGCAAGTAGGATAAAGGTACTAGTATGAAATAATATTCAATTAAAATAAGAGTTTAGTCATTGTAGTTGCTTAACTAGGGTGTCCGGGGGACAACTTCACTCGCATCCGCGGTCTAAAGCCTTAAGCCGTACGTGTTTCCTGGGTGGTGCGAAATGAGTGACAACCTCAGGGTCATACCTCCTTTAGTCAGAATGGTCATCAGAAGGTTGTGTGTTCAAATTACGTTCGGGTCATTGAGTGGAAATTTCCTGCTATGATGAGGGACTTGGCAGTGTGGCCAACATAAGAAAGAAGTTACGACCCTTGGGGTTAACTCCTGCAGCTCATCCAAAGGAATCATATTCTCTGAGGGAACCACAGCTCAGCTTTTTTATGCTGCCTTCAGTACCACCTTTATTATTATTATTATTGTAATTTTAGGTAATTTTTTTTTCACTCCTGGAACTAGTGCAAGGTTCAGGTGGGTATTTTGGAGCAAGCTGGGTCTTGGAGCAAGAAGGGTGGGCTAAAGTACCTTCGCAATGACTCACAAGCAAGGCCCAAGTTAACGACTGTCGCTTCTCAAAATTTCATGCTTTTCCTTTTGGCCATCCGGATTCCATCCCGAAGTGGAAAGAGCAAATTTCAACTTGCTGCTCAAGAGCTCTCCTTTCGACCCACGTGTTTCGTGCCACCTTCGCAGTTCCGGCGTCATCAAAGAGGTCCGCTAGAACATCCAGTAGTCTTCCAAATTTCTCCCACTATTACCATTCTGCTGCGTTTGCTCGCCAGTGGCGATTGCAGTTCACCGGACACTTAGACGGAGGCTGGCCTAAAGGGCTGGCCCAATACTTGCAATTAACCCACCACCACCGGAACAAGCCTGAAGGCCTCAGGTCCATGGACCCGTATCGGTGCATAAAAGGTTGCTGTTTAATCAGGTCGAAGGTGAGGGTGAATAACACCACTTTCTCTCTTCGGTTAGTCTCTCCAAATTGGCAGCGATGGTGTTAAAATGTAACTCTTTGTTTCAATTATTTGTACACTTCAAATATAAAAATAAACATAAGATATTAAGAAATCAAAATAGAAAAATAGTTTCTTAAAAGTTTAAGCAAAATAATTGACGCTTTTATATTACTAATTACTTTACAATTGCAAAAGTGAATGAAATTTAAAATAAACCAAAAGCTGTTAACCAAACAATTGAATTTTGAAGACGGTCACTCAACAATGTCAGTTTATTTGAATTAATAGGGACGAATACAGATGTAAAAAATGGTCAGTAAGCTTAGTAGAAGTCAATATTTTTCAGATAGGTCAGTACTGGTCAATATTTTCAGAATTTAATCAATAAAGTCAGTATTTGGTGAAAAATTAGTTTTTTTTTTGCATACGTTTGTGTTTTATTTAAATATTTTAATTTTGCTTTATTAATCTAAAGTATTTTTGAATTAAGGACAGGATTGAGAGCAATTGAAAAATACCTTTAAGAATTAGAAAGTTTTTTAATGGGAGGGAGGGGAGAGATAAGCAGATTTTTGTGGTTTGGTTTGTTGACGTATGTCTGGAGATCGAACATTTTCCTTGTTTCTTTCTATATAATTACTTTCTATCCTTCTATCTTTACTAATTGAAAAATAAACGTGAAAATATTCGCAATAACCCATTTTCAATTTTTGATTATTTAATATAAAAATGAAATAGTTTTTATAAATGCCGTTTTATAGAAGAGGTTTTTAGAAATTTTCTTTTCTTTCAAACTTTTTTTGCCTGTAGTGGGAGGAGGCGCAAAATCTTCAGTCGCGACGAAGCGCTGAAAATCCTAGCCTCTGGTCAGGGATTTAACTTGTACAAAGCCGGTATTAATTAAGGACTAAATGTTTAATTAAAATTCGCTAAAATAGTTTTTAAATATTAAATCTAAATAAGTTATAGTTTATAAAATGTTAAACATTTCCAATTAGAAGAGGAAATAAATTATTCACAGTTACATATTTTACTGAATTTCTACATTCATTTCCTGCATTCATCGTTTTCCATTTCTGTTCCCATGAAAATTGATGGATCGAGGTTACACTGTATCACTTTTCTTTACAGCTTGTAAGAGACTGTTGTATTATAAAAAAAAATTACTATGGTGCGTTCCCTTTTACTCAAGCTCACGGAGCCTGGACGATGGCCGAATGATATGGCACTGCTATCCATTACCAAAGTCCGTTTGCTCGAATTCCACTGCTGGCAGGGTTGTTCGTAGCCATTCGGTATCGGCTTTAAGCAGTAGGTATCGGTCTCATTATTCCTAGGGTAGCAAAACGAAGGATAATGAGCATAGTAGCTCTCTAAACCAGAGCAAATATACTCAATCTAAGAAGTGTTAACATACCGAAGTGACATCGGTAAGTTCACAGCCAACTAAAACATATTCTGTAATGGATGAGAGAATGAATGATAAAATATGGCCAAGATCCAAGAATCAAACAACTTGGTCATTCGCGGAATCCGAATCAGTCCCTAATCAATTAAAATGCATTAATAGTTCTCGGAAGGAACTTGAAATACCTGATTGAAAGAAATTAGTCTTTTTCTTCGTTAGTTAGTCTTTTTGTAATGTAGTATATCATTAGTCTTTTTGTAATGTAGTATATTTTGTAATGTAGTATTTCATCGAATATCTGGAAGTGCAACCATTATTGTATGAACTTGAATTCACTGTCAAATTATTTTCACTTAAATTGTTTGAGCTCAAAGTATTTTTTGATCAATTTGTTCTTTTCCAAAAATATTTTCTTGAAGTCACGTTACAAGAAATGAAATATCATTTAGATAAGGAAAATATAATTGTCCCGATGTTGATTGATTTAGATAGTTTAACATTTCAACAGATAACGAATACTGTAATACCCGTGTTGTAATGTACATACAACCTATACACCAGTGTTCGTTACAAGGGGGAAACACAGAATGAATATAATACTTTATATTGAGATTCAGACATTTATTCTATACATTCATTTACAAATAGATCCTTGGTTATCATATATCATAATCATCAATTATTTATGTCTTCTATTTACACTATAATTATCACAATTCTCTTTATAAGGAGTTATTATTATTAACAGAGGCTAAGTTAAGTGACTGTAAATATTATTTTATAAATTACCTCCATTAAAGTCACAGGGGAGCAGGCAGGGGCTTTTCTCCCTACGTCAGTCTTCAGTTGGTGCAGAGGGTCAGGTAGAGGCTTTTCTCATACGGTGAGTCGGTCCGGGTGTTCGGGCGCACGGAACGAGTCGATGCTGGTGGATTCTTGTCCCACTTCTTTCGAATCCCGACTTCAACCCCTCTCCTTAACTTCGTTCCCAAACTCCTCACCTCGGTCCCAACGCCCCTTTTTTCTTCCTATCCAATCGCTTCTTTTCGGGAAATTTCCCACATCTGTATGCCCCTCGAGAGTGCAGGTGGACTCATTAAAGTAGCCCCTTTAGTGCAAGTACTTTTTAGCCCCTGCTTCCACAACTCACGGTTACATCTCTCTGCGAGCTTGACCGTTACGCTGGCATTCCGTGATCTATACCTTCTCTGCAGGGGTCCCTAAACTTGACGTGAACAATTGGAGTCCTAAATTCCTCTAGGAAAATCCTCCCACAGCTGTGCATGCACGTGCAGATCACCGTGGGAAAGTACATCGGTACAACCCTCATTTCAAACTATGAATAACCCCCAAAATATTTTGGTTTATAGTGCACAACTAGGGAGACAATATCATTCGCTTCAGCGGCCACGAGCTCAATCCGTACATATCCTCTAGTTAGTGCTAAATGAGACAGAACCTCAGGGGTATACGTCCTTTGGATTTACACGGATTCCACGCACCCACGGTTCACCTGAGTGATCTGGGTCTTCAGTTATTCCTGATAGACGAGCTTACCTTAGTAGTGTTTGCTGATTACCGGGTTTGACAACAATAACACGGACCATGACGGAATTCTCGTAAGTTAGATGTAGCTCAATTATTGCAGTTGCGGTCGTGACCTCTGGTCTTCAGGATGCATGTTGCTGTATGTCTCACCCGGGGTTCACCTGAGTGATCTGGGTCTTCAGTTATTCCTGATAGACGAGCTTACCTTAGTAGTGTTTGCTGATTACCGAGTTTGACAACAATAACACGGACCATGACGGAATTCTCGTAAGTTAGATGTAGCTCAGTTGGTATTGCAGTTGCTGTCGGGACCTCTGATCTTCAGTATGCATGTTGCTGTATGTCTCATCCGGGGTTCACCTGAGTGATCTGGGTCTTCAGTTATTCCTGATAGACGAGCTTACCTTTGCAGTATTTGCTCAGTATCGGGTTTGACAACAATAACACGGACCATGACGGAATTCTCGTAAGTTAGATGTAGCTCAATTATTGCAGTTGCGGTCGTGACCTCTGATAGACGAGCTTACCTTTGCAGTATTTGCTCAGTATCGGGTTTCACAACAATAACACGGACCATGACGGAATTCTCGTAAGTTAGCAGTAGCTCAATTGGTGTTGTGGTTGCTGGCGTGACCTCTGGTCTTCAGTATGCATGTTGCTGTATGTCGTGATGGATCAACGTAAGAATTAACTTATAGCGCACAACTATCAGTTTTCAGTCTACGCTAATTAAGCTGTTATTTCGACATTATTAACACATTGTGTTCTGTACATTTCGCAGCGGAATTGTACCGGGAGCGGGCGTTTTGCGCGTAAATTTAGTTCTTCAGTTAAATCTCAATAGATCGAAAATTATTTAATTTTTTAACCAACTTTTCGTATTTTATGTTGAAATATATAAACAAATATATAAAGAAATATATAAATAACAACCATAAGATTCTTGTAAAAAAAAATTATATTTTAGTGGATAAATTTATAATACTATCATAAATATGAAAAATCAAATAGAAATAGTAGTATATAGTTTTAATTTGTTCCCTTTTTGTGGTTTCGCATCGACTCATGTGAAAACTAGTTTTTATTGGTCTAAATTTTTCTAGAATATATGTACTAGCTAAGAACATTTGGCTTCGTTTTCCTGTATATACCGTTATTTTTGTACCCACAAACAAACCATGTTGTTACACTAACCCGTACTAGTACGTGACCCGTGCTCAAGTATCAATCGTCAGAAAACGTACTAGTACGTGTCCCGCATACAATGTGTTAATCGCAATGAGCAGGGCCCGATCCTGATAATTTTGAACCTTCGACAAACAAAAATATTTGTGCCTCTATTTTAGCTTTTACGAAATGTGACTTACTTTAAAACATTACGACCTATCTATGTGCAAAGAGTCCCCATAAAGCAAAACAAATAAACTATACATCTAATGAAAATATATTTAGATCTACAATATTTATTACCTTACACCTGCATATTTAATTAGGTTCAGACATGATGTTTAATGCTCGTATAATCAATATCTGCTCTCCTCTGTGTTCCATAGCAATATGTTATTAGGTAAAATATTGTATTAAACTGACATGTGATGAAAGTGTGTTTTTACGTCTAACCAGCCTTTAACCCTTTAGCGGACAGTGGTTTCGAAGCGAAACCTCCTGTGAAACTTTTTTTTTCTCTATTTTTTGAGAATTTTTTTTTATGTTTTGACATTTAAAACTTGCAGTAAATATCGGTAGTACATTTAACCCTCTAAGCGGTTCGCAAGTACAATTCCGTCCAACCGATGATGTCTTCAAAACGTAGAATTTTCGACCTCCAAAAACACTCCGAAAATGGATGTAATGTACGATTCTGTCAGTGCTTTCCCCAATGAAGTTTTGGTCAGGTCTATTGTTTAGGAACCCCTCTTTGACTGGCATTTATTGAGGGATGCACCCCTACCCCTGAGGCACAAAGACGCTGATAGCTTTTCATGGCTTTGTAAATCTCCATTTCGAAGTATTTCGTTTGAGGTAACAGATGTATCTCTAATTGCACCACTTAAATATCTTGGATGACTTTCGTAAAAAAAATATAAACAAGTCTCTCAAAGAATATTTTTATTTGTACTTTTAGAATTCATTATTTCTTATGGAATAATCTTCGAGACTTGACGAGCTTTATGTGTATTAAAAATTAACAATCCATAATATCTATATGTCTATTTATAACCGGAAGTAAAGGGACAATAACGAGGGTAGGTTTCCCGTATTCAATTCTAGTCGGCAAAGGTGAAGGAAAAAAACATAGAACGGTTTGGCCACTGACACAGCAAACCTTTAGCTTACATTTTGGAGACTTTTTTTCTTCGATGTGTTCCACTCGGAGGGTTAATTAATTTTTTTAAAATATATGTATTTAAACTTGCTGTACCTGGAAAGTTAGTAATTGGATTTTTTTCACTCATGACCCCAAACAAAAATATCTATTTCAACAACACTTATAAATTGTTAAATTATCTATTTTACTTTTTAAGAACACTTACTTATTGTTCTTCCAATATAATTAAAATTTTAAAAAGTATAATGTTCACGCTGTACAAGGGAATGGATTCGTCAATAACCTCCCCCTCAATTCCTCCTACTCCTGATCCTTAGAAGAGTATCCTCTAATGCAGGGGTCTCCAAACTTTCCAGCTTTAGGGCCATACTGATTACTCCAGTAAGTTCCGAGGGCCAAAACCATATTATCATTGTTGCCGGTGGTAAAAAGTGAAGTAGTCCACTGATGAAAAAAAAAGTCCGAAAAAGTACGCAACGTTTAAAAAAGGCTGCAAATCGGACTAAAGTCCGCAAAACGGCAACACTGCATATTATTAATTTTCCTGTCATTATCTGTAATTTCTAGATTAGTCGTAGAGTACGAGCCATGAGGAGTAACGTGACATGACATCTGGTTTACACAAGCGGAAATAGGTAATACCTTCTATCGCTAACAGATGGCGCT
>CM063506.1:125226181-125241181 GCA_032207245.1 Pardosa pseudoannulata | reverse complement strand
AATTGTGCTAGCTATTGAATCGTTCTACTAAAAATAACAATTCCCCTCTTTTCTTTTAAATAATTTATGGCTTAAAATTGGGATTTGAAAGGATTTGATAGAATTAAGTATTTATAGAAGGTGTCTCTGTGGGTCTGGATCCCCTTCGAAATATTTTCAATGTAGATATTACATGATTTTTTAAACTTATTAAAATTTGTGTTCATCTTTAGTTTCCATGGTAAGCGTTGAAAGATAATTTTCAACCATGAAAAGAATAAGAATATTTCTTTCCGTTACAATTGGTCATAGGAGGTTGACAATTTTAACAATATACTTAACCATTTTTTTCCATAATACGTAGTACCTGGATTCGACATTTTAATTCAGTCTTGTCAATCGTTTGTAACTCGACACGAAATTTATCTTTTTTTTTAATTCCTATCTCAGATTCCAAAATTTTGAAAACCAGTAAAATATGCATTAGTATAGGGGTCAAAGCCGGAAATGAGGCAACGAGTATGAAATGAAATGCGTCTTCCACACCTTTACCACTAGTCCACGTCAAATATATAATATAACAGAACTCTGTTAAGTTTTATGAATCCGTTGGCAACGAGAATGACTGTGTGCCGAACTCTCATAAAAATTTCAGGGAGGCGGTTGGCAACAGGGAAGTGGAGAGAGCGGTATGCGATGAGCGGAGGGATTTTTTTTTTGTTTTGTAAAATGTATCTGTAAATGTGCTGTGTATAATAAATGTCTGGGTGCTGTGTAAAATCAGTTGCTTGACTTCTACGTTACCACTCAGATCACATGGATTGAATCTTTACAATTAGGTATAAAGATAAAGGTAAGATCTAATAGAGAATAAGGTCGATTTTTTAACACTTCTTAAAATAAACAGTTGAAGGATCTCAAAGTTATCACATAGCAGAAATAGCATTTCTTGTCAGCAGAACAAACTATCAAACAGCAAACTTTATGTATCTCATATTTACATATGTAATTTATAAAAAATCGCTTTTCCCTAAAGATCTTAAAAATTCTCCCAAATCACATTATATTTTTCTAATGCTATCTTTACCAGGTCATTAAAATCAAGGACATGATTCAATGAGATCGCATTTCTTCCACACTTCTCAAAACTGAAGTCTGAACTATTAATTACTACGTTTTGTTTCCCAGTATAACCCAGCTTCCTGATCTCTCTCAGAAAGACGCAGATCCTTACAAATTTTAAGTCTTTGAATGCATTTATTACACCGGGAATATTTAACAAACCCAAAAGAAACACTGATTTAAAACTCTTTCTTATGAGAAGTTATCAACATGATTTCTTTCTCCCCAGGTGTCATTTTCACAAATCATCAGATGCTTGTTTGTCCCTTGCTTGTGTAAGACGTATCAATCTGTTCTTCGATTTTAAAACGAAAATAAAGGATGTTTGATAAGATTTTGTATTGTATTTGAGTCTGAGCAAATTGCCTTTCACGACATGACTGCAATAAAGTTGCACTAAAGTGATTGATAAAGAATAATTTTTTAGGTCACATACACACACACTTATGAGTGTGTGTGTGTGTACGTAAAGGAATGTGTGTATGTTATGGGTGTATTTTACACAATATGAAATATGATGATAAAAAGAAGTCGTTAGACCGTGAAAGAAAATAAAAATATGAAAATAAAAATGTTGAGTTTATTCAGAAAATATGTGTTAGGTGTTCTGCGGCTAGAAACTTTAAACATTTGTTTATATAGGGGTATGAGAGTGCAAGGGATCCAGCCAATCTGCTTAAATGGTGATAAGAGTATAACACATGGATAAGAGTATATCCCCTTAGTCACGAACTGCAATTTCCCAAAATCCCTCGCCCCTCTAAGTGAGACAACATTTGTAAGCAGCCCCTGATTGGAAAGTTGAAATCTCAGTTTTGTTGAAGAAAAGAGTAGAAAACCAATCTAATTTATTACAATATAAAACATTGGTATATGTTTAAAAATTACCATTAAAACTCATCCATTTTATTAATTTTGTAAAAAATAAATATGCATTTTTATCCTTTATTAGGAGTAAAATAAATAAAAATTGAAAATAAATAACAATTTTAGATTAGGTGAAAAATTATTAATGAAAATAAGGTAAATTTAAGAAAAGAAATGTAATTTTACACCTGTTTTTCCTTTATTTCCAATTTTGTTATACATATAATCAATATATAATATGATACCATATAATATAATTCTATATAAGGTAAATTTAAGAAAAGAAATTTAGTGTTATTTTACATCCATTTTCCCTTTATTTCCAATTTTTTTCTTCTATATAATCGATATATAATTCCATTTAAAGTAAATTAAAAAAATAATTTTACACAAATTTTTCCTTTATTTTCAATTTTGTTATCTATATAATCAATATATAATACCATAAAATATAATTCTATATAAGGTAAATTTAAGAAAAGAAATTTAATGTAATTTTACACCCATTTTCCCTTTATTTCCATTTTTTTTCTTCTATATAATCGATATATAATTTTATTTAAGGTAAATTTAAAAAAGAAATTTAATTTTACATCCATTTTTTCTTTATTTCCAATTTTGTTATCTATATAATCAATATATATTTCCCTATAATATAATTCTATTTAAGGCAAATTTAAGAAAAGAAATTTAGTGTAATTTTACACCCATTTTCCCTTTATTTCCAATTTTTTCTTCTATATAATCAATATATAATTCTATTTATGGTAAACTTAAAAAATAAATTTAACTTTAACCCATTTTCCCTTCATTTTCAATTTTGTTATTTATAGAATCAATATATAATATAATTCCATAAAATATAATTCTATATAAGGCAAATTTAAGAAAACAAATTTAGTGTAATTTTACACCTATTTTCCCTTTATATCCAATTTTTTCTTCTATATAATCTATATATAATTCTATTTAAGGTAAATTTAAAAGAGAAATTTAATTTTGCATCCATTTTTTCTTTATTTCCAATTTTGTTATCTATATAATCAATATATAATGTAATTCTATCTAAGGCAAATTTAAAAAAAGAAATTTAGTGTTATTTTACACCCATTTTCCCTTTATTTCCAGTTTTTTCTTCTATATAATCAATATATAATTCCATTTAATATAACTTAAAAAAATAATTTTACACCCATTTTTCCTTTATTTCCAATTTTGTTATTTATATAATCAATATATAATAGAATTACATACAATATAATTCTATATAAGGTAAAGTTCAGAAAAGAGATTTAGTGTATTTTTACACCCATTTTCCCTATATTTCCAGTTTTTTCTTCTATATAATCAATATATAATTCCATTTAATGTAAATTAAAAAAATAATTTTACACCCATTTTTCCTTTATTTCCAATTTTGTTATTTATATAATCAATATATAATATAATTACATACAATATAATTCTATATAAGGTAAAGTTCAGAAAAGAGATTTAGTGTATTTGTACACCCATTTTCCCTATATTTCCAGTTTTTTCTTCTATATAATCAATATATAATTCCATTTAATGTAAATTAAAAAAATAATTTTACACCCATTTTTCCTTTATTTCCAATTTTGTTATTTATATAATCAATATATAATATAATTACATACAATATAATTCTATATAAGGTAAAGTTCAGAAAAGAGATTTAGTGTATTTTTACACCCATTTTTCCTATATTTCCAATTTTTTCTTCTATATAATCAATATATAATTCGATTTAAGATAAATTTAAAAAAGAAATTTACTTTTACAGCCATTTTTCCTCTATTTCCAATTTTGTTATCTATATAATCAATATATAATATAATACCATATAATATAATTCTATATAAGGTAAATTTAAGAAAAGAGTTTAGTGTAATTTTTTATCCATTTTCCCTTTATTTCTAATGTTTTCTTCTATATAATCAATATCTAATTCTGTTTAAGGTAAATTTAAAAAAGAAATTTAATTTAACACCCATTTTACCTTTACTTAAAATTTTGTTATCTATATAGTCAATATATAATATAATACCATATAATATAATTCTATATAAGGAACATTTAAGAAAAGGAATTTAGTGCAATTTTTATACACATTTTTCCTTTATTTCCAATTTTGTCATCTACATAATCAATATATAATTCCATATAATATAATTCTATGTAAGGCATATTTAAGGAAAGGAACTTAGTGTAATTTTTATACCCATTTTCGATTTATTTCCAATCTTGTCATCCCTATAATCAATATATAATTCCATATAATATAATTCTATATAAGGTAAATTTAAGAAAAGAAATTTATTGTAATTTTTCTACCCATTTTCTCTTTATTTCCACTTTTGTCATCTATATAATCAATATATTATTCCATATAATATAATTCTATATAAGGCAAATTTAAGAAAAGGAATTTAGTGCAATTTTTATACACATTTTCAATTTATTTCCACTTTTGTCATCTATATAATCAATATATTACTCCATATAATACAATTTTATGTAAGGCAAATTTAAGAAAAGGAATTTAGTGCAATTTTTATACACATTCTCCCTTTATTTCCAATTTTTCATCTATATAATCAATATATTATTCCATATAATATAATTCTATATAAGGCAAATTTAAGAAAAGGAATTTAGTGCAATTTTTATACACATTTTCCCTTTATTTCCAATTTTTCATCTATATAATCAATATATTATTCCATATAATATAATTCTATATAAGGCAAATTTAAGAAAAGGAATTTAGTGTAATTTTATATCCATTTTACCTTTATATCCAATTTTGTCATCTATATAATCAATATATTATTCCATATAATATAATTCTATATAAGGCAAATTTAAGAAAAGGAATTTAGTGCAATTTTTATACACATTTTCCCTTTATTTCCAATTTTGTCATCTATATAATCAATATATAATTCCATATAATATAATTCTATATAAGGTAAATTTAAGAAAAGAAATTTATTGTAATTTTTCTACCCATTTTCTCTTTATTTCCACTTTTGTCATCTATATAATCAATATATTATTCCATATAATATAATTCTATATAAGGCAAATTTAAGAAAAGGAATTTAGTGCAATTTTTATATCCATTTTCCCTTTATATCCAATTTTGTCATCTATATAATCAATATATAATTAAATATAATATAATTCTATATAAGGCAAATTTAAGAAAAGGAATTTAGTGCAATTTTTATACACATTTTCCCTTTATTTCCAATTTTGTCATCTACATAATCAATATATAATTCCATATAATATAATTCTATGTAAGGCAAATTTAAGGAAAGGAACTTAGTGTAATTTTTATACCCATTTTCGATTTATTTCCAATCTTGTCATCCCTATAATCAATATATAATTCCATATAATATAATTCTATATAAGGTAAATTTAAGAAAAGAAATTTATTGTAATTTTTCTACCCATTTTCTCTTTATTTCCAATTTTGTCATCTATATAATCAATATATTATTCCATATAATATAATTCTATATAAGGTAAATTTAAGAAAATAATTTATTAATTTTCTACCCATTTTCTTATCCATTTGTCATCTAATCAATATATTATTCCATATAATATAATTCTATATAAGGCAAATTTAAGAAAAGGAATTTAGTGTAATTTTTATACCCATTTTCCCTTTATTTCCGATTTTGTCTTCTATAATATAATCAATATATAATTCTATATAATATAATTTTATGTAAGGTAAATTTTAAAAAAGAAATTTAGTGTATTTCTAGATCTATTTTCCCTTTATTTTCAATTTTATCTTTTATAGAATCAAAATATATTCATTCGCATCTGCTTTTCTTCATTTATTCCTCCCCATTCAATAGATTTGGATAACACATATTCTTCGTCCACATGATTTGCTCTTCATTCCACCTCATCACTTTCTCAATCTCCAGATTAAGGCGTTTGAGGAGTTTAAAAGGCTCGGAACCATTTCATCGTCCCTTAATTGTTCATGACACGCATCATCGTCCTAATCACAGTTCACCCAATCTATAATTTCCGCCGCTAGAGATATCCTCTAAAGCCAAATCTGTAAATAGGAGAGAATATTGGCTAACCAAGAGTGACGGCTAACCCAGTATTTACTGCTTTTTTAAAAAGACTGTTTTTATGAAATGTGATATATCTTAATTCTTGATTTCACATATAAAGTATATCTATACCTACATACATATATATTTATATATAGATAAATAAATAAATATATATTTATGCATATATTTAATATGTATATATGCATGTGATATATATATGTGTATATATATATGTATATATGCATGTGATATATATATATTTGTATATATATATGTATATATATATGTATATATATATATATGTATATATATATGTGTATATATATATATATATATATATATATATATATATATACACATATACATATATATTACTTTATCGGTGTTTATGTAGATTTTACGCTTTATTAAAATGTTGCCATATAGTACTTGAACTAAATCAGAAAATGTGCATAATAAAAGGTAATTTTATTCCGTATTAATTTGCATTTGTTAACACTCTATTCTCTATAACACAGCGCCAAATATTCCTCTAGCGGTGACTTTTGGAACTAATTTGTTTTTTTCGCTGAATCCTTCGTCCCCCGCCTTGTTAAATCTTCCTACAAAATGTGGCGTCATTCTCGCAAATAGATCGCGCTACAGAACACTGTGAGCACTTTCAGTTTAATTATGGTCAACCTGTATATATATATATATATATATGTCTAGTGAGGATTTCTTTTAGGTTCGATGGACGTGTTCTTAGGTTCAAGGTGAGCAAGATTTTAAGCCGTTGCTCTTCTATCTCTACCTGCCATTTTCAAACGACTGAACTCTCTCGCATTGAGAATGTTGCTCGTTCGAAGGAGTGAAACAGCTATATGCTTACTTTCTCTTTATATTTATGCTTTACTCACTTTGGCTTTGCATTTTATACAATATGCCAACAAAAAACTTTTTGCCTTCTCGTTTACTGTCTCTGTTCTTTGATTTTGAAGGTTTGCAGACGTTTAGAATTAATTTTAAGCAATAAGTACTGGTCTAATTAATTCGTGTGTTACAAAAATTAACTGTCAAAGACAAAATCTAACCAAACCCTGGTTTTCTGCATTTTAGAAACTGTAAAAGTCATTTGGGTTCAACAGTTGATGTACATGTTTCACAGAGATTTTCTACACATATTTCTTCTATGTTATATGAGAAGAAAAGTGTTCCTTTTTTATTTAGTTTTTTAAATAAAGGAAAGATTTTATATACTATAAAGTATAGTTAGTAAATAAATACGGTATTTATGCTAAAAGTGTGATGTGTCGAAGGAAATAAAAAACGTTCTGGAAGGAATTCAAGCGGATATATACCGCGTAAAACTCAGGCATTTATGGATGCCATGTCTCGGGAAAGCCCCATTTGAAATGGGCTGTAAAAAAAAAAGTGATATATATTCTCCGACTTATTACTCATAAAAGGAAAATGTGGAAAAAAAGAGTCCATAGGTAATAAACATGGAGCTGCCGCTTTAGAAGGAAATAATACTGGTCGAACAGTATCGTAAACAGTTTTGAAGTGAATAAACTGACTCCCCGCAGAAACTGAAATTTATTTCTCTTTGAACGTAGACCACGTCTTTGCTTCGGGAAACAAGTTCTATTGGAAGATGGAGCCGAACATTTTTTTTCTTTACTTTGGGCGGGAATAGAGAGAGATGACCTGAATTCTGGGCACATACGATTCTCCTGGCCTTTTTTTCGGGCTATTGTTCACGACATCCCTATCAATGCACAGGAGGAAAGAAGTTTCCTGAGGGATATTTTTACTAGTTGTTAAAATTTATCTATCATCGTTAGTGTAAACCTATATATTTTTCATTTAAACTTTAGGCACTGAAACATTTTTTCCTGCTCCCCACTAACAAGATGTATTTGTACTTTATTTTGAAATACGAGGGTAAACCAGAAAGTTAAGTTCCCTCACTGCATGTGATAGCTCTGCAAAGGTCCCGAAATACGACTGCACATGCCGGGTAGGTTGTACGCGTCGATATTGCATGTGGCAGTTTTAAATTTACGTTTAGATTGACATTAATGCCATTGCAGTGCTAAGATGTAGGTTCTCATTTATCCCCGCGCCGACTGTTTTTGAACTCACAAAAGGTATTGTCGATCGAAATCTGTCTTTAATTGTTTACTGTACGGACAAAAGGAGCAAGCAGGTTGTAAGGAATTTGGACCCCCGACCTGTGCAACCTTCCCTATATTTGGAAGTCGACCCCATTGACATCTCTACCCTGGGTTCTTTTGGGGAATAGGAGCCAGCCGGCTAAGGGGATTGTTGTAATGTACTTACAACCTAAACACCAGTGTTCGGTTACAAGGGGAAACACAGAAAGAATATAATACTTTATATTGAGATTCAGGCATATATTCTGTACATTCATTTACAAATATATCCTTGGTTATCATATATCATAATCATCAATTATTTATGTCTTATATTTACACTATAACTATTACAATTCTATCACACTGTTAAATTATTAACAGAGGCCTAAGTTAAGTGACTGTAAATATTATTTTATAAATTACCTCTATTAAAAGCACAGGGGAGCAGGAAGGGGCTTTTCTCATGCGATGCGTCAGTGTTCAGTTGGTGCAGAGGGTCAGATAGAGGTTTTCCTCATGCGGTGAGTCGGTCCGGGTGTTCGGGCGCAAGGGACGAGTCGGTCCTGATGGATTCTTGTCCCACTTCTCTCGAATCCTGACTTTAACTCTACCCCTTAACTTCGTCTCCAAACTTCTCACCTCGGTTCCAACGCCCCTTTTTTTCTTCCTCTCCAATCGCTTGCTTTCGGGAAATTTTCCCACATCTGCATCCCCTTCGTGAGTGCAGGTAGGCTCATTAAAATAGTCCCTTTTGTGCAAGCTGACATTACTTTTTAGCCCCTGCTCCCATAACTCACGGTTACAACTATGTGAGAGCTTGACCGTTACGCTGCCATTCCATGATCTATGCCTTCTCTGCAGGGGTCCCTAAACTTGACGTGAACAATTGGAGTCGTAAATTCCTCTAGAAAAATCTCTCATACGGCTGTGCATGCACGTGCAGACCACCGTGGGAAAGTACTTTGGTACAGGGCTGATAAGTTTTTCGGATGTGTGGTTTTTTATAGGGAAGCAGTGAATCTAAAGGAGGATTCTTTTGTCGGAAGGGATCAGGTTTCCAGAAGCTGGCCCCCAAAGAAAGAAGAGAAGAGAGCCTGACAGCAGTTATGTCAGAGGGAGTCCATGAAGAGCCTGCGAGCCAAACACATGTCTCGTTGGGAGGCATTCTAGCTTACGGAGCAAGAAGACGTAACGCCTGTCTTTTATGAGTGGAGTCCGCTCGTCCACCTGACAATGGTTGCAGTTAAATCAGGCTCCGGGACACGAAATATGATTTTGTCCTATTTTTAATTTCATAATATTGTAAATAAATTTTCTTTTGTTGTCTTTTAAATTTGGAAGCATTAATTGTTTATTAATCCTAGAGACAACTGAACATACCTGCTCCAGTTAAGTAGGCGGACAGGTTACAAGCTGACATAGCACAGGAATGGTGCTAGTACACAGGTGGTTCGTCTTTGGAGTCGACGTTCCTCCTAAGGTAGGGAAAATGTCCGGCCTTGCAGCTGGCCATCTTTCGTCGAGGACGGCTTTCCATTCTGTAGTCTCAATCTTGTTTCCAGCAAACTTCCATCTCTACTTTCACCTGATTAAGTTCTTATTCGGCCACTACAGACTAGGACCTACAAATATTTGTACCACGCTGGCTCCATTCCTAGGCGGCAGATGTCTTTGACGCTGGATTACTAAAAAACCAATGGCACAATAATACAAATGTTACGATTTCAGTGGTAATTACATTAGACTTAGCTCAAATAGTGCTGTATTTTTTTGCAATAAATTTTTCCAGGTAATAATTTTCCTTTTTTTTTGGGGGGGGGTCTTGAAAAATTTTCTAGATGACCTTCGTATATAGCGCTATTTACAGTAAATGGGACCCACTTATCAGAAATTTATCAATTTAGAGAAATTTTAAACCAAGTGGATTAAAATTATGTTGGGATTACAAATAAGTTCAAAAGATAGATGGGTTGCAAGGTGAGAAAACTCGTCAACAGATAGGATGGTTGATATTTTTCAGCTGTAGAAATGAGTCTGGCTTTAAATGACCTGCAAGCGAAACTCTGTAGATCTTGGGTCATAACTGTATTTATTTATTGTTTTTGACAATTGCCCTTGTTATAAATGTTTGTATTATATTAGCCTTTTACTGTGTCCCCCTCACGTGTAGCCGAACGATGGCCCATTGGTAAGAGAGCTGATCTTCGGTACCGAAGTTCGTGGGCTTGAATCCCACTGGGGCATGGATGTTTTTAGCCGTTCGGAATTGACTATAAGCAGTACTTCTCGGTCTCATTAACCCTCGTGTTACAAAAACAGTAGACAGTAAAGCTGCAAACTAAACCCTCTGCGTGCATCCTCTGGACATCCAGTTGGACAATGCATCCTCTTAGTTTTTATATCAGTTTCTACATGTTTTTCCTACAACTTGTTTCAGTCCCAGGAGAAAGAAAACATCTTGTTTATGTTTGATTTCTGTCTCTTTCAAATAAAAATTGGGTTAATAATAATAAAGATACTTTAATTTCAGGATTAATCTTTTCTACTTTTCAATTTCTCGAAGAAGTTAAAATTAATTAAAGATAATGAAAAAAACTACGAAAGAGACATTTGAGCTAAAATTTATTTTCTACATAAATAAAAAGTAAAGAAAAAAGGTTTTCATGTACTCGTATAAAGACTTTTTTTTCTAATTATTACGCTTGTTAATTTTTTCAGATACCAGTCTAAAGTCTATGTTTGATTCTATGAACGAACAGTAACTCTTCCTAAACATGTCCCTCGCTATTTACTTACTGATCTGAATTATAGCAATTTCGTTTTTTAAATTAAATGTTTAATCTCCACTCAATCAAAATTCCATCAAGATAATTCTCGGTTATTATTTCTATTTAATCCATACTTCTCGCCCAGCAGTTCCCGAAAGTTCTCCATATAATTAGCTACATCAAAAACAAATGTATTAAAACTTTGAGAACCTATTTCCCGACCCCCCCCCCTTTTTCCCTTTCCAGAGAAACAACCCGGAAAGATTCGAATGTTCGTTTTCACATCCCTCCTTCTCTTAACCCTCCCGTCACTACCTTTCCGATAATCAGAATCCCGCATGCGCGGTTACCATCGGATTTGTCAAGACATTGTTCGTCTTCCACATTTGGCAAGTTACTGCTTTCACTTGAATGGCGCCAAAAGAGCGATAAAGCCAGCCAAGCAGACTCTAAAAGTTGTACTGTTAGGATAAGTAAATATTGAGTAGTGTGCGGCGGGAAAGTTTGTTGGTGAGGTTTGTTTTGTGTATATATGATGAACACAGTCGTATTGTGAAGTTTATGAGTTGCTAGGTTTTGCTCCGTACGGCACTGTGGCGTATAAGATATTTATGCATATTATCGATTCTTTTTGCAGTTCTCGTGGTGAGTGTTTTTTAAAATTACTTATCTAGTGGAAATAGTTTACAGCACCAAAAAATTTCAACATATGGTTCAAAGAATGGTACTATCGCAGTTAATATTCAATAACATAATCCTTGTGAAAAATATATTTAGCTTAACATTCTTACATTCCTTCATAATTTTTGAAGAATAGCCATTTTGAGAGTTTTGTGTTTAATGCATAAAATTAATTTGCATTTGTATTACAATTTATATCGATGAGTTTGCATTACTTAAAAGTTTCAATCAACTTTTTAAAAGTTATAAAACTTTCTTTGCATAGTACTGTAATAAATGGTTATTTAAAAAAAGTTAATTAAAATATCTTTTCAGCTAATTTTTGAAATTTTTTACAGCAGTTACGGATTTTCTGAAATACAGTTTATCATTATAAGGCTAAGTAAATATGTTAGAACAGTTATTGAAATTATCAATATATTTGCATAGTACTGTAATAAATGATTATTTAAAAAAAATTAATTAAAATAACTTTTTTGCTAATTTTTGAAATTTTTTGTAGAAATTAGTGATTTTCTGAGATACAGTTTATTATTATAATGTTAAATAAATATGTTAGAACAGTTATTGAAATTATCAATATTTTTGCATAGTAATGTAATAAATGATTATTTAAAAAATTAATTAAAATAACTTTTTTGCTAATTTTTGAAATTTTTTGTAGAAATTAGGGATTTTCTGAGATACAGTTTATTATTATAATGTTAAATAAATATGTTAGAACAGTTATTGAAATTATCAATATTTTTGCATAGTACTGTAATAAATGATTATTTAAAACAATAAAATAAAATAACTTTTTTGCTAATTTTTGAAATTTTTTATAGCAGTTAGGGATTTTCTGAGATACAATTTACTATTATAATGTTAAATAAATATGTTAGAACAGTTATTGAAATTATCAATTTATTTGCATAGTACTGTAATGAATGATTATTTAAAAAAATTAATTAAAATTACCTTTTTTGCTAATTTTTGAAATTTTTTAGAGCAGTTAGGGATTTTCTGAGATACAGTTTATTATTATAATGTTAAACAAATATGTTAGAACAGTCATTGAAATTACCGATATTTTTTAATATGTGTGGAATTTTAATTATTTTTAAAATTAATAAATGAAATATTTACGGAATTGTAGAATATAGTGCAAAAACGTATTTCAAATACGTTGATGATCTGTAAATTATAAAAAAAAAATAGTCAGTATTGTGAAAAATGGCACAATGAATAATGATAAAAAAATTAATAACGGTAAGGATGGAAACAGTACGGAAAAGTATGAAAATAAAAAAAAAGATTTTAAACGAAAAAAAAAAAAAACAGCTTTTAATACTTTAGCAGTATTGGATAGCTGGATGGTTTTTAGTAAGTTTTAAAATTTAATAAATCAAAATTATAGTTGTGGGTCTAAACTTACGTTTCAAATTATTTTGTAGATATTTAAAATTCTGTATTCTAAATTTCAATTGGTGATATTAAGCTCATTTTACTTATCCTGTGTCTTTTAACTGTTATAAAATCAACATTAGTTTCCAACTTCTATAACTTAAACAATTACATATCTATAAAATTGATATTTTTTACGACATTTAAGCTAGTTTTTTTACTTTTTGTCTCATGAAACATTTTATACACTTATTAGAAAAAATTTTAAAAGAGTCGTTTTTAATTTTTTTTTACTATTTTTTTGTATAACGTCTGGTTTCACAATTATCAGGTAATATCAACAATTGTTTCTTGAAACCTAACGCATCAAATATTTAATGATATTCTCTACTCTTAGTGGACGGATATCATTTTAATATCTGTGTCATACACAATATCTTTTAGTGTTCATTGCCAATAAGGAATAGCAGTTGAACTAAATCTTTTCACCATTAAATACTCACCAAGTTATCTATCCATACAAAATCTATTGAAATGATTGCAACGGATGTTCTCGTGTTATGGCAATGCAACAATTGTTTCCTCTAACCTAACGCTTCAAATGTTTCATGATATTCTCTACTCTTAGTGAACTCATATTTTAATATCTGCCTCAACTCAATATCTTTCAGTGTTCATTACCAATGAGGGATATGAATTGCACTAAATCTTTCCCCTCTTAAATATTCGCCAGGTTTTTTACTTTTACAAAATCTATTGAAATGACTGCAACGTGTGTACTCGTGTTATGGCTATGCAACAATTGTTTCCTCAAACCTAACGCTTCAAATGTTTCATGATATTCTCTACTCTTAATGGACTGATGTCATTTGAATATCTGCCTCATACACAATATTTTTCAGTGTTGATTACCAATAAGACATATGAATTGCACTAAATCTTTCCATTCTTAAATATTCGCCAGGTTTTTTACTTTTACAAAATCTATTGAAATGACTGCAACGTGTGTACTCGTGCTATGGCTATGCAACAATTGTTTCCTCAAACCTAACGCTTCAAATGTTTCATGATATTCTCTACTCTTAATGGACTGATGTCATTTTAATATCTGCCTCATACACAATATATTTCAGTGTTCATTACCAATAAGGGATATCAATTGCACTAAATCTTTTTACCATTAAATATTCACCAAGTTATCTGTCTATACAAAACCTATTGAAATGACTGCAATGGGTGTTCTCGTGTTATGGCTATTCAACAATTGTTTCCTCAAACCTAACGCTGTAAATGTTTCATGATATGTTTCAAACGTACTCTTTAGAAACTGATAGTTTCTCAGCAGTATAAACAAGAATAGAAAACATTTAAAGATTATCACACATCTACAAAGGTCTTCCCAGCTCATAAAGGAGGGAACGAGCATTTGGGAATCGATAGTAAATCACGGGGGCCAGAGTTTTAAATGAGAATTTAATGCTCTTCAACAGTTGCTAGAATGATCAAAATCCCATTTAAAGAATCATGGAATGCTATTAAAATTTTATTAAGCTTTCACACTCAATCTTAAGTTCGAAATTTTATTTTATTCCCTTTACTGGAATAACACGAGGAAAATTCTACAGCATTATTCCTCGTTGCTTGAAGTGAAAGAAACTAGATATATACTTAATTCTTCCGTTAGGTTTTGTTAGGCATTATATATATCAGGTGAAAAATTTTTTTTTTGTCACTTTAACGAAAAGCATTTATATTTTTCTTGCAATATTATTTTACTCGATTCTGTCTTCATTAAACATATGTCAGGTCTAAAAGGGGTGGGTTCGGAAAATTAAGCGAGTTGTGAACATTTTAACGGTTAAAATGAACATTTGACCAGGCCTGAACATTCCCGTACATAAAATCTTATATAAACTGTATGATAAAAAATCTAACTACAAC
>CM063506.1:125191181-125203681 GCA_032207245.1 Pardosa pseudoannulata | reverse complement strand
GTATAAAGTTAATAGTGTTAATAAATGAATATAGTGCTTATAAATAAAAACATAGTGCTAATATACTGCTGAAAGTGATTTAAATTTTAAAATAAATGTATGCTTCATATGGAAATTTTAACTAAAGAGACCAAAGGCTGAGCGAAAAGCGATTATTTTTAAATATTTTGCAAAGAAATTTTAATTTCAGTAAAGAAAATATTTCAAATATATGCGATACAAATTCAAGAGTCACAGGAGAGAAAACTCTTTTAATAGTGTGAATAAACGAATATAGGGATTATAAAATGAAAATTTAGTACTGATATGTATAAAGTTAATAGTGTTAATAAATAAATATAGTGCTTATAAATAAAAACACAGTGCTAATATACTGCTGAAAGTGATTTAAATTTTAAAATAAATGTATGCTTCATATGGAAATTTTAACTAAAGAGACCAAAGGCTGAGCGAAAAGCGATTATTTTTAAATATTTTGCAAAGAAATTTTAATTTCAGTAAAGAAAATATTTCAAATATATGCGATACAAATTCAAGAGTCTCAGGAGAGAAAACTCTTTTCTGTGTGCAAGTAGAATATATATGTCCATATAACCACAAAAATGTAAAAAAAGTCTTTTTTTTCTCTAGTATCTTTAGTGTTGTAATAGAAACTCGTTGGGTCGAAAACTACCCTTTATGGAACGTGATAGTGTTTGAAAATCCTCATGTAAAGCTTTTAAAGCTTTATTCTACATGGAGTATATTTTTATAACCACTCCAAAGGTCCTTACTCAAGCAGAATGGAATGTAAGTGGTGTATCGCATTGTGGTTTTTTTCAGCTATAAAATTTATGTAAACGGTATATTTCCACCCAATTTTCTTTCTCAACACAAAAAAATGCGAATATCAGTTAAAATTTTCCAAATTTCTGCATAGACTATGGAAATTTTATTGTTAGTTGCTGACTAAAATATAATTCTTTAAGATTATTTGTGTGAGGAGCGGTAGCTCAGTCGGCAAAGGCAGCGTTTTCGTAACTGAAAGGTTGCGGGTTAGGGGCTGGATCCTGCTTAAGATCCGCCGTGTTCTCTAAAGGTGACTGGGGCACGTAACATAGGTTCTTGGTTATCCTTCATGAGTTATAGTTAGGTTATATATAGTAGGGTTAAGTCCTTCATGTTCTCCAACGATACCTCTGGGATATACAGGCTAAGCCTGGGGAGTCTTCTGCTTGGTCCCTGCTTCTAAATTACGAGAATCCAGCGGGGGTAATGTTACTCGCGTCCGTAGCATACCTTAAGCTATGCGTGCTCTTAGGCTGGTGCTAAATGAATAACAGGTTCGCAGCCTTGTTAAGGCGTTAGGATAATATCTCTCTCGCCTGCTGCGTTGGAAAAAAATTATTTGTGTTTATAAAGTATCTCGTGATAAAGCAGTCATTTCTTGGAATCTTAAAGAAGAAACATTTTCTAGGTATTTGGTAAGTATACTGTTCTTAAGTATTTTGTTGAAAGTTGAAGATATTTTTGATCCGGAAATTTAATTAAAATTCGATGGACAGTTATGAAGGTATGTTTTAATGTATATAATAATAGACTAAGTTACATGTCCGTCTGTCCTCGAATTTGGAACTGGTTGGAGCTGGAATGGACACATTTGTCTTTTAGCGGTTCGCACGTACAGTCCGCCAAACCGATGATGTCTTCAAAACGTACAGTTTTCGACCTCAAAAAACGCTCCGAAAATGGAGGTAATGTACATTTCTGTCAGTGCTTTCCCCCATGAAGTTTTGCTGTAGGAGGGTCAGGTCGATTGTTTAGAAACTGCACCCCTCTTTGACTGACATTTATTGAGGGATGCACCCCTGAGGCACAAAGACGCTGATAGCTTTTCATCGCTTTGTAAATCTCTATTTCGAAGTATTCCGTCTGCGGTAAGAGATGTATCTCTAATTGCACTCCTTAAATATCTTGGATGACTTTCGTAAAAAAATATAAATAAGTCTCTCAAAGAATATTTTTATCTGTACTTTTAGAATCCATTATTTGTTAGATAATCTTCGAGACTTGTCGAGCTTTATGTGTATTAAAAATTAACAATCTATAATATATATTTACATATCTATTTATAACCGGAAGTAAAGGGACAATGACGAGGGTGGGTTTCCCGTATTCCATTCTATTCGACAAAGGGTGAAGGAAAAAATCATAGAACGCTTTGGCCACTGACACAATAAACCTTCAGCGTATTTTTAGACAATTTTTTTCCTCGATGTGTTCCACTCGGAGGGTTAAGCATCCGTCTGTACAATGCATACAACTATTGTGAATGACCATTTTTCTATCTGACCCATAGATTAGTTTATTATCTATTACGAATGCCGTCGGGAACACAACTGACACCCGGGGCATACTTTTGCTCTCTCAAGAAAATATAACTATTTGGAGCCTATATGTAAGCAAAAAGTTATAGACCTTCTTGTCCTCACCCATTCGCCCATTGCACAGCACTTAATAAAAACAGCAATATGTTTTGGTTTTTTTAACTCACTGTAGAAAGTTAAACAGAGATTACTTACACGAAATCTTAACAGGGTTTTATTCACTGTGAAGGAAAAAATCCTAGAACGCTTTGGCCACTGACAGTAAACCTTTAGCGTAATTTTAGAGAATTTTTTTCCTCGATGTGTTCCACTCGGAGGGTTAAGCATTCGTCCACACAATGCCTTGGAGTTTGTTGACCATTTTATAATGTGATCCCATATAGGCTGTCAACATTCGTAGCCATTCGAAACTGGCTTTAAGCGGAAGGTCCCGGTCTTGTTTGCTCTCGTGTAGCAAATCAGTAGACCGTAGCGCTCCAAATCAAGCCATACTATCACCTTTGCTTGACATTTCTTTGTTCCCATTGCTTTGAAATATACTTCATTTGAATGAACCGAATGAAATTTTGGCCTCTCTTTCTCTAATAGGACGTAAATGCCTTATCAATAAAAATTTTCTTCGCCAGATTCCTATCGCACATCCATTATTTGTTTATTTATTATAAATAATCAATATAAATAACTTGCATATAGTCCTTTATACGACGGGATCAGTAAAATTTTTAATTTTCCAGAATTGCAAAGTACCCTATGAGAAAGGTAAAAAAATGGTTTTTTTTATTGACTCTGAATTATCTTTCAACAAAAAATAATCGATGATTAAATTTAAAACTATCACATATGTACCTAATCTATTATTTAAGCCAAATATAAAAGAAAATTATTTACGTAAAATCTAAGTTCAGTGACAAAAAGTATAAAAATAATGTAGACGATGTTTAAATAATTTAAAATAAGAAATGATTAAATGAAATGGTTAAAGGAATGAAGTCAAAATACTAGAACAAATTACGTCAAATTATGTCAAAATACTAGAACAAAACGTCAAATACTAGTTTGTTTATCTTGGCTGAGAATTATCTTTCAACAAAAAATAATCGATGATTAAATTTAAAACTATCACATATGTACCTAATCTATTATTTAAGCCAAATATAAAAGAAAATTATTTACTTAATATCTAAGTTCAGTGACGAAAAGTATAAAAATAATGCAGACGATATTTAAATAATTTAAAATAAGAAATAATTGAATGAAATGGTTAAAGGAATGAAGTCAAAATACTAGAACAAATTACGTCAAAATACTAGAACAAAACGTCAAATACTAGTTTGTTTATCTTGGCTGAGAATTATCTTTCAACAAAAAATAATCGATGATTAAATTTAAAACTATCACATATGTACCTAATCTATTATTTAAGCCAAATATCAAAGAAAATTATTTACTTAATATCTAAGTTCAGTGACGAAAAGTATAAAAATAATGCGGATGATATTTAAGTAATTTAAAATAAGAAATGATTAAATGAAATGGTTAAAAGAATGAAGTCAAAATACTAGAATGAATGTTATTTTTACCTATTGATTATGTGATAAATTGATAAATTTAATTGCTTAATCGGGGAAAATAGGACTTGATTTGGTTTGGAACGCTACGGTCTACTGTTTTGCACACGAGGGCTAATGAGACCGGGACCTACTGTTTAAAGCCGAATCCGAACGGCTACGAACATCCATGCCATAGTGGGATTCGAACCCACGAACTCCGGTACCGACGATCAGCGCCCTAACCAATCGACCAGCGTTCGGCTAATAGGGCTTGAAATAATGGCATTAAACGCTCAAAACGGAGGGAAGGGATGGATTTCGAACGTTTTAAAGACGACAGTATTTTTCACTGGGGTATGAAGCATATTTATACCAATTCATATTAGAATCGGATCGATAGTTTAGGAGAGGATGAACTTTTCTCACTTTGAATTTTGCTAACCCTAACTCATTAAGAATCCAAGATGGATGCCTCTATCCTTTCTAGGTCCAACAGCTTCATAAATTCGAGAAAGACTGACAGATAACTTAGGTTATGATAATATAGGGTATTCTACATTTGATTAAGTATAGATGACCGTGAAAAATTGGTTTGGTTTGGTTTAGAGTACTACGGTCTACTCTTTTGCAACACGAGGGCTAATGAGACCGGGACCTACAGCTTAAAGCCGATTCCGAACGGCTACGAACGTCCATGTCACTGTGGGATCCGAACCCACGAACTCCTGTACCGAAGGTACCCTAACTAATCGACCATCGTTCGGCTTGAAAAATTAGCTTAATATATGAAGAATTTATTAGAAATAAAAGATTATATATAATATTCATCAGTTATTAACCTCAAGTACATTGTTGTAGCTCATACAGTAACTTATGGGTTCCCCAAAATATGACACCTGTTATTTATACCATAATCAGATACTCCCCCGAGCAGGAAAACTGTCTGATGAATTTCATCCGATTCCTTCCATCCTCATAAATTTTGTGCCAGGTCATTAATTCTTCTGCCTCGACGAGCGTTTTGACTCTTCTTCTCTCTTTCATAATTTTAAAGAACTTCTTTGACTCTTCAATCCCTTCGAGATTATTTTTAGCGGCACGAATTGAAACGGCAGCACAAAAGTTACCGACGAACAGATGCAAATATGGGACTTCATCGAGGGCAAACGTATGAAATATTACTTCAGCAGGTGTGGTTTTTTTTTTTTTGAGTGCCAGAGAAGCTCCGTGGGTGGGAAAGTAATTTCGTTAATAGTATCGCGGAGGAATATTGTTCTTAAGTTCCGCTTTTTGTCCCTATTTGGTGCGGAGCTGATATCACAAAAGGAAGTAATGCAGGATTTTTAATATCTTCAGGTATTACTATTCTGATTCGCTTTCAACTTCAGGGTGGAGATTTTCATTATAACAGCTTTTCTTACATTTTTCATGAAATAAAAAGTTCTACTTATTTTTTTTAACCCTCTGGCTTTCTCATCCCGCTATTTCCATGGGCAACTCAAATGTAGCAAAATTTGCTTATCTAGCGATTTTCGCGGGTATTTACTTTTCTTCCTTTCTTGGGTTTAAACAGTGAAATAAATTATTTACAGTATTAGACGTTTAATTATGTAATAAATAGAATTCTATGAATAGAACTATAGTTATATTAGATAATATAATAATATAATAATATTACATATTATAATTATAATAATATATTTATATAATTAATTATATATTTATATTATGTATTTATGACATAATATGGTTATAATATATAAATATATTATAATTACATTACGTAATAATTATATGAATAGAACTATAATTATATTAGATAATATAATAATATTATAATACTATATATCATAATTATAATATATAATTATATATTATAATTACGTAATGTAATATTGTATGAATAGCACTCTAGTTATATTAGATAATATAAGAATGTTATATATTATAATTATAATAATATATTTATATAATTAATTATATATTTATATTATGTATTTATTACATAATATAATTATAATATATCATTATATATTATAATTACATCATGTAATAATTATATGAATAGAACTATAGTTATATTAGATAATTTAATAATATAATAATATTACATATTATAATTATAATAATACATTTATATAATTAATTATATATTTATATTATGTATTTATTACATAATATAGTTATAATATATAATTATATATTATTATTACATTACGTAATAATTATATGAATAGAACTATAGTTATATTACATAATATAATAATATTATAATATATATTATAATTATAATAATGTATTTATAAAATTATTTATATATTTATATTATGTATTTATTACATTATATAAATGTAATATATAATTATATATTGTAATTATATTATGTAATAAATAGAAATTAAATATAATTCAACTGAAATTTATTTGAAATTTTTTTTCTTCTGATTACACCTGAATTTGGTTTTTCGATAAAGATCTATGTAAAAAAACTTTTCTAGAAAGAAAAAGTGCATATTCCAATTCTTCAATATATTTAGATTGAAAATGTACAAAAAAAAAAAAAAAAAAAGAAAAAAATTGAAGAATTTTTTAACCGATTTCGGTTTACACGTTTAATTATGTATTAAATAGTATTATATAAATAGAACTATAGTTATATTAGGTAATATACTAAAGTAATAATATTAAATAGTATAATTATAATAATATATTTATAAAATTAATTATATATTTATATTATGTATTTATTACATTATATAAATGTAATATATAATTATATATTATAATTACATTATGTAATAAATAGAAATTAACTGCAATTCAACTGAAATTTCACTGTAATTCAACTGAAAAAACTTTTTCTTCTGATAACATCTGAAATTGGTTTTTCTATAAAAATCTATATAAAAAATGTTTTCTAGAAAGAAAAAGTACATATTCCAGTTTTTAATATATATAAATTTAAAATGTACAAAAAAATTGAACATTTTTTGAATCGATTTTATTGGGTAGTAGAGAATTAAATTGACTAATTCTTTATTCACAATTTAAAAAAATATTTGAACTTCTAATATTTGACGATTTAATCATTAAAATCAGTTCTATTTGTTATCTTCCTTGTTCGTTTAATTAATAGATTTAAAAACATTATGTGTATCTCGAATATAGAGAGCACTGTCACATTTAAAAAAAATTCAGATTTTTGTATATTTGTGTATGGTTAGCTTTTCTCTGCTATGTGATAAAAGCACTACCTCTGTTTCCTTAAATTGAGGGATATAACAAACTTGGGAAAAAAGAGAAAAACCCTGTGAATCCATATGATTTAGTGGTAACACACTCCCGATTGGACGTAAAACTTCTTATAGGTACTATGTTTTGCAATTTTACATATACTATGTCTTCCCTATTACTTTAAAGACGGTTATATAAAGCTTTTCACTAAAAAAAGCACTACTGAAACAAATCTCTAAAATATCTTCATCTATCAAATTTGAAATTTATGAAATAATGCTCTTTACTACTCGAGTACATTTATATAAATGAAATAAAATTTCAAGTATAATTATTCTCCAGATATATTTTGAAATACATAAATTACAAACTAAACTTTGAAAGTAATTAAAACTGAATGTGAATTTACTAATACTTTATTATTCTGTGACTTTAAATAGATTAAAACAAGCGTTATATTCTATTTCACAGCATGTTAAAGACATATATTAACCCACTGACTGCTCAATTTCTAGACCAAAATCGATTAAAAAATTGTGCATTTTTTTCTATATTTTAAATATATATATATATATATATATATATATATATATATATATATATATATATATATATATATATATACATATATATTAAGAATTGGAATATGCCCTTTTTCTTTCTAGAAAATTTTTTTTTATTTAGAATTTCCTCGTTAGAAATTAAACTGTCAAAAAGAAACAATTTCAGATGTTATCACAAGGAAAATATTTTTTTATTAAGTTTCAGTTGATTAAAGCTAATTTCTATTTATTACATAATATAATTATAATATATAATTATAATATATAATTATATATTATAATTATATTATTAATAAATACATAATATAAATACATAATTAATTATATAAATATATTATTATAATTATAATCTATAATATTATAATATTATTATATTATCTAACATAACTATAGTTCTATTTATATATTTCTATTATGTATTTCTATTGCATAATTAAACGTCTAATACTGGTTATAATTTATTTCCCTGTTTAAACTATGAAAAAGGGGATACGCTAATCAATAAAGGTAAAGTAAATGCCCGCAAAAATCGCGGGGTAAAAAAATTTTTGCTACATTTCAGTTGCCCGTAGTGATAGCGGGATGTGAAGCCAGAGGATTGAAAAAAAATTTCGATATTTTTTAGAGTTTTTTAATTGAAAATATTCATTAGATATGCATGTTTCTTGACATTCACAATATTAGATAGACTTTCATATGACATCCTGGCTGTCTATTAGATGTTAAAAATAAAACCAATATGCCGTGAAGGATGTGATTTCATCGAGGGCTGAGGTATGAAACACTACTTCAGTAGGTGGGGTGTTTGGTGCCAGAAAAGCTCCGTAGGCGGGAAAGTGATTTAGTTAACAGTATCAAAGAAGAACATTGTTCTTCAGTATCATGTGTCTGATTGAAGAGGAGCTAGAAGAAAAGATGTGATGTACGATTTTAAAATCTTCAGATATTAATATTCTGCATTACTTTCACCTTACCAGTTTAAAAACTTCTTTTCAACAGGTTTTCTCAATTCATTGTAAAATAGAAAGGTTTATACTCTCGTTTTCAAATTCCATTTTTAGATGTTATTTTTTAACATTCTAACTTCAAAAATATTTAGTTTTGCCATTTCAAGCAACATATTTAAAGAAGTATGCACAATAAGTAAAGAAAAACTAAAATTTACATACCCACTAGATAGATTTTAAAATATATAAACTACCTTTTTACATTAAATGAATGTGAACATCTTTATTATTCTGTGAAACTTAAAGTTACTAACACGAGATTCATTTTGTAACGTAGTAGAGACTAAACTATTAAAAATTTTCAAGTAAGTGTTATTAATTATTGTAAATATTAAAAATTAGATACCTTTTAATGGATTACAAAATAAAAAGTTATATAGCTTAAATAAAATTTTAATATCTTAGATGAATTAGATAAAATTTTAAGATCTTATGCCTTTAAAGACTTACATAATAAAAAAATAGCTTAAACTTGATTGAAAAAACTTAGTTTCTAACCGTTTTATTCTAATAAAAGGAATTTTATTTATATATTCCAAAAGTTACCTCATAGTAGAGTCGGTTATTTTAGTTTTTCATTTGCATTGCATGTTTATGTGATGTTTAAAAGGTACTGCTTGAAAAGACAAAACTAAATGAGTAAGATTTATAATAATATATATAATATTTAAAATAATGATGCTTTTATGATGATTGAAAATTGTTTACTTGAAATGACAAACGAAGTAATTGATATTTAAGATGAAATAATTACAAACTTAAAAAATTGTGTGGGGGTACATTAGCGCGTAAATTTAGTTATTCATTTAAATCGCAATTGATCGAAAATTATTTAATATTTTAACCAACTTTTCGTATTTTATATTGAAGTATATAAACAAATACATAAATAGACAAATAAACAAATATATATATATATAATATATAAGTAGGCATATATATATATAATATCATTTTCGGAAGGATAAATAAAAAGTTAATTTTAAATCAAATTTATTTTTTAAATCAACCTTACCGTTCTGTGGTTCCGCATCGACTGGTGTAAAAACTAGTTTTTATTTGTCTAAATTTTTCCAGAATCTATGTAGTAGACAAGAACATTCGGCTTCGTTTTTCTGTATATACCGTTATTTTTGTACCCACAAACAAACCGTGTTGTTACACTAACCCGTACTAGTACGTGACCCGCGCTCAAGTATCAATCGTCAGAAAACGTACTAGTACGTGTCCCGCGCTAAAGTGTCAATGTGTTAGTTTTAACGATTTAAGAATTTATTTTCTAATTATGTTATCTTAAAAAAGATTTAATTTATATATTTTAAAAGTTATTAGAAGATTAAAAGAAGATAAGTTATATTCATTTTATACTTGGCGTATACTTTTTATATTGTTTCAAAAAATGTATTGCTAGGAACTACAAAACTAAATAATTTTTATATAGTAATTTTTATAGAGTGTTATTAAGCAACTTATAAAACTTTAATCTAAAATGAGCCAGAAATTATTATTAAACAGCAACTAAACTTTTATCTTTATTATACTAAATTATCTAAAAATAATCTTTTTCCAGATCAAAATGCTATAAGTCAGCCCCCGCTGTTATTTACGAAAACAAGTGCTATTAAGAGAAAAACCTCGCCTCTATATTTACTAATCTACAGTGTTTCACTTCTTTTCCTATGTAGGGGATAAGTACTGTATTATTATATTTTTTTGACAGATACGAAATTTTTTTCGATAACAAGCGTTTTTGTGTCACCTGACAACTAACTTTCTAGATGTTTTTCTTCTACAAGCCCGTTTGATGTGTTAAAGAGGCTTTTTAATGGTTTTTTTCATACGTAGAAATTCAGAAAACTTTAGTTTTTGCTTACATCCCATAAACTTCTTACTTTTTCCTACTTACTTAGACGCACTATTTAAGCATCTAAAAACCATGAGTTTTCGTACAATAATAGATGAAGCTTTTTGTCTTTGTTCTATTTTTTATTATTATACATTATAAAAATAAATTCAAAGTGCAATTATTGAAGGAATATTTCATTTTCTTTGAATAAAGGCTGTTTAAACTAACTTAAGACAAATGCAGTCATGGATCAGTTTTGTAGATTTATACAACACGCATTACACTTAAATCTCTTTGTTTGCAGTACCTATCAAATTCATATCACGGCTTACGAAAATCTCAATAACACAATGATCCACACAATGATAAAATATATCTATTTATATACATGCATCCATATACACATATATGTATAAATGTTATGCATTTAATTTTTATATTAGATCATACAGTTACTCTCTCTCTCTATATATATATATATATATATATATATATATATATATATATATATATATATATATATATATATATATATATATATATATATATATTGCAATGACTTTAACGCTAAAACCATTAATTCGAAACACAACTAGTTTCCTGCTTCAATAAGAATTTAATATTTACAAAATTATACGCATGTATATACATTCTAAAAATTACACATACTGTGTTTTCTCCTCATATGAGAGCTAGATTGTAAACTGGAACAACTTTGAGACACAAACCTCTCCCGAAAAACAATCACAGACGACCCCAACTTCGAGAAACAAACTACTCTCGAAAAAAATCGCAGACCCAACCTTGCATCACCTTTTAAAATTCGAAATTCCCTTCGAAAATCGCGGCTTACAGTTTAGAAACTCAGAACCCTACTGTTCAATAGAGGTAGGTCGGTAGAAATAGATATTGAAATGAGAAAAATACAGAAAAATATAATGAAGCAGATAGATAAGGATAGATATATGTATGGAGAGAGATGGATAGATACAAATAGAGATGGATAGATATAAGGACAGATATATGTATATATAGAGAGAGATGGATATATATAAACAGAGATTTAGATAGATTGATATTAGGATAGATCTATGTATAGAGATAGATAGAGATGGATATATATAAATAGAGATAGAGATGTGTAGATGTAAATAGATATAGAGATGGATAGATATAGGGATAGATACATGTATAGAGAGAGATAGTGAAAGATAGAGAGAGATGGATTTACATAAATAAACATAGAGAGGAATAGATATAAATAAAGAGAGATAGAGGTAAATAGAGAAAGATAGATAAATATAACGATATACATGTAGATAGAGGATAAACGTATAGAGTTAAATAGATTGTGACAGAGTAAGTGATAGAAATAAAGATAGATAATTAGATAGATAGAAAGATATCATTACAACTTACATTAAACCTATATTTGAAAAAGAACATAGAACAATATAATGCAATTATAATATATAGTTATATCTTATGAAATAAAAAATATTAAAGAAATCGGAAAGAAATTCTTATAGCGATATATTTTTTTGACTTACCAGACAAGGGAAAGAGAATTTCTTTTCTTTGTCTGTTAACGCAATTAAGCACGTCCGGGAATGCACGTTTCAGACAGAGATGTAAAAAAAAATATCTATACCCGAAGAAGTTGTCTTGAAAGGATTATACTTTGATTATGCCGGTAACATTTAATTGAATTTGTTTTGTGAAAGCTTTCTTGATCAATAAAAGAAACAATGCCTTAACCGTATGCTTACTTTTTGAAATTGAATCACTTCATTTAAAAATGTAGCCCAATAACTTTTAAATCTAGAGATCTTTCTCGATTGGTTTAGTAGATTTAAGTTACAGTAATGCATTCACTTTGATCTCTGTCCTGTTTCACTCCTCGAATTTCTCATAGCGTAAACCCAATCTGATGA
>CM063506.1:125173681-125183681 GCA_032207245.1 Pardosa pseudoannulata | reverse complement strand
GATTGGGAGTCTGTACAATTCAGGAAGCTTAAATCTCTTTAAGTCTCCAAGCACTTCTTAAAGAGAGAAATAACGCTACGGCCATTAGAGGTCTAGCAGTACTGGTCAAATAGCATTACGAAATCAAAAGCGACTTGCTCTCGTCTTCTATTTTAACATAATCCTACAGAGCTGGGAAGGTAGACGCTACAAATTCTATACAATACCATACAAATATAGAGTTTTGTGTTATTCATATAGAATATTTAATTACAACGGGAAAATTGAATTATTTTCACATAAAGATAGAAAAAACTTTAAATTTTCATCAGATTATCAATTAAATTAGAAACTGCAGTAGGCTTTTGAATCTCATAAACTTTAAAGAACTTTTAAACATAAAATTTATTTCCTAAAAAATCAATGAGTGGTGATCTGCAAAAACACACAACAAATTTTTTTCTTTAATTTTGAAAGTAATGAGTTCAATTTACTGTTATGAAAGATTTAGCGTTTATTATACTGCCATTACGGAATAATGTTACGTCCATTAAACGTCTAGCAGTACTGGTCAAATAGCATTACGAAATCAAAAGCGCTCTGCTTTCGTCTTCTGTTTTAACGTAATCCTAAATAGCTGGGAAGTTAGACGCTACAAAATTCTATACAATACCTTAACTGAAAGTACATTTCAAATACAGGGTTTTGTGTTATTCATAAAGAATATTCAATGACAATGAGAAAGTTGAATTATATTCATGTACTTAAAGATAGAAAAAACTTTAAATTTTTATCAGATGATCAATAAAATTAGAAACTGCAGTACGCTTTTGAATCTTATAAACATTAAAGAATTTTCCAAGCTTAAGATTTATTATTCCGTTGAATATAATTGGCAAATTAAAAATCTCATAAATACACTACCTACGTTAATAAATACGTACACTAACTTACATTCTATTTACACTCTTAGACAAAAGTAAATAAATAAATAAAAAACGACGCACTGAAAAGATGTAATGCAAATTGGACATTAATTGATATGCATACAGGTTTCGACGGAAAATGCAAAATTTTTAAGTTTGGCGGCCAACGAATGAATGTATGCCGCTACAAGGCATCTTATATACGGAAGGATATTTAAGGATATTTAACGTTTCGATTCCAGTTCATAAATTCTTTGCGAACTTCATTCCGTGTACTCAGGTACACAGTAACTATGCCACGCATACAGGTGAGCGAACGATATGAGCAGATATCAGCTTTTGAGAGAGGAGCTATAGTTTGGCTCAAAAATGTTGGTTGGTCTTATCGGCGAATCGCTCGACATTTGGGATCGATGCCACTAATAAACAATATTGGCTGGTATGGGTGAACCATGATCGAACACAGCATTAAGAAGGAAGCGGTCGGCCGACAGAGTATGAGGTCCAAGCAATCATCAGCTCGACACCCACACTCCCAGATGCATCATTATCATCGATTGTACGTGCAACTAGTGCTTCAGTGACGGTAAGGACCATTCACAGGCGGCTCACAATTGACTTCTGTACACCGACAAGCCCATTTGCAGTAATGTCGGTCTCATTTGAACTGGAATGTCACTGACAAATGTAGAATAGTTTTAAGTGATGAGTCCCGCTTTGAACTTAGCTCCGATGACCAGCAAAGACTAGGCTTGGCCTGCCACCTCTAGAGATATCGTTCGGAAGCTCGAAGGACATTGTGACCACGAACCTATTTTACGATCTCCAACCACCTTTAATGAACATATTGGTTCTTTAGCTGACTTGAGTTCAAAATGGTAGCCCTCCAGATTATTATATTTATTCCTTTGATGACTCAGCTACCACGGTTCCTTTCAAATAATTCTAAAATTGAAATTTTTTGTTTTAAAAACTGTTTAAAGTAATTATTAGTAGTAACTGAATATTCCATTGTAGTAATAATTATATTGGTGCTGACATTAAAACACCCTTTATGACCCATATTCTAGTTATATTTCTCAATTTAGTGAGATGAAAAATCAAATATTTAAGTAAATTTCTCCCAAACGATCGTTTAATGTATACTTAAAAGCAAGTTAAAAATATAAAGTATAAATATTTGCATCAACTGTTCTGTGAAAAGAAAAATTAGCTATTGTGATCAATAGAATATAATAATATAGCATGTCACCTCCGAGCAAATCCAAGAGTCCTAGCTGACCTAAACATCCCACGCTCTGAAAAGACCAGCAAACACTGTCTAAAAAGAAAAGGACACCTAAAAAGAAAAGGGGGGTGTAGAAAATCAATAGCATACTCTCCCAGATATACTAATGTTTGGTGAGATAAGACACCAAAGCTGGAGGACAGCATTAGGATAAATCGAGTGGGACCGGAACAGACGAACAGTGCGATTGTGGTATAGTCCAAAACTTGATGGACCTCTACTCAATTATTAGTGTTGCTAAAAACATATTTGTGGAATATTTGTGAATCGAACGTATTGCTCGCAGTGATGCATACTATATTTGTTTGATTTGACTAAAACCAGTTGGTCATGGCAATATTTATCTTGCCGTTTTTTGGCAGATCATTGTTTAGCAAATTTCAGTAACGAATGTGAATGAATCTGGCTTTGATTATTAGGCCTGATCTTTTTAACATTTAACTGTAATTTGATGTATCTGATTTTCATAATAGAAACCTGTATTTTCATTCGGTATGATAACTTATACTTCACAATAACAGCTGCGATAGATCAGTCAGCAAAGGCTATTTTGATCTCATAACCGGAGAGTTGTAAGAAGCTCGAGCTGGTTAAGAATCAACTGTGTTCAGTATCCTCCCGGTCACTATATCTGATGACTCAGCTACCTCAGTTATTTGGCTCCTTGCAAATAATTATAAAATTGAATTTTTTTGTTTTAAAAACTGATTAAAATAGTTATTAGAATTAACTGAAAGTTCTTGTGTGGTAATAATTATATTTTTGCTGGATATCAATTCTATTGTGGCAATAGCACATGCTCCCAGATCTACTAATGTTTGGCGAGATAAGGCACCAAAGGCGGGGGAAAGCATTAGGATAAATCGAGAGGGACAGGGACAGACGGATAGCTTGATTAATTACAGTCCAAAACTGGGTAGACGTCTACCCAATTATTAATCTGGCTAAAAACATATTTGTGAAATATTTGTGAATTAAACCAGTTGCTCGCAGCGATGTCTAGCAGATCGTTCTTTAGCACCATTCGGTAAAGGATATGAATGTTACTGAGCTTTTCATGAGGCTTGATCTCTTTATGTTTGCTGCCATGTATCTAAGTAATTAAAATGAGAGAAATTGTTAAATGGATAAAATATTGGCATATTCAACAGTAAAAAAATGTGTCAGTTTTTCGTTATAAGAAACCCGTATTTTTATTTGGATTGATGACGTATACTTCGCGTATGCATCTAGTTTTAGAAGCGATCTCGTAACCAGAGGATAGCTTCTTGAGAAATCCTAAAATTCGCTGTGCTCATTAATTGCGACTGGAGCACGTACAATAGGTTCCTAGCCGCAATATCCTCCAAGTTCACACAATATCTCTAGAGGTGGCAAGCCAAGCCTAGGCGTCTTCTGCTTAGTCCTTTACCTAAATTGAGTTCACCTAACCTTTAGAGACAATAGCAGTCATATTTCCATGAGAAGTCATATGACTTATAGACACGACATCAACAAATAAACATCTAGTTTAAAATGAGCTAGCTGAATAGTCTGGTATGGTTCCTTTGTATGTAAAAAAATAAAGATAAAACTTCTGGGTAAAGAAATAGGTTGTTTTTTTACCTTTTTTGTGCGTTTCTTTTGAACATTCCAGCTGGAAAATATACCGGGTAACAGAATGCTTGTGCAAACCCACAACCATGTTATTGACGGGAGCAAAAAGGAAGAAGTTAAACGCAACCACAAGAAAATTTGTCAAAAATGTTCACTAACTTTCTTACATAAAAAATGAGTAACATTGTTCAACACCATGTAATAATGCCGCGTTTCGGCGCCAAGCATATCCGAGAATTCTGATTGACTGTAACCGCCCATTCTCTTAAATGACACGCAAGCATTGTCCTCAATAAAACGCAATGGGGAGTAGTAAATCAGTAGCACATGCGTCCGATTCTAATGACTTAGCGAGAAAAGACACCAAAGTCGAGGGACATCTATAAGGTGTATTGAGTAGGGTCGGAACAAATGAACAATCTGGTTAATTATAGAATAGTCCAAAACTGGACTTGGACGGTTCTGCATTTGTCAATCTCGCATATGTAGAATATTTATTAGCGCGAACCTGTTGCTCATGGCAATATATGGCTCGCCGTTTTTTAGCGTCGTTTCTTAGCGAATGAAAGGGGAAAAGGAAATTAATGATTCGGATTGATCTTGTCAGCTTCCGTCATAAATATTAAGTGGCGAAATCTTAATATTTTCTTGATGTTGAACAGAGAACAGGTGTGCAAGTTTGCCAAAGTAGGAAATCCGTGACTTCACTGGAAAGGATAACACATAATCTATCCTCTATTAAATCTAATGAAATAAATATTATTTGATTTATTATTTTTTAATAATTTTATGAAATACATTTGCAATGATACTGCAAGAGTCGCGTCCGTCTCTGTCGGTGGTCAAGCAAACTTTTGTTCATTTTAACAATTGAAAACGGCAGTATTGCACCAGTAATGGTCTTCTTGACACACGGACGATTGGAGGTGTCAAGCGTGCCGTTTATCAACACTCCGACAGAGAAAAGCAATGGTGCTTTGTGTGACCGAGTCGGCCAGGCGCCAAAGGGCGTTTTGGCTACCCCAAGTACAAGAGTCAAAGGGGGGTGGGTGTCAACCTCTCCTAATACGGAGGTTTTCTGTTTGGGAAAGAAGAAGCGGAGGGGATTCCCAGCTGAGCAGGTTGATCTAGAGTGATCTCCTCTCTGGATGATAGGTTGCATCTGCATAAAATTTAAATTTTCTTTAAATGATTCTTTTTGTTTTAATAAACCAACCTTGTTAAGTTTTAATCATCTCTGCTCTGCTCATTTCGTCTCCATACATGCTTCATTGTACGGGACCCATGCGAAATCATATCCAAAATAACTAGGATGTGACGGACTACCGGACATAGAGATAGAGCGATTGTTCGGCACAATAACAGATACATAACATTATGACAGATAAATACATGGGTTAAAAATATAAGAGCTTTTCATATGAAATATTATTTCTGTATATTTCCGCATATGAGGAAAAATTTATAGTTCACAGATCCTGCCTAAGGGTATATAAATTTTTATTTTTCATTTTAATACACACATCATATATTAGTTTAAATATTAATATTATATGTATATATACAAATATTTATTTTTAAAACTAATATATGTTGATATTTATATATGTTTTAACATCTGAAGTATTTAGACTGCATTATAATTTTCTTAAGCACTCATACTACGAATATCACTATTACACCTATGTCAGATGATAAAATTTGTACTCTCCAATCCATAGAAAACACATGCTACCGTTCTGACTGAAACCTCTCAAGCCTTGAAAAGATCAGCAAACATTGACATAAAATGGGGTAGAGTGGAGTAAGAAATTAATAGCACACCTGTCGAGCTCTCTAATGGTTGACGAGATAATGCACCAAGTCGATGGACGGCATTAGGATAAATCGAGGGTTTCTGGAAAAGACGAACAACGTTATTAATTTCTGGGATATTCAAAAGATAGTGGGGGTCTGTCTAATAGATAATCTCTCTTAAATAGTATATTTGGAATATTTGTTTATGTGGAACAGTTGCTGACGATAATGCCGAAGATATCTTTTTATGGCTAATGATCTAGAATGAGGGAACATATGGCAATCTAAGGGTTTGGATAGATTGATCTCTTTATATTTGTAGCCAATGTTTATCTTGATTATGATTGAAGAGATTATAAAATTTCTTTTATATTTAGAAAATAATAGAAATTTATTTTTCTATGGTGCTCAAAGTAATCCACCGAAGAGAAGAGACAACATTAGAAAAAAATGAGTGGGGGCCGTAAAGACGTACAAAAGAATTTCCAAAATACATTATATCTTTAATTATTTATCTCACTTAAATACTATTTGTGAAATTTTTGCATTGTGAACTTATTGTTCAGTGTGATTTCTGGGGTGATTTCTTTTAAAGTACCTATCCGAGATCATTGTGGGAACATATAACACTTTTAGGATTTAGATTAATCATATTACGTTTGTAACCAGGTGCTGTCTGGATTAAAACTGTTAAGATCATAAAATTTTCTTGATGTCCAGAATTAACGAGAGAGATATTTATTTAATGGTTATCTACATAAGGCACCTATATATATATATATATATATATATATATATATATATATATATATATATATATACTATAATTAAGATTTATGTTTATGTACATTTATTTTAACGTCTTCATTTAAGATGTACTTTCCATCCTCTAAAACACAAATTCTATAAATATCTCCCAAAATAACGGTGACATACTTTCCAAGCCAAAAAAAAAAGTTAATATAGCTTTCCGCATCTGAGTAGATCCAAGATTCCTGACTGACCAACACCTCCCACGATCTGAAAAGACCCGCAAATACTGTCTGTCATAAAATGGAAGATGCGGGGAGGGGGGTTAGGAAATCGATAACACACGCGTCCGGCTCTAATGGTTGGCGAGATAAGGCAGTAAAGCCGGGGGACAACATTCGGATAAATCGAGTGGGACCGGAACAGACGAACAGCGTGATTAATTATGGGATAGTCTAAAACTGGATGGACGTCTACAGAAATATTAATCTTGCCTGAATAGAATTTGTGGAATATTTGTTAATGCGAACCTGTTGCTCAGTGTAATGTCTGGAAGATTGTTCTTTAGCAGTTGATCAGTTGTGATTGATGTATAGCACTCTTAAGATTTGGCTTGATCTCTTTATGTTTGCAGCCAAATTCAAAAATGAAATTATAACTGTTGGGATAATAAAATTTTCTTGATGTTCAGAAGGAAACAGAGGGGTGTTTATCTATTAATAAGCAAGATAAGGCACCAGAGTGATGGAAATTATAATTAAACAAAAGAGACGAATAATGTGATTCATTATCGGATATTACAATACTAAGTGGATCGTATTTTTAAATATCAACCTTGCTTAACACCTTTGTGGAAGTAACGTTTTTGTGAACTGGTTGACCATGGTAGTGTCTAGGATATTTTTTTAATGGAAATGTGTTATGATTAATGCTGGAAGATACCCTTTTAGGATTTGGATTTTTCAACTTTTAGGATCTCTAAGATTCCTTCGCTGTTTTCCTTCAATGAAACAACAGATATTTTGTATTTTAAAAAGGAAGTAATGTCGTTATGACCATAAGCAGATCTCAGTGTCTTGGATAATCGGAGCCGTTCCACACTCTGAAGTCTCACAGCATTAATACATAAAGGAGGTTAAAACCGATAATTGAGGTACACGGTCCTTATCGTTGGAGGACAACAGAGGGGTGTTTATCTGTTGATAAGCAAGATAAGGCACCAAAGAGGGGAAATTATAATTAAACTAAAGAGACCGAAAGAGACAAATAATGTCATTCATTATCAGATATTACAATACTGAGCGGAACGTATTTTTAAGTATCAACCTTGCTTAACACCTTTGGGTAAATAACGTTTTTGTGAACTGGTTGATCATGGTAGTGTCTGGGAGATTTTTTTAATGGTAATGTGTTATGATTAATGAGGGATGATAGCCTGTTAGGATTTGGACTTTTTCATCTCTAAGATTCCTTCGTTGAAACAAGTTATTTTGAATTTCTAAAAGGAAGTAAAGTCGTTCTGACCATAAGCAGAACTCAGTGTCTTGGATAATCGGAGACGTTTCACACTCTGAAGTCTCACAGCAATAATACATAAAGGAGGTTAAAACCGATAATTGAGGTACACGACCCTTATCGTTGGAGGACAACAGAGGGGTGTTTATCTGTTGATAAGCAAGATAAGGCTCCAAAATGGAGGAAATTATAATTAAACAAAAGAGACAGAAAGAGACGAATAATGTGATTCATTATCGGATATTACAATGCTGAGTAGAATGTATTTTTAAATATCAACCTTGCTTAACACCTTCGTAGAAATAACGTTTTTGTGAAATGATTGATCATGGTAATGTCTGCGAAATTTTTTTAAATGGTAATGTGTTATGATTTACCCTTTGCCTTAAAACAGCATATGGGAGACGTGATAGTACTGTTGTGCCTAAAATGAGAACCTCGTATCACACACGTGATGATTCTTTCTGGCCAAAAGTGAAAAGCTCGTATCAGATATGTTTTTAGGCGATAAAGTTTTTGTTTTTGAGTTATTGTTTGTAACAGTTGCAATATAAGAGTTGATCGTTTATTCTTAGGCGTAACTGCAATAGAGTATTATATTATATGCAATAAATAATTGTTGGTGTTTAAAAAATTCTTAAAAAAATCTAAAAATTTAACCTAATGGCAAAAAAAAAAATTGATACTAATAACGGGGTTGGAAAATGTCCTCATTACACCTTAGAAACTGAAACAGATACCGAATGCAAAAAGTGTAAAGTTGCTCTACATGTTCCTGATTGTTTCGAGAAATATCACACACTGGAAAATTTTTAATTTCCTGTTATCGGTTTAAAATGCTAGTAATAAAAACAATACCCCTTACAAAAATCTGACTAATATTATGCATCATTCACTTATAGGTTATTCACGCAATAAATTCTACATAGAAAATATTTAAGTGTCTGAAATTTTTTACTTTTGTTATATAACCAAAAAGATAGAAATAATATGTGAAATAAAAATATTAATACATTTTTTTAATAAAAATAAAATTAAATATAATTATAAAATTCTGTGGTTTTATTAAATAGTAAATGCAGCACTATTAATGTCCACTGGTTTGCTCACAATTTAGCCAGTGATGAAACTGCTTCTGGTCACGACGCATGAGAAAATCTTTCATTGAAAGTGGCACACACAATCGTCGATCGATTCATAAGGCAAGAGGTTAATGAGGGAAGATAACCTGTTAGGAGTTTGACTTTTCCACATTTAGGATCTCTAAGATTCCTTCTCTGTCTTCCTTCTCTGACACAAGAGATATTTTGAATTTTAAAAAAGAAGTTATGTCGTTCTGACCATAAGCAGACCTCAGAGTCTTGGATAATCGGAGACCTTCCACACTCTGAAAAGTCTCACAGCACTAATACATAAAGGAGGTTAAAACCGATAATTGAGGTACACGGTTCTTATTGTTGGAGGAACAGAAGGGTTTTTATTGATAGGACACCAAAGTGGGGGGAAATTATAATTAAACAAAAGAGACAGAAAGAGACGAATAATGTGATTCATTATCAGATATTACAATACTGAGTGGAACATATTTTTAAATATCAACCCTGCTTAACACCTTTGTGGAAATAATGTTTTTGTGAACTGGTTGATCACGGTAGTGTCTAGGAGATTTTTTTAATGGTAATGTGTTATGATTAATGGGGAAAGATAACCTGTTAGGATTTGGACCTTTTCACTAACATTTCTTGGGATCTTTAAGATTCCTCCGCTGTCTTCCTTCGTTGAAGCAAGAGATATTTTGAATTTTAAAAAGTAAGTAATAGCGTTCTGACTAAAGGCAGACCTCAATGTCTTGGATGATTGGAGATGTTTCACGTTCTGAAAAGTTTCACATCATTAATACATAAATGAGGTTAAAACTGATAATTGAGGTACACGGTCCTTATCGTTGAAGGACAACAGAGGGGTGTTTATCTATTGATAAGCAAGACAAGGCACCAAATTGGGGAAATTATAATTAAACAAAAGAGACTGAAAGAGACAAATAATGTGATTCATTATCGGATATTACAATACTGAGTAGAACGTATTTTTAAATATCAACCCTGCTTAACACCTTTGTGGAAATAATGTTTTTGTGAACTGGTTGATC
>CM063506.1:125163681-125168681 GCA_032207245.1 Pardosa pseudoannulata | reverse complement strand
AAATTATCTTTGCAATGTAGATTCCTCCGGCAGGTCTCTTATAAAAGTAATCTTTTACAAATCATTGGTCAAAAGAAAACTTCCTCGAATTATACTTTCAACCTATAAATATTCACGGTTTGTCTGTAGCATATAAGGTCTATTATAAACAGAATCTTGAATATGAGATATCAAAAGAAAATGTCCCTGAATAGTGAAGAACTACTCTTTCAGCCTATAAATACTAACAGTTTGTCTATAGTATAGATTCCTACTGAGGGTCTATTATAAATGTAATCTTTTACAAATGAGGAGTCAAAAGAAAATTTCCCTAAACAGTGACGAACTACGCTTTCAACCTATAAATATTCTCGGTTTATCTGTAGAATACACAGTTTATTATAAACACAATCTTTATTATGAGATATCAAACGAAAATTTCCCTGAATAGTGAATGACTACCCTTTCAGCCTATAAATGTTAACAGTTTATCTTTAGTATAGTTTCCTATTAAGGTCTATTATAAACGTAATCTTTTACAAATGAGGAGACAAAAGAAAATTTCCCTGAACAGCGACGCACTACGCTTTTAGCCTATAAATATTCACGGTTTATCTGTGAAATATACGGTTTATTATAAACAGAATCTTTAATATGAGATATCAAAAGAAAATTTCATCGAATAGTGAAGAACTACCCTTTCAGTCTATAAATATTAACAGTTTATGTTTTAGTACAGATTCCTATTGAGGGTCTATTATAAGCGTAATCTTTTACAAATGAGAGGTCAAAAGAAAATTTCCCTGGCCAGTGAAGAACTACCCTTTCAGCCTATAAATATTAACAGTTTTAGTATAGATTCCTATTAAGGGTCTATTATAAACGTAATATTTTACAAATGAGGAGTCAAAAAATTTCTCTGAACATTGACGAACTTCGCTTTCAGCCTATAAATATTCACGGTTTATCTGTAGCACATAAAGTCTATTACAAACAGAATCTTTATTATGAAATATCAAAAGAAAATTTCCCTGAATAGTGAAGAACTACCCTTTCAGCCTCTAAATATTAACAGTTTATCTGTAGTATAGATTCCTATTAAGGGTCTATTATAAACGTAATCTTTTACAGATGAGGAGTCAAAAGAAAATTTCCCTGAACAGTCACGAACTACGCTTTCAGCCCGTATATATTAACGGTAATAGCAGTATATAAACATTAATGATATATTCGAAATTTATATAACTTATAAAACTAATGTTATACTCATTCTTTACCCTTTTATATATTTGTTGGTTGTTTTGGTTAAAGTGAGGGCTTTCTATGTTGTCTGCCAAGGTTCAATTTTAGACAGAACAAAATTAGTTTTTTCTGTTCACAAGACGTTTCTTATTCATTTTTTCATAAAAGATTGCAGAATTTATGCTATAATGATTACTACTACTTTATTAGAACTACATTTAAACAGTTAATTTAATAATGCAAAACATAATTATCAGTCTATAAATAAATATTATCTATTTGTTAAAAAAATTCAATATTTTAGGTATACTTGAACCATTGTTACTATTCTTTGTATAGCTTTACATATACATTAATACTGATTGATTAGTTTTGAACACTACGGCCTACTATTTTGCTACACGAGGGATATACATGTATATCGGTAATTCAATGTCAGATGAAATCATGATCATATCCAGTGACCGAGAAAAAAAATCTTAGGTACCAGGATAAGTTTTTATGAGTTAGCTTGAAGAGCTATTTCTTTAATTTTGGAATTCAGCTTTGAAGCCGAACTAAGCAAAAATTTAAGAAAAACTGGTGTCAAGTTCTTATTATAAAAATAAAAATTGGTGAAATTGAATACTAAAGCAGTAGACAAATAATTATTCTTACTTTTATTACGAACTTAAAATCCCCTTAAAGAAGGTCCTTTTAAATTTACGAACTTTAAACGAGTTACACTACGCTGTTCTAAGTTTGAGGGAAATTTATTTTTGATAGTATTCAAGTTTTTCAACAAGAGAAATAATTCTGAGAAATAAATATTGTATGCAGACGGATTTTTGGTAGAAAAATAAGCTGAATAACAAATTGAAGAATTTAATCTCCAAGGAGATTTTTTGTCCTGGATTTATTTAATCAGATCAAATATTGATTATTTATGTTGTTTAAAGCATCTTTTGACAGTCTCCTGTAAAATAATTTTAACAAATCATTTGTCAATAGAAATATTTGTTAAAATATTTAAAATATTATCATTTTATAGATCAATAAATCCTATTTACTATAGAAGATAAACAACATTACAATGTATTTTTGAATGAAAATGTCATAACTATAAACCAAATACTGTTCATTCTATATATATTTACAAATGTGTTTTAATCCCAATCTTTTAAAATTATCTCCTTTCTTACCCCCTTTTTTCGAAGCATACACTGCGCTTACGAAATATTGCGTCATGAATTATTTTAAGTATATGTTAGAAAAAACAATTATTAAATTTCCCATTTTTATTTTTTTCACTAAATTTCATTTATTATTTTAGAAGTAAAATAAATTTTACCAGAAAAAGATCGGAATTTTTTGCTTACTTAATTGTGTTAATTATATTTTTACTTTACGTACGCTAGGATAATTAAGCTTTAGTTTTCTGTCCTTCAGACATGTACTAGAGTAATTTTCCAATTTCTGATTTGAAGTATACTGCGTGAGATTTTCACCTTCAGGCAAGACTTTGATTAGAAAAAGAAATAAGTAATCGTAGTTGTCGATGTGAATTAAAGAATTTTCTTAATGGCAAATCAGATAGTATGTATTAAATAAGTTTGAGAAAATTCAATAAAAAACTGCTTTTATTTAAAAAACTGGAAGATTATCAATAACTATTTCTCTGTTAGGAGGAAAAGATAAAGTATACTAGAATTAGTTTTCTTGGTAATGTAAATATTAGATCTCGTTAATATAAAGAAATGATTTCTGGTAAGACAATGTTAAAAATTATCAAAACATCTAAGTGGTGGTGGCATATTTTTTTTTTCATCTTACACTGCATTATTATGTAAAAATGTATTTTTAGAATTTTTATTCCTTGATTTTTTAACAGTTATTACAAAACCAGCATATAGCCCGTCATATGACGGGATCAATAAAATTTTTAATTTTCCAGAATTGTATAGAACTCTATGAAACAGGTAAAAAAAATGTTGTTTTTTTTCTGAGAATTACCTATCAACAAAAATAATCGATTAAAATTATCACATATGTACTTAATCTATTATTTAAGTCAAATAAAAAAGAAATTTATTTATGTAATATCTAAGTTTAGTGATAAAACGTATGGAAATAATGCATAAAGTATTTAAATAATTTAAGATAAGAAATGATTAAATGAAATGGTTAAAGGAATGAAGTCATAATGCTAGAAAAATTGCTATTTTTACCTATTTATTATGTGATAAATTGATAAATTTAATCGCTTGCTCTTAAAATGGTGCTTCATATAATGGCATTAAACGCTCAAAAAGGGGACGGGGTGGATTTCAAACGTTTTAGAGAGGACAGTATTTCTCGCTATGATACGAAGCTTATTCATACCAATTTATTTCAGAATCGGATCTATAGTTTAGGAAAAGATAAACTTGACTTGAATTTTGAAAAACCTAACTGATCAAAAATCCAATATGGATGCCTGTATCCATTCCAGGTCCAACAGCTTCATAACTTCGAGGACAGGCGGGCAGATAACTTAGGCTATTATTACATTACGAGAAGAAAGTTTAAGGATACACAACATGAAATGTTTATGTGGCCAGGGACATCCGTAAAGCAATACGTGAATTTAATAAAATAAAAATAATAAAAATTATAAAAAGTTGAAAAAATAGTAAAAAATTATTTTAAAAATAATAAAACAACTTTCGGAATAAGAATTTAAAAGAAAAAGCAGAAAATATTAAATTTATTAGACATTAAAAAAAGTCGGCTGCTTCGGGGATAGAACCGTCAAACCGAGCAGTACGACGATGTATATATATATGTATATGTATATATATATAATATATATATATATACATATATATATATATATATATATATATATATATATATATATATATATATATATATATATATATATACATATATATATACATATATATATATATATATATATATATATATATATATATATATATATATATATATATATATATATATGTATACATATATATACATATATATACATATATGTATATATCTATATACATATATATACATACATATATGTATATATATATACATATATATATACATATATATATATACATATATATACATATATATACATACATATATATATATATATATATATATATATATATATATATATATATATATACATATATATATACATATATATATATACATATATATATATATACATATATATATATGCACAGATACATATATATATGTACATATATATATACATATATATATATATATATATATATATATATATATATATATATATATATATATATATATATATATATATATATATATATATATATATATATATATATATATATATATATATATATATATAAGAGAATTATTTAAAAAATAGACAATATTTTAGCAACTTTATTTTCTCTTTTGCAATATTAATTCCTCTGTAACTCGAGAAAACTCTTCGCGATTTTCAAAAGCATATCTATTTCTAACATTTTGATGATAATAACAAATAAAACTAAAGAGAAAAATTATTTTCCATTTTTAGCACGTTTTTCTCAAATATATTCTACAGGCAAGGGGTTAAAATAGAGATGCAATTAAAAAAAAGTTTCATTGCAATAAAATATTTATGTTATTTGAAAATTCTTTTGATGAGGAATCGTGCGCTTGAATTGAACTTTTCAAAACAAAAAATTATTTCATATTTTTTTGTCAAAATGTATTTCGAAAATCCGTTGTCCATTTAAATATATACTTTGTAAACAGAAAAGCAGTTA
>CM063506.1:125153681-125158681 GCA_032207245.1 Pardosa pseudoannulata | reverse complement strand
TGCTTTGTCAATCTCTATTTCGAAGTATTTCGTTTGCGGTAACACATGTATCTCTAATTTCACCACTTAAATATCTTGGATGACTTTCGTAAAAAATATAAATAATTCTCTTAAAAAATATTTTTATTCGTAATTTTAGAATCCGTTATTTCTAATGGAATGATCTTCGAGACTTGACGAGCTTTATGTGTATTAAAAATTAACAATCTATAATGTCTATTTATATATCTATTTATAACCGGAAGTAAAGGGACAATAACGAGGGTGTGTTTCCCATATTCCAATCTAGTCGACAAAGGGTGAAGTAAAAAATCATAGAACGCTTTGGTCACTGACACAATAGAACTTAAACATATTTTTTGAAGACTTTTTTTCCTCGGTGTGTTCCACTCGGAGGGTTAATCACCCCTGGACTTAAAATATAACATACAATTATTGTAAATGAACATTGTGTTTTCTATCTGACTACTATAAGATTAGTTTATTATCTATTACGAATGCTGTCGGGAACACAACTGACACACGGGGCATACTTTTGGAGAGCCCCTCTCCACCCAGAAGAATAATATGTGGGAACTATTTGGAGCCTATATGCAGGTGGAACGCAAAGCGTTATAGACCTTCTTGTTCTCACTCATTCGCCCATTGCACTGCACTTAATAAAAACAGCAATATATTTTGGTTTTTTTAACCCACTTGTAAACTCGCCGAGCGGTTTGCGATGTTTCTATTTCCGATTGTAAGTCATACCTTAGTCATTTGGATATGATTTCTCATGGGTCTCGTATAAGGAACAGGTATGGAGGCGAAATAATCAGTCGTGGATGATTTCAAACTTAACAACTGTCATTTATTTAACAAAAAAAAATTTAAATAAATATTAAAATGTATAAGTAAAATCGTCCAGAGAGGAGATTACGCTAGACAACCTGCTCATCTAAAAGTTTAGCCGGGAGTCCCCTCCCGTTTCTTCTTTTCCATACAGGAAACCTTGGTTTTAGGGGAGATCGACACCCCCTCTTTGTACTTGGAGTAGCCGAAACGCCCTTTGGCGCCCAGCCGACGCGGTAACACAAAACACAATTTCTTTTGTTTGTCGGTGCGTTGACAAAAACGGCAGACTTGACACTTCTAATCATCCGTGCGTCAAAAGGACCATCACTGGTACAATACTTATTCGGCATTTTGAAATGTTCGGCACCTTACAATGAACAAAAGTTCGCTTTAACCCTCCGAGTGGAACACATCTAGAAGAAAATTCTCCAAAATACGCTAATGTTAGTGGCCAAAGAGTTCTATGATTTTTACCTTCATCCTTTGTCGACTAGAATGAAATATGGAAAACCCAACCTCGTTATTGTCCCTTTACTTCCGGTTATATATTGATATATAAATAGATATTATAGATTGTTAATTTATAATACACATAAGCCTCGTCAAGTCTCGAATATTATCCCATAAGAAATAATGGATTCTAAAAGTACAAATAAAAATATTCTTTGAGAGACTTATTTATATTTTATTCGACAGTCATCCAAGATATTTAAGGGGTGCAATTAGAGATACATCTGTTACCGCAAACGAAATTCTTCGAAATAGAGATATACAAAGCCATGAAAAGTTATCAGCGTCTTTGTATCTTAGGGGGTAGGGTTGCATCCCTCAAGAAATGTCAGTGAAAGAAGGTTGCAGTTCCTAACCAATAGACCTGACCCTCCTACCTCAGAACTCCATGGGGTAAAGCACTGGAAAAATGTACATTACATCCATTTTTGGAGCGTTTTTGGAGGTCGAAAATTGTACGTTTTGAAGTCATCATCGGTTTGGCGGAATTGTACGTGCGAAACGCTTAGAGGGTTAACAAACGCTCTTCTTGACCCCCGACAGAGACGGACGCGATGCTTAACCACTGTAGAAAGTTAAACAGAGATTACTTACACGAAATCTTAACAGGGTTTTATTCACTGTGGAAAAAAGAATTAGAGTCAAATTTAGGGTTGTTAACATATACACAATCACTAAGTTCCCTAGTGGCTAGTGCCAAGAACGATTTTGCCTACCAGCATTACTCTCGAGGCAATATTTCTTTATATTAACAAGATTGAACCGCCATGCTAGAAAGGAATATCTCTGATGTCGACACCTGTCTATTTTGAGATTTTCTACTATTTCTTGGTTTTTTAGAGAACTTTCATTATTTATTTTTATCCTCCTCTTTGCTTATGTATGCTGGTATTATAAACGTATGCGCTTGTTAAAAACATGAAATTCATTCTGACTTCATATACTAGAAAGCAAAGTCTTTCCTCCATAGGACCACTAAGTAGTTAGTAAATTTAATATTTCTGCTTATGTAAATTTTGCATGGCATATCAGTATTAATCAACCGGCAAGATACTATTGCATTTAAACGCACTCCATTGTGAGGAAAGTTTAATGTTAAGTTTGATGTTAAGTTTACTAGGTTCGTTAGGTTTAGAGACTTGCAACATGACAGTTGCCCGAGGTGCCATTTGTTTAGTTGCCCATCTACAAGGATGTGCTATACTATAGAGAGGGGATACTATCAGAGGGCCGTATAAGAATAAAAATAGTTAACAAGTAGCATTTTATAGACTTAAATCATACTGAGAGAAATCTATTCCTCGGCCCTGACAATTAAGGATATTCCATAAAAGAAAGAAGAAAAGAAAATAATAAATATAATTTTCCAATCTCTTGACTGATCTAGATATGTTAAGACCTAGATAGCTAAGACTTCTTTCAGGGAGATTTAAAGCTTCATATAGAAGCCGTTAGAATCTTAAACATTAATAAGTTGTAGGATGTCTTGCTAAATCTCTGTAGTTCATTAACACTAGAATTACGGTGGTCTTTGTATACCTAGAATTACGGCGGGTGTCATTTTGACCCCTTGATAAGATATCTGCATATTTCTCTATATGATATAATATATTTGTGAAAAATAAATTAAAATAGCGCAAATTATGACAACTACAGTTTGTTTTTAAAAATATATAGACTTTGCAGGTATGTAGGATCAATTAAACGATTTACCAAGTTCTCTCCTAAACTTTGATCACTTGGTCTCATTTCATCTTTTCCTGAATATAGAAATCCGTTTAATAAGTATTTTGTCCTAACATCTACTTCTAGCCAAAATTTTATTCTGAATTTATCCAGCTTGTTAGGCATATACTGCAAGAAACGGCATCTTATTTTTGTAGGGAATAATTGTTCATGAAACGTAATATTTTCATTTGGTTTGTAGCAAAGCTTACAGTTTTCTGTAAAAGTATTCCATACCTCGGATATTAGTGTAACAAACGTGAAGACCTTGTTAGTTTATTTTCAAAACGAAGAAATTTCATAATTTCCGGAAACCTATCTCTACTCATCGTTTCATGAAAAAACTTTCGTCCCCAAGTCTTGGACCACAAACTAAGAATTGGTAAGCCCTTGGCGGCTAATGCCCCCTTACGTACGACAACGCTATGAATGCTTCCAGTTCTGCTAATAAAATAGTGAAAGAGTCTTTATGAAGTTTACACTTGTCTTCAACATCAGTATATAGCCTACCGTATTTCTAGGTATAATCATTTGTTACGGCTAAAATAAAAATACGATTTTCTTGAAACCTTTACTATTTCGTAAATCACAATGATTTAGGAAAAGTCAAGAAAGGATTAAGATTTTGCAAAAAAATAGAAGAGCTATCAGAGATAAAAGTTCGCTAGGTGTCAAAATGACCCCTTCCGTAATTCTAGTGTTAAGAAGAATGCTTATCTATAAATGTGTCAATGGTTTGGTTTGTTTTGGAGTGCTACGGTCTACTGTTTTGCAACACGAGGGTTAATGAGACCGGGACCTACAGCTTAAAGCCGATTCCGAACGGCTACGAACATCCATGCCACAGTGGGATTCGAACCCACGAACTCCGGTACCGAAGGCCAGCTCCCTAACCAATCGGCCATCGTTCGGCAAATGTGTCAATGGAGGAAAGAGCTTTAGTAAACCAAAGTTTTTAAAAATATAATTATGGTCAATCATATCTGAAGATCGAATGAATTATTTGGCAATTTTATCTGTAGAAAACGAGATTGCAGAGAACATGAATAAAGAAAGAGCGACAAGAAGATTTGCTAATGTAAAGGCTAGAAAAATATTATGAGTATACTAATTTCCTATACTGTCCAAATATTAGTTGAGAAAAATGTTACTGTCCATTATTCACTAAAAAACAGTCCATATCGAAAACTCATCTTTCTATTTTTGTGAGAATTTTAATAATTATAATTAGAGTACCGAAGTGCAACTTGTACAGGGCTCCATCAACCATATGACTTTCTAAGTTTAGTTAGTTGAAAGCTTGTTAGTTTCCGGTAAGATCACTGAATACAACAAAGTACACTACCATTGAAGGCAGTTTAGTAGCTAACCGCGATTAACCCATGGAGCCAACGAGTAGTTGGATGCAATTCTCTGTTTAAAAAGAGATTAATCGCGGTTAGATGTTAAATGACTTTGGGGAGACCGGCCCTGAATATACTATACTATGCTATTACTAATAAAATTAATCGAACACTTATAGTTTGGTTTGTTAATTTTTACTTTAGCTTTAGTGTTTAAATTATGCATATAAAATAGCTTTTTGGATAAAATTAGTGCTCTTATCACTGAACTCTAAAATGTTTTTGATGACACTGGAGAGTTCTACTGAACATGATCTGTTAACCGGTGATCTAGTGATAAGATAAATGTTCATTAAGAAAAGTTTAAAATATTTTCTTGAAAAAGTAAAAGGTATACTTTTAAATCGTGTTTGAAAAAGATATTTAAAACAAAAAAGGAAGGGGTGTGTAGTATTTTATGATCGACTTTCTAAAACTTTTGAAGTTATAGTTATGGACGAGGATTACTTTTTTTTAAATGAGCTTTATAATTATAAAACTTCAAAATGCAGTACAACAATTATTTTGACGCTTTTAAGATGTAATTAA
>CM063506.1:125118681-125148681 GCA_032207245.1 Pardosa pseudoannulata | reverse complement strand
TTGTTATAGTGTATATAGGATATAGCTTATCTTTTGCATTTTATTTTTAGCTATGGAAGATTGTTTGCTAGATTAACATGTTCCTGGTTTTAAACGATGCATATCAAGAACTAAAATTTTGAACTAGATAGCTTTCAATAGAATACTAATATTTTAAGAATAAAGGAAGAGTTTATTGTTTAATATGCATGGATAGGAAAGCTTAGATATTTTGAAAAATAAAATCAAGACATATCACTGAGAAATATTAGGTATGAAGAGCTAAGGAAAGACATTGTATTGTGGAAAAAAAACATGCCGTAATGTAAAGAAGGGAAGAAATATCCTGGGATCTTAGCTTAGTTTAAGAGGTTTGATTCCCATCATGTGCAAATTGCATCTGTGAAATGATTTACTGAGTGAAATAACCTGAAACAAGTTTTCATAAGCCGGCACATAAGTGTTATTGATTTAAAAAAATACTTAAAAACATTCACCCTGTAAGTTATATCAAATTTAAATGAATAGTTTAAAAGCTGATAAAGAATGAATCGATAAAATTTCGAGAGCAAATACCTAAAATAGGGAACTAAATAAATAGAATCTCATGTAGACTAGAACCAATTTTCGTGAACGAATAGAATAGAAGAAAGCAAAACATTAACTGTTGACATTTGTAGAATTATCCATTTATATTTTCAGTTGCAGCAAGCACCTTAGTTAAAAATGTGATACAGAAAAAAATATTGCATTTTTTGTTATTAGATAAAAACCATTAGGGTTTGCTTGCAATTAGAATCCACTCTCATTTCATAGATCATTATGGATAAACGCGGAACCTTGTGCGTGTAAGCCATTTTATATTCATCTCAATTCTTGGAGAACTCCAATGGAAGTGAAATAATCTTGATTAACTGAGCGGGACTTCACTGGGCAAGCAAGATGGAGGAAGATAACTCCGTCAGCAACCACACACTGAGCGACGTAGAGTGCCTTAGGGAACGCAAATGGTGGTGTTTCTTGCTTTCCAGCATTATCACCTTCTTGGTGGGTCTGTTCATCATACTCATATGGCGAGCGTTCGCCTTCATCTGTTGCCGGAAAAAAACCGGCGACACTCAGGCGGTCACCAAGTCAAAAGTGCCGGATAGCAAGAGCGGAGGTAACAACAGAGAGGTCGCTGAGATTGGGTTTATGACGGAGGCCAAGGACTGGGCAGGTGAACTGATTTCTGGACAGACGACCACTGGAAGAATATTGGTAAGTTCCTTTAAATTATTGTTTTTGTTAATGCCAAAGGGAGCTGAACCCTTACAGAATACTTCCCAAGGTTTTGTTGGGTGTGTCCATTTCAAGAAAGTAGTCTGCTAAAACAGTTTATTTTCAAAGTATACCCCAGGATGGATTTATTTTACTATTCATAACTTTTACACCAAAGGAAAAATATTGTTATAAATGTCTTTACCAGAATCTGAATTTTAGGATACCTCCCGTTTGGACAATTTTTGAGATTTTAGATTACTTCTTAACACTAAATCTACCAAGAGGGGTCAAATGACCCCATTTTTCGTTATTTTTGCCCCTGTAAAAATGTCCGGTAGTTTTAGCGTTAAGATATGTTAAGAAGAAACTTGATATATTTAGGACAATTTTTGCAACTTAAGATTTTTCTGTACATACTAATACATTGCAGTTTAGAAAATATTAACTAAACTGTATTCTGTATATGCCAGGATTCGAATTTAATTTGTCAAAGCAACCCATTTAGTTGTATTCAAACCTTAGTATCATTTTTAATTCAGCAATCCAACCGTATTCTTATAAAAAGTACCAGTTCTCTTTAGTAAGAAAGGTGAAACTTAACTTGGATAGAAAATCAGTTTATATACTTAAGTAAATTGATTACGAAGGAATGTATGGTGTAGTAAAAATTAGCATGAAGCTTTTAGTAATATTTTAAACCATTTTTCTGATTATAAGTTGTTTCTGACTTAATATTTGTCGCATTGAAAAATTTGTTAAAATATTTATTAAATTTTTTCTTAAATGTTTATGTTATTTCTTATTTTGATCGCATGTTCTTAAATCGTAATTTAAGATGTTACTTTCGTTTCATGTGTTTTTTTTCTAAAGATCTCCAAAAGTCGATATTTCTATTTTTGAAAACCCAACCGGAATTATGAAGTTTATTGAAATAAAAATATTTTTCTATATTTTGGTAGAAATTGTTTCAAAATGCATGCAATAAGCACTGGCATCATATCTTATTTTGGGATACCTTGGGTAGAAGCCGCATTATCCCCTCTAGACACATAAATATGAAGGAAATCTACACTCTAATGTGGTCGACACACGATTTAAATGTAGGAAAAAAAGAAAGGGGGAGGGGAAAGATCAGACATGAAAAACATACAGAAATATACAAATTTCATAAGAGTAGAGGGTGGAGTATTTGTCGAGTTAACATTTTTTTTTAATTTAAAAGCACCATTTGACTATTTACAGGCAACAATACAAATAGGATATAGCAATAATATGATGTATACAATACTAGGCTCAATAAGATTTTGTTTATTATTAACATAGAACACTGTCATACTTCTAAAAAAGTTTAGTTAGTAGCTAATTTTCTCCATGGACTTATGCCCGTAGGGATCACTATGGTTGTCCTGGGGTGGCAACAGTTTTCAACCCGTAGGGCACCCTGTTCTTCAGTCAAGCCACAATGGGTTCTTATATTAGTTCAAGTCAGTATTTCAAATTTCATTAAATTAAAGCTCTTAGTGCGATCTTTTAAGACTAAAGAATTACTATGGTTTCTCAGCTAGCATAAAGAACAAAACTTTAGTGAAATAGCTCTTCAGATAATAGACTTCAGGGTAAATACGTCCGTTATAATTGAGAAAGATTGAACGAGTATCAAGTTACATATTAAGAAAAAAAACCTTAAGTCATCTTTTAAATGAAACCTTTGATTAAACATTTGTTCGACGACGACAATAAGACTCTGGTGGTCTGTAAATATAATCAAACTCTTAGCAGAAATGTAATAAAGCTGAAGTGAGGCCATTGAATAGTAAAAAAAAAATAATGTAAATGTTTCAAGACATATCCCAGTTCGTCGGTTTGATCTAGAGAGGAATGGCAAAAAGAAATTGACTTCGTGATTCGAATTCTATAAAGTTTATATCATTTGCAGACTTTCTTCTTAACTTTATATTTTGAAAAGACTCGGAGACAGATGCACTTTGATATTATTTTAAGCTTCTAGAATCTTAATATAAAGAATTTGGTAATATTAATTTGTTTTTCTCTATACTCCCTGGTAAGAATGCAATTTGGAACGTGTACTAAAATATTCTTATTCGTATGCTTTATACGACCTTACGATCTTTGTTAGCATCCAAAGAGTTTTCGAAAAGTATCTAGAATTATAAAAGCTTAAGTCTATAAAGACTTAACTAATATACCATCTAATGTACCTAATGTACATTAGATGAAATCATTTTAATGACATAAAATTAATGATGTACACTTTAATGACATCTAATGTACCTATTTAGATGTTCAGTTAACCAAAAGATTTAGTGTTTATGAACATAAAATACCTTTAATTTAGACATGTACAATATTTTGTTTCATCATTACTTTGAAAGCACTTGATGAATTAAGCATTTTTAACTGAGTACCGGAAAACTTGTATTTTGCTAAACTACCATATAACTTGGCTGCTACAATAATTTCTAGACTTCGTAATTTTTGACGAAAACTCAACATTATTTTCTTGTATTTTTTTCTCTAAATGACGTACTAGTTGTAATTCTAATGTATAGTTTAGATTATTATTCTTTCGGTTCATATTCTACATAATTGATATCTGCATTTATCAAAGTAAACGAGATGTTTCGAATTTTCAAGGAGTGTTTCCTTAAAGTAAAATATACCTACATTTTTCAGTTTTCTTCAAATTTCAGCCCAAAGTATTATATTTTAATTTTCATATTTTCAACATATCTTGGCCTAATTTTATAATCACTCAACCTTTACGAAACGCTTCTTCATATTCATGTAGATTAAAACATCAGTTTTAGATTTAGTCTTTTCTCCTTAAAAGGTATTTTTTATATTACCACTTTGTACAACATTACGCAGGACGAAAGATATAAAGAATATTTTCAGAATAGGGTGAAAAATAACCTTACGAAAACAAGACAGATAGATGAGATTGATAAAGGTGGATGTCAACCACCCCTCGAATAGTATACAGTAGTGGAAAGATTTGCTTAGTGAATATTTCAACCAAACTATTACTTTTAAGCCTTAAACGGCTGGGTAAAAATACTGACCACCTCTCCCCAAAAGATATAAAAAATAAAAATAATAAATATGTGGTGATCAGTTAACTTAGAGACATTTAAAATAGTGTCAAGATTAGCTTATTCCTTCCATGGCAGTATGTGCTTGTAATTTTTTTCCAATGCATCAGGCGATACAGATATTATACTACCTCCCTAAAAAGGCTGCGAACCTGTTACTCTTTTACCACCATCGTACGAGCACGTGCAGCCGTAAGGTATGCTCCGGACGCGAGTAACATTACCCCCTCTGGGTCTTCATAATTTAGATACAGGGACTAATAAGAAGACCCCCAGGCATGGCCTGCCATCCCAGAGGTATCGTTTAAGAACTTGAAGAACATTGTGACCACGAACACATTTTAAGTGCCCCAGTCATCTTTAGAGAACACGGCTGATCTTAGGACGGCTTGAGCCCCGAACCCGCAATCTTTCAGTTACGAAATCGATGCCTTTGTCGACAGAGCTCTTGCTGGTAAAAATTGAACATGGGATTACAATTTTAAGGTTTGAAGATAAATGAGTTGAACTGTGCCACTCACTGAGAGACGAGGTTCATACAAAATGACCTATCATATCGCTTCAATTCTCATAAAACGTATAAAAGCTTTAACAGTCCTAGATCAGGGATGGGAAATTTTGCTTTATTAAACTGCTAGAACTACAGTGAATTAAAATGTAATAAATTTTATTTGCCGCAATCTTATGTTCGAATATGTCGTAAATGCACGTTTTTTGTAATGAATAATGAGCAAAACATAGTTATAGAATACAATGGTTTCATATAAAAAGTCATAAAAAGGAATAAATTTTAATAATAGAGGATGAAACTCAGTACTTATTTTATAAAAGATATTTTACGACCTCTAGCAAATTGTTTATTCAGACTTAGGTATTAATAAATCCTCATAACATCATTTATTGACTCAATAATAATATATTTCGGTAATTATTTTATGTATATTTTTTACCTTTCAAATTCAAGGCTTGAATGAAAAATATTTTGGCATGGTATAGATTTGGCCTAGATTATTAAATTTTCCCTTTCTTTTCACCTTTTAAAAGTATTACATAAATATTTCCGTGTAAATTTAAGTCATTATAAAATTAAACAGATTTCGCTCAAATGACACTATTTACATATTATAAAAGTAGACCAGCATTTTACCAAAACTATTTTAAAATTGAAAATATGTATGTCTTTTCTTTTAATGAATCAAAAAGGATATATATATATATATATATATATATATATATATATATATATATATATATATATATATATATATATATATACAGGAATTGGATAAAAATAAGGAAATACTTTGTCAAATACATATTTGAACCATATATATTGATTATGACCAAACATATAAGTTAAGCTGTTGTATTTGGTCACTATAAACGCCCCCTACATAATTTTTTCAATATGGTGCATGTGTTAGTAACTGCCAGAACAGTGTTCTATATATCGAAGATTTATACCACATATAGGAAATGTAGAGAAATGCCATCCACTAAGTCACAACATGGACGAAAGTGTATTTTCGGTAATCGTGACAGATGGTCACTGAAGATGATTGTGACCCCCCCTGAAAAGAAAGACAGCTACAAAAGTTACTGCTGGACTGAATAACGGCTCACAAACCTTGCCAACACCAAAATAATCAGTAGGAAGCTGCATAAGAAGGGAAATTTAGAGACATGCCATACGGAAACCACTCCTCAGTCATGCAAAAGCCTATAACAGGAAAAATTGGTGCCGATGCCATAAAAACTGGACTACGGAGTGATGAAAAACAGTTAATTGGCCGCGTAAGTCTTGTTCACACTTTTGGTTTTCAACTTTCAGCCGAGATTATACTTGGAAAAACTTTTTTTGCTATGCAGACTTGCCAACAGAGTTTGTTCAGCCATATTGTGCTAAAATATGGACCCGTAATTACCTGCCAGATTGCGTTACTGGTAAGGATCTGACCATTTTGGGAGATCATGTCCATCTCACTGTAGAGTATTAGATACTCGATGGTGTCGTGTCCGAGATGGTAAAGTTATGTTCAATCTGCTCCCTTCGTCCAAGTCTGATTTTGTGAGCCTGAGGATGAGGTATAGCATCCCTCATGAACATTTCAATCCCCAGATCTTAATATCACTTAGCCTTTGTGGTCTACTTTGCAAGCTGCGTTATAGCTATCCACCTACATCATCGTTACTTGGATTTGCTATTATTTTGCAGGTAGAATGGTAGAAGATTCCATTTGAAACTATACAAGAACTGTATTGATTCGAGAAGTTTGCTTGCAGTTTCGAATGCCAACGGCCATTCTAACACCCTATTAGATATGTTATTTTTAAGGAATTTTCATATTTTTGTCCACCCCTTGAAATTTATATCAAAAGCTAATAATAAATAATATAAAGAATATTTTAATATACTAGCCGTTTTCCGGTACAAATGTTTCTTCTGTAAATTAATACAAAATTTTAATTCAGAATGGACCGAACGATGGCCGAATGGTTAAGGTGCTGGCCTTCAGTACCGGAGTTCGTGGGTTCGAATCCCACTATGGCATGGATGTTCGTAGGCATTCGGAATCGGCTTTAGGCAGTAGATCCCTGTCTCATTAGCCCTCGTGTTGCAAAAAGTATACCGTAGCGCTCCAAAACCAAACAAAACTAATTCAGAATGGTATATATCCCAAGCTTAAAACCCTCAATATAAGTTCCTTTTAGACACTAGAACATGTTTTAATTTCTGATGTGTATATTTAAACATAGCTTTAATCGTCTGAAAACTTTCTACTGCCTCAAAGGTATCTTTTGATCATAAATCCCTTGAATAAGAATTTTTTTTTTATTTAAGGAGAAGGAGAGGTGAGGAAATCCATTGTGAGAGATCCAATTAAGCGAACGAGGACAAAAATGTCATAAATTACTCCCAAGAAACCTTCGCATAATTAGTCACTGACTTTCTTTTCACTAAATTTCTCGGTTCTGCAATTTTTGTGATAGGCCTGAAATTAAACCTTCAAAATTTTAAAACTCCCAACAAGTAATTAAGTTGCCCGAATCTGTCGGGATATCTAGAGGCAGCCACTGTTGCCATGGAAACCCACCAAAGCACCAGACGAAATAAAACTCTCCAATGGAATTAGTTCCAGGCTGGTGATTGAATTTTCAGGAATGCCTTCGGGTAAATAAAACGACAACTGGTTAGTAGTACGGAGGAATAGAAGACACAAATTTTGTCTTGTGAGATCTATGATAGCATCTTTGTTTACACGGACGGTTTCTTATCAGTTTAAAGTTTCAACGAATTTTCTGGAATATTTTGGAACCGTGCGAAAATGTTTCTTAAGAGCAACTTGAAGTTGGTTTATACTTTTGTACCAAATATATTTTTGTCTGCTATTCTTAAACTTTGAGTTTTTGCAGAAATACTACACATATCTCAGGAAATATAGACGGCAAATATAATGAAACTAGCATATAGCCTGACATATGACATAATCAGTAAAATTTTTTAATCTTCTAGTATTGTAAAGTACTCTATAGGGCATGTAATAAATGGTTTGTTTTTTGGCTGAAAACTATCTGGTACAAGCTCAATAATTTGTCTTTACTGACCACATGTTAATTGCCAATTTTAATTTATCTTCTCATATTACGGGATAGGATGGGCAGCAGAGGTTTTAATATTGACGGTGACTATTTGACGGTATGATGTCCAAAATTTAACGAATGGAAAAATTGTCGTCAAAAATTTAGCAATTGATGTCAAAAATTTAGCGAATCGATTGCAAACCGCGTGGTTATGTATAAAAAACAAGCACACAAACGAACAAATTTCTAAATTTTCAAAGACATATAACTTAAACATTAGATATATAGTAATCCATGAAATAGACTCCTAGACTTTGTTGTTAATACTGGTGATAAAATTTTCATTGCAACAAAAAAATAAGATTAAATTTAAAATTATCATATATGTACTAATCTTTTATTTAAACCAAATATAAAAGTAAATTATTTACGTAATATCCAAGTGATAAACTTATGAAAATAATGCAGACGATATTTAAATAATTTAAGATAAGAAATAATTAAATGAGATGTTTAAAGGATCGTCGTCATAATGCTAGAAAAAATTTTATTTTCATCTACTTATAATGCGATAAATTGATGAATTTAATTGCCTGCTCTAAACCGGGGATAATAGGGCTTAAAATAATGCCATTAAACGATCGAAAAGGAGAGAAGGGGTGGATTTCGAACTCGCTTTGAACGTCGCTAACTCAGTAAGAATCTAATATGGATGCTTCTATGCATTCGAGGTCCAACCACTTCAAAAATTTGAGGACAGACGGACAGATAACTTAGGCTATTATTATATAGGGGATGTGATAACACTAAATAAAAGTTATTATTCAAAGCATAGGCAAAGTTATTATGAATTTTAAAATATTAATATATGTTTGTTATTATATTGTTTTTATTTTGATTATCTTAAAATTAATTTTGTGTTGATTCCTTATAAGACTAGAAAAATAATTTTATGACTGCTTCAAAGTTTTATTAAACTGTTTAAGTTGCCTATAACTTTGTCTCCTAGGGTTAATGGGAATTTGGCCGAACGATGGCCGGTTGGTTAGGGTGCTGACCTTCGGTATTCGAGTTCGTGGGTTCGAACCCCACTATGGCATGAATGTTCGTAGCCTTTGAGAATCGGCTTTAGGCTGTAGGTTCCGGCCTCATTAGCTCTCGTGTTGCAAAAAGTAGACTGTAGCACTCCAAACCACACCAAACCAAACCTAATGGGAGTTTGCGTATTCAAATAGACATTTGCATCTATCGAATAAATCTATTTCAGTTTTTTACTGGGTATAAGTTAATACTGTAGTCAGTATTATAAATTTCCTTCAATTTCAGTTGTTCAGTTATTTTTATTTAGTTGGTGTCTCATAGATACGGTATCCATAACAAGTGCATAAGTTTGTCGTTAATACTATTTTGATGCATTGTTTACAACGAACTTACATATTCTGTGAGGAGAATTAAAGTGATTAAAGTGGAATAAAGTAACAGTGGATGGACATACTCAGTGGTAGGCGTATCTGTTAGATATTACAACCAACTACTGATTAAAATGACAAACTTAGTGCATTAGGATTCTGCGTCATTTCCCATTTGTTTAGATTTAAAAGATAGCTTATGTTTTAAATATCCTGCAAAATGTATTTATCTTATTTGGTATATTTGTGTTGGTTCAGAATTGAAGCTTTCGTGATTTGTATTTAAATAATCAACCCCAGATAAAATGTTTTATTTTCTTAATTTGAACTTATTATTTTTTATATATACTCTAACAAAACTGATTGTTTAGACAAGTACTGGTCTTTAAGAGAATTTTAAATATCACTGTAAGTATGAGATATTATTTTTAATGCAGTAAAAACATATCACAAATATATTTCTAAAAAGTAAAAATATGATGTTTTAAGACAACTGAAAAGTTGTGTAGTGCGCTTCACAACTTTTCATAAGCTATCATAAGTGATAGCAGCTTATGTTTTAAATTTTCCTTGAAATGCACTTAACTTATTTGGTATATTTGTGTTGGTTCATAAATTGACGCTTTTCTGATTTGTATTTAAATAATAGACTTCAGATAAAATATTTTATTTTCTTAATTTGAACTTAAATATTTTTTATATTCTAACAAAAACTGATTGATTAGACATGTACTGGTCTAAGAAAATTTTAAATATTGCTGTAAGCAGGGGATGTTATTTTTAATGCAGTAAAACATATCACGAATGTATTTTTAAAAAGTAAAAATATAAGGTTAAGATAACTATGAAAAGTTGTATAGTGTGTAACTAAAAATTATTGTATAAACAATTTTACCCAACTGTGTTAGGCACCAAGAAAGAGGATTTCAATATTTAAAATTAAATTATGAGTTGTTTTTATATTATAATTTTTATATCTAAATGAGAAAGGCATTGCTGTTTGGTAATGAAATTCATATATTCGAATTCTACTGCTAGCATGGATGTTCGTATCCGTTAGGGATTGGCTTTAAATAGTAGTCTACAATGTCATTAGCCTTCGAGTAACCAAAAGTAGTGCTCCAGATCAAATAAATTCAACTCTGACAACAGCCGACCTTAACAATGGCTGATTGGTTAGGGTGCTGGCCTTAGGTACCAGAGTTCGTGGGTTCGAATCTCACAGTGGCAGGGATACTCGTAGTCGTTCGGAATCGGCTTTAAGCTGTAGGTCCTGGTCTCATTAGCCCTCGTATTGCAGAAAGTATACCTGACATCAGCTGAATGGGTAGGGCGCTGCTTTCTTCGGTTCCAAAGTTCGTTGGTATGAATTCCATCGATGGCATGGATGTTTTTAGCCATTAGGAATCAGCATTAAGTAGTAAGACTTGGTGTCGTTAGTCCATGTGCATCAAAAATGTGGACTGTAGCGTTCCTAACCAACCAACCTTTTTCGTAACATTCTAATACCGTATTCTTCAAGTAAGAACAATACAGATGGATATAGGTACAGATGTCTTTATTTCGAATAAGGAAGGATATTTGTACATCGTCATCGGTTTTCGTTTTGAGAAGACTAAACAAAAACTAAAATATTGAAAACTTAGTATGAATTTTAAATTCCAAATACATACCTTTGACTTGCAGACATTGATAAGAAAATGAAGCAAAACAGGATGTTAAGGCTAAAGGACAAAATATTCAATCTGTATATTTTATTTGAGTATTCTTTTAAAGAATGCAAGGGGTAGATTAAGTGAATAGACTAAAGTTTGTTGAAATGTTTGCTAGCATTGTGCTAATAAAGATGAGCGAATACGAGGGAAGGGGGGAGGATTTGCAGCACCTAAACTGCCAGTCTTGGAAGGAGTCATTAACCAAATGTCATAAAGTTTCTAAACACAGTTTTAACTGTTTACAAGCATATAAAGGCCGGCTAAAGCACCCAGTGTTGCTCGAGAATTTGTAATATACTTAACTAAATCTCAAATGATATCTCTTTTGTCCAGAAAAGAAAAACTATGAATGCGGCAAAATGAATGCGAAAATTCTATAAATTTTTAAATATGAATAAATTATATAAAACACTTTGACGAAATAATTAATAGTGCATTTGAAGAAACATTTGAATTAAGAATAGTTATTTAATCCTAGAATGCAATCCTGGTTTTGAATTTTTCTTACCATTGGTAATAAATTTCGACATGACAATTTTAGGTTCAATTCCCAAATACGGCTTGGATGTATTTGGGCTATAATATCACAGAGTAATGTTGGTCCTTTATGTGATGCTCCCAAAATATAATGGTAAACAAAATCTACGACTTCGTAGTGGCCATTGTTAAGAAAGGCAAGTGGTTCACATTGCATACAAAGGTAACTTTTTAGGTGTTTGTTTTTAAAAAGGGCAGATTAAGTGATACATACTTTCATTAAAAAAAGATAATTGTAAATTAGTTTCTTTCAGATTTTTACAGCTTATTATTTTAATTAACTCCTCTAAGACATATGTATAGCATTTAAGCGTTAACATAAAAAGTATTTCGTTACCTCTGTCTTTGTTCGAATGGAGTACCAAAATGCTTTCGAAAGCATTTATTTTTCCGATGCTCTTCTTCCAGTATACTGGCATTATGAACGTACACACAAGCTTACTTTATTTCTCTGTCTGATCACATTTTTAAGCTCCTTTAGAATTTAATATTTGTAAACTCTTTTGCTATTACACACCCGGAATGTAAGATAAATCATCTTACAAAATTTTAGCTTGGTCTCATTTCTTCAAGCACAGTTATCAGTGGGTAGTTCAGTTTTTTTTCAGCTTAAGAGAGTTAAATTGAGATTTATGGCAAATTTTTTGGAAAAATAAAAATTTGCAAAAGCTAACTTTATCCTTCTGGAGGTTGATATTTGAGAAATGTTCCTTATTGCACGTTAGGATGCAACAGTAAATACCATAATGTTTGTAAGCATCGTGGGTCTGGTTTGGTTTGTAGCACTGCTGTCTACTGTTTTGCTACACATAGGCTAGTGAGACTCGGTCCCTACTGTGAATGCCAATTCCGAAGGGCATCGGAAATTCATGCCAGAGATGAGATTCAAACCCTTGAACTCCGGTACCGAATCTTAGATCTGGACATTCTTGATAGTGATTAGTGAGTCAGTGGTATTTATCTTTTATCTTCTTCTTCAGTGGCATGACAGCCCAGGATGGGCCTTCTCAATAAACTTTTCCCAAGACATCCTTCTGGAGGCCAAATTCTTTCAGTTTTTTTACTTTAAGTACCTGAAGGTCTTTTTCCAGGCAGTCTGTCCATCTCAGGTTGGATCTTCCTAGTCTCCGCGTTCCTGTAGGTTTTGTATCAAAAACCCTTTTTGTTGTTCGGTCATTGTCCATTCTAATTAGATGGCCTGCCCACTTTATTCTTTTACAATTTGGTGAAATTTATTATGTCAGGGTCATTATATAAATTATGCAATTCTAATCTTGATCTCTTGAGCCATATATTTTTTGTATTCCTCCAAATATACTTGTAAGGCTTTTTCTTAAAAAAGGTCACCAGTATCTTTTCATATTTGTGTTTTATACAAATCTATAAATAACATATTTACATTACTATTTTTTACTATTATATCTGAAATTGAACCGAAGACTGTATTTGGTACAGATTGTGAATTACTGTTTAATTCGAATGATGTGACGTGAGTTAAAGTATAGCCGTTCAGAAAACAGTTTTAAGCTATTATTAGTCAAGCTATATTTCACATCAAACAGCTGCAATCCATATCTCTAATGTCTAAAACGCTGGAATCGATTTCATGTGTAACCATCAGCCCTTAAAATTTTGAGTGGAATGAAATGTCACTAAATCTGATTTCTAGGCAATCGGGGATAAACTTTAGGAAAGCTTCCTGCTTATGTCAAATCTGTTTTCTGATTTACGTCCGCAAATTCAGTGCACTTTACCGAAGCCTCATTTTGAAAGGGAACTTCATTCTCGATGTATTTACAATGCATCATAATGTAAACTAGCATTTTTTTAAACACGTAATTAAAATGTGAAAAGTAAATTAGAGCAGTTCAAAATATTAAATTGGCATTATTCGATCTAACATATTGTCACTTACTCTACTGTTAGCTCTAGATTTAAATATAACACACTGAAACAATAGCCAAATGTATAAATCTCTTATATTTCGAACTGGAGTTCGTTTTAAATATCGCAGCAGGTATAGATTTTTAAAGTCATTCGAAATCAACTTTAAGCAGTAGATTCTATTCTTATTAGGTCTCGTGTGGTAAAAAGTAGACCCCCTGTGCTCACAGACTAAATTTTAGAAAGTTATAGATGATTTTGCCAAAAAGAAGTATTAATCGAAGGTGTTTGGTTTACAACACAAACACCTATACCCTCAGTCAAAATTAATCAAAATGTTTGTAACTGATCAAAGAGCAACAGTGGGTTAGGAGGGGGAATATATCAAGGACAACCGGGTCAAACCCTGGTCACAAAAATCTTGTCGCACTACACAATTATAAAGATGGACAGAAGAGGGTACTATGTTAAATACCATTACAAACTAATGGGCTTAGTACATGAAAAGGATTTGGTTTGGAACCTACAGTCTGTTTTGCTATAGGAGGGCTAATGAGACCGGGTCCTACTGCTTATAGGCGATTACAAACGGTTACGAACAACTATGCCCTCAGCGGGATTCAAACTCGCGAACTCCGGTATCGAAGAACAGAGCTCTACCATTCGGCTACTGTTCGGCTACATGAAAATAAGTTAACACAGAGTTAGGAAAAATAACAAAAAAACCAAACCTACAAAACGAAAAGCGTTTAGCCAGAATTAAAAATTAAATATCCCACAAGTATGAAACACTTTCAAATTATTTATAACTGTATAAAAAACACTTTTAAAAAGTTGATTCCCTTTTTTAAAAGAAACACCTTTACAGTAAGAGATTTTCCTAACCCTTCATAAAACACTTTTACAATACTTATAACTTATTTACAATACGGTTGTTGTAATGTACTTACAACCTAAACACCAGTGTTCGTTACAAGGGGGAAATACAGAAAGAATATAATACTTTATATTGAGATTCAGATATTTATTATGTACATTCATTTACAAGTTGATCCTTGGTTATCATATATCATAATCATCAATTACTTATGTCTTATATTTACAGCATGATTACTACAATTCTCTTTATAATGAACTAATTATTCAATTACAAGCTTAATTCATGTATAGAGGCCTAAGTGACTGTAAATATAATTTTATCTTTACCTCCATTACAGGAGCAGGGGAGCAGGCAGGGGCATTCCTCGCGCGGTGTCGGTCAGGGCGGACGGGACGAGTTGGTGCTGGTGGATCCTTGTCGCACTTCTCTCATCTCCCGAATTAGACTCCTCTCCTTAACTTCGTTTCCAAATTCTTCACCTCGGTCCCAACGCCCATTTTTTCTTCCTATCCAATAGTTTCTTTTCGGGAAATTTTCCCACGTCTGTATGCCCTTCGGGAGTGTAGGTGGGCTCATTAAAGTAGCCCCTTTTGTGCAAGCTGACATTACTTGTTAGCCCCTGCTCCCATAACTCACAGTTACAGCTCTGTGCGAGCTTGACCGTTACGCTACCATTCCGTGATCTATACCTTCTCTGCAGGGGTTCCTAAACTTGACCTGAACAATTGGAGTCCTAAATTCCTCTAGGAAAATCCTCCCACAGCTGTGCATGTACGTGCAGATCACCGTGAGAAAGTACCTCGGTGCAACGGTATACCTTTTTACTACACGGGGACTAATGAGACCACGGTCTACTGTTTAAAGTAGATTCCTAGCAGATACGAACATCTATATCAGCAAAAGAATTCGAAGCTATAGACAATAAATAGGAGGTAAATGATTTCTCTGGAAGAGGGGTCGTTTTCTCGATTTCATCAGAATAGAAATGCTAGTTAGACATAAATATATTTTGCTGTTTTGTTAAAATTTTAGCAAAGGATAAGTCAATTCTTAAAACTGTTCGTGTAAGTTAATATTTTTAATACGGACAGCTAAAATTGTGTTTTAATCTTCTAAAAGTATTCAATAGAGAACCTCTTTAATTTTTCATAGGCTTTCACCTTTGAAAATCCTACTTTAGCCAAATCCACTATACCTTCTGACCTGGATATTATAGATTTACCACTGACGTTTCGAATGATTGCTTACGAATTAAGGAAAATCAATATCAATAATGGTTTGAGTTGGATGAAGGTCGAACAAACAGCCATTATATCAGCTCTGTCAAGAAGTATAACATCTCAGTACTTTATCGGTTGGAACTGTATACATTGCACGTCGATATTGAAATATATAGATTATAATTTCTTGAAGGTAAAATGTAGGGTTTCCACAGCTTTCCTATCAAACCGGAATTAGTGAATACTCGTTGTAGGTAGTGTTTGGATAAAATATTTATCAAAATAAGTCTATAACCTAAATGAAATGCAAAACCTCTTTTACAAAAGTGATATTTTTTCAAAGTTTGAAAGTAATATTTTTTAAAAGTATAATCCAGTTTTTAAAAGTGTATCAGAACATAAATTGAATTAAATTTTGTTACTGATTCAAAGACAATTTCACGCAATGATGTTATTTGAAGAGACCCCTTCCGGTAGGATTTAATAATGAAAAACTGTGCATGAAATAACCATTTAATTTTTATTTAAAAACTTGTTTCATTTTACAATTCTTACATATTCTTAATTAAAATCCACTTTTTACATAGTGTTAAATAATATCAGAACCAGTAAAATTAAGAAAATATCAAAGCAAAACATTAATAAGGTATACAGATAATAGTCTTCAAGCTAGTGGTACTTTTCAAAACGAAGTGCAAAGGAATTCTTAATTGTTTACACCGCCAAGTAGTCTCACTTTTAATTTGATTCTTGTAACACACATGGCATTTCTTAGGTTTTCTTTTATTCTGACTCATTAATTTGGCAATGACTTGCACCAAGAAATTCTAAGTAAACAATATGCAATAGTGACTTGTGATTTTCACAAGTGAGAAAAGTGTTGATAAATTCAGTACACTAGAAATTTTAAACTAAATTAATTATCATATTTAACAGTAACTTTAATCGCATGACGAGTGTAGCTCGTCACTGTGCGGTATGGAATGAAAAACTAAAGGCGAGCTAGACTCGTCATTTTACTGGAAGGGGTTAATGGGAAAATGTTAAGGAATAAAGCATCTTATCTGTGAGTAATGTGTTATGAAAGTACTAAATACATGTACTTTAAGCTTTAAACATAAACAAATTTGTTTATAGATGAGTGAAATCGAGCTTGAAAGTTTGAAGTACTAAATGCATGTGCTTCAAACTTTAAACCTTGAGGACGCGTGCTGCCAACACAGTTACACGAGAACATGCACTGGGTCACGAAAGCCCCATGCATTTTTTCTCAGCCTAATACCAAGAAAATTGCTTTTCACGATGAGAAAATTGGTATGACTGAAAATACTTTATTAAAAGCTTACTCATTGACGTACAGTAGTAACAAGTGAAGTTCGAAAATTAACACTATATGTTTTTGTATTTTTTAGAATATTAGAAGTATAGTTTTACGCTTTCTGCTTAAATAAACTTAATTTTGACTAATTCAGCACCATTAATTAGGCTGCAGCTATAACAGTCAAGGCGCAAGTGGACTCTAGACACTAAGTAATGGGACGATGGCAGCTATAACAGCAAAAATTTAAAACCGTAAATAACAGGTTTAATGACACAATTAAGCAATTTTGAGCCGGTGGTCCCCCCGACGCTGTAATCAAGTCGAGTGCCGGTCTCGGGAATCAAGCTTAAATAAGATATTTATATATTGTTATTATACATGTTTAAAAAGTGATAAGATTTTTTAAGATTGTTCGTTATCAACTACTTTAATGAATATTACTTTAATGAATAAAACGATAGAAATTTTAATTAATAAAAGAAAATGTAATATTTACAAGTTATCTTGATTGAAACATTTCCCCTCTCTGAAATGAAGTGCCGGTCTCGGGAATCAAGCTTAAATAAGATATTTATATATTGTTATTATACATGTTTAAAAAGTGATAAGATTTTTTAAGATTGTTCGTTATCAACTACTTTAATGAATATTACTTTAATGAATAAAACGATAGAAATTTTAATTAATAAAAGAAAATGTAATATTTACAAGTTATCTTGATTGAAACATCCCCCCTCTCTGAAATGAAGTGCCGGTCACCGGAATCAAGCTTAAATAAGATATTTATATATTGTTATTATACATGCTTAAAAAGTGATAAGATTTTTTAAGATTGTTCGTTATCAACTACTTTAATGAATATTACTTTAATGAATAAAACGATAGAAATTTTAATTAATAAAAGAAAATGTAATATTTACAAGTTATCTTGATTGAAACATCCCCCCTCTCTGAAATGAAGTGCCGGTCACCGGAATCAAGCTTAAATAAGATATTTATATATTGTTATTATACATGCTTAAAAAGTGATAAGATTTTTTAAGATTGTTCGTTATCAACTACTTTAATGAATATTACTTTAATGAATAAAACGATAGAAATTTTAATTAATAAAAGAAAATGTAATATTTACAAGTTATCTTGATTGAAACATTTCCCCTCTCTGAAATGAAGTGCCGGTCACCGGAATCAAGCTTAAATAAGATATTTATATATTGTTATTATACATGCTTAAAAAGTGATAAGATTTTTTAAGATTGTTCGTTATCAACTACTTTAATGAATATTACTTTAATGAATAAAAACGATAGAAATTTTAATTAATAAAAGAAAATGTAATATTTACAAGTTATCTTGATTGAAACATTTCCCCTCTCTGAAATGAAAGTGTCTTAATCAAGCTTAAATAAGATATTTATATATTGTTATTATACATGTTTAAAAAGTGATAAGATTTTTTAAGATTGTTCGTTATCAACTACTTTAATGAATATTACTTTAATGAATAAAACTAAAGAAATTTTAATTAAAAAAATGTAATATTTACAAGTTATCTTGATTGAAACATTTCCCCTCTCTGAAACGAAATCTTAAAACAGTCAGTGACATTTTTTCCCTTTCAAAACGACATATTTATGATCTTTAATATGTTACTGACCTTTAACCTATTACCAAACTATTGTTATACTTTCTACCTGAATATTAAATAAAGTTAATTTACAACGGTAAATGTTGAAAGCTTTTCCATATAAATATCTGAAACAATCCCGACTTTCCGACGCGACCTCCTAATGTCCCATTTTGGTAATTTTATAGCAACTGGGGGAAAACAATTTGGCTTTCGCAGCTCTTTTATGAGGATTCTTTACATTCTCAGAGAAGAAAGGAAAACTTAAAAAAAAAAAACTTTTATATCTAAAACCTGCACTGAATCGGGATGAAATTTGCTACCTCCCTTGTTTTTAGTTCTGTTGTATACACTCGGGATATTTTATGGATTGTGTAAACACTGGTTTTAATTAAATAGCTTTTGTATTCCACTAAGGATCAAGGAGAGAATATTTATTGTGGGATGAGAGCAATTTTCGTAAATAGAATAAATTTTTTATTATTGAGTAAAGGTAATTGTGGTTTCTTGTACATAATTGTACACATCAATTATTCTTAACGCATTGTGTGCAGGTACATTTCGCAGAGGAATGGTACCGCTAGCTGGCGTTTTGCGCGTAAATTTATTTATTCAGTTAAATCTCAATAGATCAAAAATTATTTAATTATTTAACCAACTTTTCGTATTTTATATTTAAATATATAAACAAATATATAAATAGAAATGTACAAATAACAACCAGAAGATTTTTGTAAACAAAAAATATATTTTTTAGTGGATAAATTTATAATAGTGGTAAATTTATAATGAAAAATCAAATAGAAATATTAGTATATAGTTTTAATTATTTCCCGTTCTGTGGTTCCGCATCGACTAATGTAAAAACTAGTTTTTGTTTGTCCAAAGTTTTCCAGAATTTATGTAGTAGACAAGAACATTCGGCTTCGTTTTCCTGTATATACCGTTATTTTTGTACCCATAAACAAACCATATTGTTAAACTAACCCGTACTAGTACGTGACCCACATTCAAGTATCAATCGTCAGTAAACAATCAAGTATCAATCGTCTAGTACATGTCCCGCATACAATGTGCTAACAGTATGGAGTTTATGCTGGTCACATCTGATGAATCCATGTAATATTACTAATGAAATATTTAATTAAAACACCATTAATCGCTTTAAATCTCATATATACATGACGAAATTAGTTTTTATGCCCATACATCGTATTTAAAAAAGGCTGAACTTCTGAACCGCGTCAGTAAGTATAGAGATTGAGTAACGCCTACTATGATTGCCTAGAAAACTTTACACAACAAACGTATAACCGTCTCTATTTGTTCTGCCTGTTAGTCACTGATGTACAGCCGCTGAAGTGAACGCGTTCTTAAGCTGTCAGTCATATATTTACAAAGTGACAGAAAGCTTCATGAACTGCGTGTGTGTGTGTGTGCATAGTTTTGCTACAAATTTTGTAAAACTCTTAGAGAGACATTTAAATTACTTAAACTAGAAGACAATGGAGGGAAAATCTATATGTCGAATATAATTCTGCAATTAATTTAAACCTTTTCGAAAAGAACAATGTCGATCGGTGAGGATCCTGGTCAAAGATCATGGTGATGTTGGGTTTTTTAAATTTAATAGGCATTATCCATCTTGATTTTGTAAGTTTTAATACTTTTCAAATGTTATCTGATGAGGAAGTGGCCTTAATTGATGAAAAACCAAAGTTGGCTGGTATAGCCTAATAATGCATTGCTCATCATCCGCAAGTATCTTCCAAAAACATCAGATTCCCCTTGTGCCCCATAAACCCTAATCTCTGGATATAGTCCCAGTTACCTTTTTCTGTTTTGGAATCTCAGATCCACGGTGAAAGAATGTCTTTTGTAAACCCTAAAAGAGTTTCAGGAGAATGTAACAAGAGACTTTCCAAAAGTAGAAGAATCATCACAAATCATGATATTGCCAATAAAGGCTATTTTAAACGGAGTAGTGCTTAAAATCTTATAAAAGTAGTAATAAGGTGTTGTAGCAAGAGTTGTCAACATCTCATAAGTGCTCATTAGAATAGTTACCTTTTTTTGTTTTGTACATATATGGATTTCATAAAATTTTAAAAATAATTTTTAAACTCTCTTAACAATTTTCAATTTGTGGTTTTTTTTTACTTTTTAAAATTTTTAGGTTTTTACTGATATTTATGAGTCGGAGAAATCATGGCTTTAGAGTTTTTTTAATTTACTAGCATCATCAGGATCAAAATCGTACAATTCCAGTATATTTATTTCTGTGTACATTAGTTATAGAATGGATGCTAAATATAATTTCAAATGATGACATTAGTTTATTACAGGATTCAACTCTGTCAACTAATTACAAAGGAGTTATTGTATTTAGAATTAAACCATGAACATGGCAGCTGTTATATTTTCTGCTGATTTTTTCTGACTGATATACATGAAGTAGGAGTGGGAGATTAGTTCAAACTTTAACGTCAGGACTGCGGAATAAAAATATTCATGACTTTTTTAATAACAGATAACCAAATTTTTTCTTTTCGTAAAGCAATAGTTTATGTATAAAATTTGACTTTCTTAAAAAATGCTTAATTTTCTAAAGATTCCTAGAAGTGATTTATATAAGAGTTGAGAAAAATTTGATCTATAGATTGAGAAATAACTTTAGGTCTTGGTGTAGGAAATCCGAAATGTGCCTGTGTTTTGTAAGAGATGATCATGTATCCATTCGTTGATATGGAACGCAATAACGTGTATTTATTCCATACCACATGAGGTATGTGTGAATAGTAATGAGAAATGAGCCGTATCGAATGTGATAATCTCAAAGTGAGCATTTATAAATAAGACAACAGAAGATAATTTATGAATTTTCTTTGTCTTTAACTAAGATCTACTAGATGTGTACCTCACTTGCTACTTGGCAAAACGGGAACGCAAATACATTTTAAAATGGTACTGCGTACAGTGTGGATATATGAAGCAAAATTACCGTTATACGCAAAATGTTTGCAAAATAGTATGGGCTTAAGAAAGTTTTGTAATTTTGTCTCTTATTTAGATAAAACTTTTATGGTATGATTTCACCGTATACACGTAATTTTATTATGGTGAATGAATAATAAAATTCAGCACTTTCATTATTTGTGCCAACTTCCGAATACTGGTATCATATCGGGAAAAAATGCCACTTTTAAAATCCCTCTCCAAGTACATAAAAAAGGTAAAGATTTAAAATGATTCAGCGCTTTAAAACCCGGTGGATACATGAATGGCTACACCTCTGTTAATTTCAGTTCATTCGCCAAAAGAAAAAAAAATGTTTCGCGTGGTAATGCCCGAAAAGCAATCGCGTCTTATCATGAAACATTTACTCCGGAATATGAAATCGTGCCCGCTCTTCGGCACAGTCTGGAATTCAAACCGTTGCTGCGATTCTCCGTCCAGGTTCTTATCTCGGGGTAATATGTTTTAAAAATTCACGGCAGTCGGCGTGGCAGCGATGAAGTTTTATGCCGGAGTAAACAAAATTCAGCGTCTCTGCAGTCCTACTTAGGAGATATTCCGAAAGCCATTCCGAGAAGTTTTACGATGGCGATGGAGCAAGTTTGAGCTTCATTTTTATTGGGGCAGGTCAAAGAGGAGGTCTCGGAAGAGAGGAGGCTCAATCGAAACTTGAAAATAGCGGAGGTATCTCCCGAATTTTTTATTTTATTTATGGGGACAAATACGTGAGTGTTAGTCATAATTTCTGCTAAGGGCAACTTTAATTTTTATCTGTAGTGAAAAAAGAAGGGAATTCAATGAGGATTATTGAGATTTGTTTTGAAAATTTCCAACAGTTTTAAATCTTTAGTAAAAGCATTGATTAATTTCAAAACTCGAGTTTCTATTTGGTATTGATATATTACTATCGGGATTCAAAATGAAGTTACAAAAGGAAAAAATGTCAATGTTCAATTAATGCAAAGCCAAAGTAAAGCAAAAATATAAAGATTGAAGGTAGACAGCTGTTTTGAAGATAATAAACAGCTGTCTGTGTTCAATCTTTTTTATACCTTACACAAGTTTCATACTCATCACTCTAATCTGGCTCAAAGGTTTTATACTTGCGCTAAAAGTTTAATATGTATTTTCACAATAAAAGTAACTGTTAGCATAAGTTTATATGGCCTGTAAAGTTCAGCCCAGCAGTATTCAGCACTTCAGCTTACAGCAGATCTCTGTAATTTTTTTGTCTGTATAATTATGTGAGCGTCTGCCATAATTCATACATAGAACAATTCTTTATGCATAGTAAGAAAAAGGGCTATTAGAATTCAATAAAGACTTTAAATTTCTTTCTCTGAAACAATAAATTATTTTTCTTTGAATCTAAAGTAAATCAATCCTTTCAAAATTTGAGTTTCTATTTTTTAGTATTGATGAAAGGCTATTATTACGGTTCATCTTCAAGCTAAATAATTCAACAGTTTCAATATGCAATAAATGAAAAGCTAGCGTAAGGAACAAATACAAAAAGATTGAAAAGAAGCAGCCGATTTGAAGCTACGAAACAGCTGTTTATGTTCCAATTTTTTTATATTTGAGCCTTTCTTGCTTTGGTTTTACATTTATTATATTCTAATACAGAGGTTTAATTTGTGTATGAATATCCATATGAATTTTCTTGGTGACTATTAAAATCTAGAAAACCTCATAAGTTTATATGTACTCTAAAGTTTCTAAAAGCAGAAATAATACTGATTGTGAGTAAAACTGAGAATAAAATATTATAAAAAAATGCATTTATATTTCACCTGATACCCTAAACTAAATAATAGAAAGATATAATATTCATGTATGAGAAGAGGTAAACGTCAGAGGTAAAAAAAAATAAGTTTTTTTCACAGAAAATACTTTGTTGAATTTAACTCTCTTTAAAAGAGAGCAAAATAGTAAAAAAATTTTTTTTTTACCAATCTTTAAAGGTCTTTTTTAAAATTATTTATTATATTTTAACAGAAATGCTTAGTTGAAATTTTAATAAGTATGCATCATAAAGTGTTTTTTAACAAATATTTTATACCTATTGTAATTTTATGTATTTTAGCTAATCTGAGTTCATTAAGTAAATGCATTCTGTATTAAAGTAAGAAAGTTTAAACCAGTTTTATTCAAAAACGAAAAACTATATTTAAGATAAATTCAGGATTTTAACGTTTAGTGGGAAATCTAGATATGAAGAGTTTTATTTATATAACTACATTCAGCATAAATTAGTATATAGTGTAAATGAAAACTACATTCAGCATAGGTTAGTATGTAGTGTAAGCAAACTTGTAATGATCATATTTTTTATGAATGTCAATGTTGAAAGTTAACACAGTGGTTAATACTTTTCTAGTGTTAAAATCACATTTTACTCTAACATTAAAACTCCCGCTTTTGATTCTATGTAATAAAAGCAAATGCCTTATATTAGTATTGTAAGTTTTTTTTTATATTTGTTCCTTGAAATTCAATGAAATCTATAGCTGTTTTTATCTTTAAAGCAATAAAAAGTATTCTAAAACAAATGTATTATTTTTATATGTGACTAATAGAATGTGCTCACGGGGTAATACACTGAGAATATGAGAGGCAAAAATTTGTACTTACGGACATTAGATATTTTTTTTATCTACTTAAAATTGCTTATAGTTTTATGTTTAAACCTTCTTCCTTTTTCTAAAATTAAACATTTTTAAGGGTTTGCATTAATAGTTCAGTTGGAATAATTTCAAATAATTGTTATTCACGCATTTATTTTTTAAAAGGAAGACAGCATAAAAATATTTGCTTCTCAGTAATAGAAAGAAATTCGTCAGATTATTAAGTCATATTCAGTTTTTGGAACTCATACCACACTTGTTGGCAACAGTGCAAGAATGAATACCGTTATGAAAATAAAAAAATACGATGTAGAAGGTAGTCAGTATGTTGAAGCACGTCTGCTTCTAGTTCTAAAGTATATAGGGTTCGAGGAGTGACTGGCATCTATGTTTGTAACTATTCAGAATATATTTCAAACTGGAGATTTTAGTTTGTAGAGCAGAGGTAGGGAAAAGTAGCTGCAGCACATCCTACTGTATCATATCTATAATTTTAGATTTTTATTTTAAATTTATAGATGTAAAAAAAAAATTGGAAAACTTTTGATGTATAGAATTGAATAAAATTTATTTTATTTTCTGATGTTTATTATAATAGGTGTGAATTAGGAAAGGAAAATAATTTTTTTTTTTTACAAAACACGGTTGTAAATTACATTACGACACGATGGTACTAGTGACGAATTCAAGACTTTGAACTAGTTTATTTTCCGTTCATTTTAACCAAAAATAAATATGGGTTCAATTAAGGCTTGTGTGCTTAAAAATTAATGGTGATTTTTCGTTTAGTTCCTAGTGAACTTAATTTATAATCTCATTTATACCAAAAAAGGTACAGTGGACTCTGTTTAATGTGATCGCGTTAATGTTATCAATCGCTTATTGTTATTGAAATCACTTGGTCCCGATGTTCTCTATTCATTTGTATGTTAAAACTATCGTTTTATGTGATCATTCCATCGGTTAATGTTATCAGCTTTCGAACCTCATTTGAACTGGCAAAGGAATATTCAATCTATTCAGAATGAACCCACCCTTTCTTTTCCTTCGCTGTTGTTTGAATTTTTGAAAATACTCCCTCTTCCAACTAGAGAAATAGGAAATGAACAAAATAGTGGGAAATTGCCCGTTCCTGAAATTTTTCAGAAATACGCACACCCTGCTGGTTGTCAGTGGTTGTCAGATTAGCAGAAGGCAACACATTCTTATCAGAACTGAGAAGGAGCGTATTCACATTTTATGCCTTGCTCGCTTATATGCAACTTGTCGATATGGAAGTCAGAAAGCGAAATGATTTAACGTTAAAACAAAAGATCGAAATTTTAAACCGATTCGACATGTTGATCGTGATTACGATACTTTATCAATGAGTTCTTAGAAAAAATGTAGACAGTCAACAATTGATCAATTTTTTTAAAATATGCATACAATTCTTATGTTTTAAAGAATAATATACATAAATGTAGGATAATATAAGGTTTTTTTTCATTTTGTTTTGAAATTTAGTAAGTGTTAGAGGAGGGAGGTAAATTTATCTAATTTTGCATATCGTTTATTGTTATCAGTCGGTTATTTTTTTCAAAGTCACGGTGTCCCAAACTGATCACATTAAGCGAAGTCCACTGTATAAACATTCAGAATATTTTATTTGTTTTGAAATTTAGTAAGTGTTAGATGGGGGAGGTAAATTTATCTAATTTTGCATATCGTTTATTGTTATCAGTCGGTTATTTTTTTCAAAGTCACGGTGTCCCAAACTGATCACATTAAGCGAAGTCACTGTATAAACATTCAGAATATTTTATTTGTTTTGAAATTTAGTAAGTGTTAGAGGGGGAGGTAAATTTATCTAATTTTGCATATCGTTTATTGTTATCAGTCGGTTATTTTTTTCAAAGTCACGGTGTCCCAAACTGATCACATTAAGCGAAGTCCACTGTATAAACATTCAGAATATTTTATTTGTTTTGAAATTTAGTAAGTGTTAGAAGGGGAGGTAAATTTATCTAATTTTGCATATCGTTTATTGTTATCAGTCGGTTACTTTTTTCAAAGTCACGGTGTCCCAAACTGATCACATTAAGCGAAGTCCACTGTATAAACATTCAGAATATTTTATTTGTTTTGAAATTTAGTAAGTGTTAGATGGGGGAGGTAAATTTATCTAATTTTGCATATCGTTTATTGTTATCAGTCGGTTATTTTTTTCAAAGTCACGGTGTCCCAAACTGATCACATTAAGCGAAGTCCACTGTATAAACATTCAGAATATTTTATTTGTTTTGAAATTTAGTAAGTGTTAGAGGGGGGAGGTAAATTTATCTAATTTTGCATATCGTTTATTGTTATCAGTCGGTTATTTTTTTCAAAGTCACGGTGTCCCAAACTGATCACATTAAGCGAAGTCCACTGTATAAACATTCAGAATATTTTATTTGTTTTGAAATTTAGTAAGTGTTAGATGGGGGAGGTAAATTTATCTAATTTTGCATATCGTTTATTGTTATCAGTCGGTTATTTTTTTCAAAGTCACGGTGTCCCAAACTGATCACATTAAGCGAAGTCCACTGTATAAACATTCAGAATATTTTATTTGTTTTGAAATTTAGTAAGTGTTAGATGGGGGAGGTAAATTTATCTAATTTTGCATATCGTTTTATTGTTATTAATCGGTTATTGTTATCAAAATCACGGTGTCCCAAACTGAATCACATTAAGCGAAGTCAACTGTATAAACATTCAGAATATTTTATTTGTTTTGAAATTTAGTAAGTGTTAGAAGGGGAGGTAAATTTATCTAATTTTGCATATCGTTTATTGTTATCAGTCGGTTATTTTTTTCAAAGTCACGGTGTCCCAAACGGATCACATTAAGCGAAGTCCACTGTATAAACATTCAGAATATTTTATTTGTTTTGAAATTTAGTAAGTGTTAGAGGGGGGAGGTAAATTTATCTAATTTTGCATATCGTTTATTGTTATCAGTCGGTTATTTTTTTCAAAGTCACGGTGTCCCCAAACTGATCACATTAAGCGAAGTCCACTGTATAAACATTCAGAATATTTTATTTGTTTTGAAATTTAGTAAGTGTTAGAGGGGGGGTGTAAATTTATCTAATTTTGCATATCGTTTATTGTTATCAATCGGTTATTTTTATCAAAGTCACGGTGTCCCAAACTGATTACATTAAGCGAAGTCCACTGTATAAACATTCAGAATATTTTATTTGTTTTTGAAATTTTCTGATAATTATACACAATTTGACTATTTTGTTAAAGAATTTTTCACACACAAGAAAAATTAAACCTGTTATCACATAGTTGTGTGTATTTGGAATTTTCTTTAACCGTTTTGTGTCAAAATCATTAAAAAAATTCCTTGAAAAATGTTACGAAGGAATTGCATGGTATGAGTAAAGTTGATTTCAGTAAAAATTGATACAATCTACATTGAACCAATATAAACCGATATATCAAAACTACTTGACCCCAGAAACATCTAACTGAAATCATTGTTAGATATCTCAGCAAATATTGAATAGCCATCGTGTTTGAATGGCTATAAAAATCGAAAAAATATTCTATAGAAGGAAAACAGAGACATAACTCAGATACGGTCTCTTTTATTTACATTTAACACCACACAATCCACAATAGCTGTTTTACAGGCATATTATTATGATTCTGTAGAGCAAAGCATATATTTTAATTTACTGTCAAAAATTCTTGTATAATATTTAAAAGAAGCTTGTACTGTTTAAAACATAAGTTTTACAGCTGTCATTAATTTTTCAAATATTATCTTGAGGTTTGTTGTTTTGCCGGGGGTGTGATATATTATCATAGATGGTAAGCAAACAAGATTTCACACAGCATGTTTTTATTTACAGATAACGTGTTTTAATAAATCATTTCAAATAGCTTTACTCAACTTTGTTGCAAAGAAAGTTTTATGCTCTAGTAAACGAAAGTCAACGACTCAACAGCTGCTCAGGGGGTTCATACTGAAAGAAAAACTTTACTTGCAGCATTTGCGACAGAAAGGAGGTTTCGTTTTCATCCTCCTGAAAATTTTAGAATAGCAAAGATTTGTTTAGCTCAAAAATGGAGTGTGTGTGTGTGTGTGTGTGTGTGCGCGTGCGTGCTCGCGCGCACATACACACAGTGGATTGTATGTATATATATGTATATGTATATGTATATATATATATATATATATATATATATATATATATATATATATATACACACACAGGGAATTGTGTAAATATATATACACGCACATAGGGGATTGTGTAAATATATATATATATAAACACACACATATAGTGGATTGTGTAAATATATATATACACACACATAGTGGATTGTGTAAATATATATACACACATAGTGGATTGTGTAAATATATATACACACATAGTGGATTGTGTAAATATATATACACACACATAGTGGATTGTGTAAATATATATACACACACATAGTGGATTGTGTAAATATATATACACACACATAGTGGATTGTGTAAATATATATACACACACATAGTGGATTGTGTAAATATATATATACACACATAGTGGATTGTGTAAATATATATATATATACACACATATAGTGGATTGTGTAAAAATATACACACACACACTAGTGGATTGTGTATATATATACTCACACACACACACACACTAGTGGATTGTGTATATATATAGACATAGTGGACTGTGCAACTATATATATACTCACACACAGTAGATTGTGTAAATACGCACACACACACACAGAATTTTTTTTGTATATATATACATACACACACGCAGTGGAGTATATTATTTTCACAGACACGCAATCACTCACACATCTGAAAAGACATTTGGGGAAAAAATTTCCCTATCTAGTTGTGTCCCTATAATTTATTGTTATTTAGAATAAGATGACCATACATCCAGAAAATTTACATTAAAAAAAAGTTTGTCTTCAAAAATACTTTGACTACTTGGCAAATAGAAAAATCTCCAAGTTTAAATATTTGTTCTAGTAAACCATTCAAATTAATTTATTATCCTATAATTATTAATGAATCGATATATTGAGTGTCCAATATCTATTTAAAGACTAGATAAGATGCAGTTTAATCTTTTTTACATTAACTTGAGCAAGAATATCCGAGGAACATATCACTCGAGTGAAATTGAAGATATGGAAATTATATTTATTTTGTCTGTACTACTGGCAAAATATATTTTAAATGAAAACATTCTTTATTCGTAAAGAGTTTATTCAGGTTTGATTATGCTTTATTGAGCAAAAGTATATTAAATCGGGTATATTTTATTATAATAAATTCAAATTTGAGTTGTAATAATAAGGTACAAGCTAAAGAAGTTTTCTCTTTTATAGTTAAAGGTAATTGGATATATCGAGTTTCAATAGTATTTCTAATTTCACATTACTGAAATAAAAAATCTTTAGATTCCATTTTAAAGTTTAGTCAGTCAGTAAAGTTTTATAGTAGGGGTATACATGTTACTGCGTTGTTTCCAAAATATTGTGTAATGTCCCCAAGTTTTTTTAGGGTATACAAAGCTGTTTGTCCCCAAATTACTCTTTAGAAATAGAGTCGCCTTAGTTTAGAAACAAGTTGGAAAGAAACTTCCCATTTTCGCTCTCGCGTATGTTTGTAAGGGGTTGTATATAGTATTTAATCTTCTAAAAATAGAAATTTCTTTACATCAGCAAAAAGTTGATGACATAAACTGAAAGTATATAAAGACCTGTAGGTATATTGTTTAAATATTTAAGAGTTTAAGCATAAATTGTATATA
>CM063506.1:125053681-125113681 GCA_032207245.1 Pardosa pseudoannulata | reverse complement strand
TCTATAGATAATGCGCCGAACGATAGCGGAATGGTTAGAGCACTAATCTTCTGTTCGGAATCGGCTTTAAGCAGTAGGTCTCGGTGTCATTAGCCCTTGTGCGCAAAACAGTAGGCCGTAGCTCTCCAAATCAAACCAAACCTGAATGGCTATGACAGTAGAGGCATTTGGTACCGAAAATTAACACCTTACCAATTCAATCATCGCCTGGCTCTCGTTATAGCATATAACCACAGAAGTAAACAACCTGCCCAATCTGGTTAGTTTTTTCGTGTTGACTGCGTATTTATTCACTGTTCCTTAAGACTTATAGCACGTCAGCCTGTCCGTGCAGAAAAAGTAGCAGATTCCATTCAGAATTCCTTTTCCCGCTAACGAATACGCGAATTTTAATGTGATAGCGAAACATTTTCAGTCAATTAAAGACCTTAACACAAGTCGATCTGAATTAAAATGAATCCGTTGATACTTTTTTGCTGTAACACAAAGAAATCTGTAGAATATTCACCAGTAAAAGATTATCGTAAACTAACCCGCACATGTTGATGCGTCGTAAAGCCTTTAGTTCAATTTTTATCGTTGCTAAATGAAACTCCAAACGCACGTGATTACAAGGATAAAATCACACAAAACTCTAGACCACGAAAATAAAGACACAAACTAACATATACCGAAAGCCGGGTATAACAAGAACATTAAAGACCAAATTACACATAACTCCAAACACAGAACAAGCTTAAACAGATCAAGAAATACGCTATACTCCATCTAAACCATACAAGAATCATATACAAGTAGAATTTTCCTCTGTAAGTATCTTTGCCGGTTTCTGCTGCCAAAAAAGCAAGTTAAAAATATTTGAACTCCAATGACAATAATGTGTGAAAAGTTATAACCGTCAAAAATTTAAGGCTAATATTTTATCGTTTGACATTTTTTTCTAGTTAATCAAATATTGTTTAAGTTTATAATTCTTTTTATTATGTTATGAACTCTCGGGTTAAATATGTATGTAGCGATTACTAAAAAGCTACCAAATAATTACTGCATTGAAACAAAGTTTGATAACTATAATCAGGAGTTACAGATCTGTGCATTTTTATCAAAACCTTTGATGTAGTCATGCTGTTTGTCGATGAGCAGCTACTTACCCTAAACTATTACAAGTCACGATATCTTACGTGCCTTAAATTTGTTTAAAAAACGTAACAGATCGATGTTAGAAAAACACCTTTATCGTTAAGACTTTGTAAACACCTAAAAATATTGATTTTCATACAAAACTAACTTAAAGAGAGATTGTCTCAGTATGTAGGCACAAAACTGATGTAAAGTTTTTCATTTATTTTAAAATTTGTAATATAAATTTACTTTGTTACAAATTACATAGGAATAGACATAATAGTTGAATAGGAATAGAGAAAATAATACGTAGTTAAAATTTAGTGTATTAGCATTTTTAATCCTTTATTTAAGTATTTCAAGAAATACCTCCTTTATAAGTTATTAGAGGTTGTGCAAAAGTTTCTTTTATCAGTCATTAAAATCATGTGTAGGATGGAAACTAGATTTAGAGTTCTATAGATATACTAGACGACCCGACAGATGTTGTCCTGCTTTAACGCTGTAAATCCAAAAATTGTAAAATGTTCTTAAATTATAAATTGGACCGTTTTAATGCAGAAGTAAGGAAAAAATTTTTAAATATAAAAACCTACTCCACCAAGCGTACAGTCATCCCAGACGTAATTAGAGTAGATTAAATTAAAATTCCCACATTGCCTGTACGGGGATTCGATCCTGGAAATTCTCCTACTGGAGCTCGTTGCGCTGACCACTGCGCTACAGATATGAAGAGTTTCAAGCGGCATTATAGGTTTGGTTTGGAGCGCTACGGTCAACTGTTTTGCACACGAGGGCTAATGAGACCGGGACCTACTGCTTAAAGCCGATTCCGAACGGCTACGAACATCCATGCCATAGTGGGATTCGAACCCACGAACTCCGGTACCGACGATCAGTGCCCTAACCAATCGGCCAGAGTTCGGCGTTCAGCGGCATTATAATCTCAATAAGCTCGTAAGTCTGGATTTCTAATAAACATTTTCTATCTGATCAAATTCTGAATCTGAACCATTCTCAAATCAACTTATACATACACAAAATTTCGTCCAAAGCAGTCCATCCGTTTAGGAGGAGTTAGTTCTATTACAAAAACAAGGACAGCAGGTTTTATAGATATAGATGTAAAAGATGTAAACAAAATGAGTAATAATTATACTTCCAAACGTACGCCGAACAATGGCCGATTGGTTAGGGTGCTGGCCTTCGGAACCAGAGTTCGTGGGTTCGAATCCCACTATGGCATGGATGTTCGTAGCCGTTCGGAATTGGCTTTAAGCAGTAGGTCCCGGTCTCAATAGCCCTCGTGTTGCAAAAAGTAGACCGTAGCGCTCCAAACCAAACCAAACTTCCAAACGTAGTTCCTACAATTTGTTATTAAAATTGACTACAATTTATATTTTTAAAATCAGCTAAATAATTTTTGATCATCATCATGGAAAATTTTCAGTTTAGTTTTCTTTTAATCCTGGAACCTTATACTTACGTCTCGGCGACATTTTGTTACTAATAAAAAAAAATTAAATTTAAAATGAAAGTTAATGAATAATAAATTATCTTTAAAATGAAAGTGTATATATTACTTGCTTCTTGTTTCTTTTAAACCTCTTGCCTTATGAATCGAGCGACGATTGTGTGCCACTTTCGATAAAAGCTTTTCTCATGCGTTTTGATCAGAAGCAGTTTCATCACGGGTTAAACTGTGAGCAAACCAGAGGACATTAATAGTACTGCATTTACTATTTAATAAAACCACAGAATTTGATAATTATATTTCATTTCATTTTTATGAAAAAAAATTTATTAATATTTTTTTATTTCACATATTATTTCTATGTTTTTGGTTATATATCAAAAGTAAACATTTTATGTCGTTTAAATATTTTGTATGTAGAATTTATTGCATGAATAACTTATATATGATATATGACTAATATTGGCTGCATCAACGAGGACCATCTACCTTAAAACAAAGGTTTAAGATATTTTGGGTACCCCCGGGTGTCCTCCCTTAGTAAGCCCCTTTGTTTCCCCGTAGTGTTCAGAACTCTAAATATGAATACAGTTTTAGCACCCTCTACTAGGAGATGCGTTTAAATGGGACAAGGTATGGATGAAATGTAAAGGATCTTGAGAGAAAGCCCGTGCAACATTGCTGGCTCGAGCTCCCAACCCTGCTAGGTGTAGCTACTTTTATAGAGCCCTCTATAGGCCACCTATCGATTGCATAGCAAACTACAGACTGTAGGAATAATTATGCACAGATAAGCAGTTCGGAAAACTACCCAACAAGAAATTTTATAATAGTGCCACCTATCGGCATTGTGAAAATACATTTGGTTGAAGTGTCTCGTAAAATGGCTTTCAGATGGTAGCGTGGTCTAACAGCAGCTCATATTATACAATTCATATGAATGATGTATGATATTAGTCAAAGTTTGTAGTTGTTATTGTTTTATTACTAATACTTTTGCTTTTCACTTTTGGCCAGACAGAATCATTACGTGTGTGATACGAGGTTCTCATTTTAGGCACAGTAGTTCGATCACGTCTTCCATAAGTTGTTTTAAGGCAAAGGGTTAAACAAAACTTAAAAAAATTTGCCTCGAAAATGCAACAATACTAAAAACGTTCGACAAAAACAGGTTAATGTACTAGATTTTTAAGTTTTCCAATTGTCTTTATTAACATTTATTTACTGACTAACCAAAATTAGTAATACCTCTTTCGAATAACAGAAAAAATTAACCTGTAACGTTATTAAAATGTCTAGGAATAAGCTAATGCGTAATATTGTAAATTAAGAAATGGGTAAAGTTTCTAAAGTTTTCTATATCAGCAGTCAAGAAACGGTGGTCCACGGACCACCACTAGTTCGTGAAAAAATTTTAGGGGTCTGCAGAAAAAAAGAATGATTATTTTTTATAAGCAGCCCAACTAACAAAAAGTTTTATTTACATTCAGATTATAAGATCTCATTTGTAGCTTTCTATAAAAAATGATCGAAGCATGATTGTTTGAAAATCGTAACAATTGCCTACCGCGCCGTGGGAGTCACCGGTGTCTCCACCACGAAAACTGCTTCAAACATAATTTTATAACTCATTTTATCTGCTGCAAATATTTCAGTATAATATACATCGCATAATTTTCAAGTCGGTGCCTTGGGCAAACCTTCGAAAATGCGTCTGGCAGTTAACGTGTTAATTACTGTTAATTGTTATTGTTGTGTTTATGGAATAAATACTTGTAAAAGAAAATAGTTCTTCGAAATATGCTGAAATTATAAGTCCAACAGCATCCTATTATAGGCAACATAGTCTATCGAGCGAGCACGCAATCCTATATACAGCTTGCACAAGCTATGTGGCTCATTTTTGTTACCCGCGGTTAGAAGATAAGATGTGGTTTCGGTCAAAAATTAAGAGGTACTATAAGGCAGCTTGTCGCAATGTCACGAACTACTATAATGGCCTTCCCATTCATTTTCATGTTTACAACAGTCAATAGACAAACAATAAACTGCCCTTCCGTTTGAAAATAAAGCCAAAATTGTCATAAATTAAGAATTTGACCTACTGCGTGAAATCGCCTTATATTTTTCTCTCAATTACCAACTACACAAAGAGATAACTTTCGACTTTTCCCTGCTCTTTGTATGTGAATGCAGATATATTAGGTTTTCTGTCAGACTAGCACACTCCCGTTCATTTATTGCATGAAAAACAAAGAATGATCTTTTATGAATTGGGAAACTTAAAATAACATTCCAGACTATATCTGAAAAACTTGTTCAGCATTAAACTATCCCATTAAATAAAATTCGAGGAGCCTCATAAGAGACTAAAATAGCCGGAGGGACTAAAGTAAAAGAAAACAGTTTATTTAGATAATACATTTTGTGCATACATTATCATTTTTCATTGTTATAAATGTTATTTAAAAAAGATTATTAGTGAAGAGGCAAAAATAAACGCAACAAAATGTTTTATTTCTGTAGTTATTACTTCGATATATTTGATACATCGATATTTTGATTTTCTGCCTTCAACTGTTATCGAGGACTAGATCATATTTGAAGCCACATATTTGACCTAGATTTATAAAAGGTATCAAGGAACTTGTTAAAATTATTTTTAAAAGCCTTGTATGATGAGGTGATTGAGAAGCTTAAACCGGTATTTAGAAGTTACTCGAATATAATGTTTTTAACCATTTACGGACAGCGCTTCTATCTCCTGCCTTGATATTGAGACAAAATGATGAGCTTTCTTAATGTTTTTACATTATAATGGGTACTCTTTCTCTAAGCTTGTTTCTGCCAAAAATTCTGCAAAATTACATTTTTATTCAAATTAATCCAATTTGTCAGAACAGAAATGTATGTATCTTCATGCTTTGTGAATTGAAGAATTAAAGGTCGATCTCACCAAAGTAATTTAACGGTTAACCGCGATTAATCTATGTTTAAACGGAGAACTGCGTCCCACAATTGGCTGACGTCATGGGTTAATCACGATTATCCGCTAAACAACTTTGGTGAGACCGGCCCTAAATAGTATAGACTTTCGCAGCTGTAACGATATATGCAGGCTACGGAAGGTGAATTTTAAAACAGTTTACATTTGTTGAATTACAATTGCAATATTTAATTTATATTAAATAAACAATCAATAATAATAATAATTTATATTAGTACTACTGACTAAAGGGTCAGTGTTCTACTGTCGTAATGTAAATTTATTTCGTATCAAGTACATAAGGTCAGGGCCCGACTAAGATAATTTTATGCCCAGGGTACAATCCAATTTCTGTTCCCTCCACTTTCATGCAAATTTATAGAGACAAGTTATCATAATTACAGTCATATTAGAAACTATAACATTGAATTAGAAAACAGATTTAAGATATTGGCATTAAAGTAATATTCAAAATCAAAAACACCAAATTTTCATTTTACGTAATCATTATCATCTCTGTTTAGCTATATTGAAAATGAAGATCTTTTAAACCTAGAGTGACCCAATTTTTTTTATTTTTACTTTGTCACACTCACAAGCTCTGTGGTGCAGAAAATAAATAATAATAGAATTAAAAATAATTTAAATTGATGAGATGATGTAATGGTTTATAGTGGTAAGTTGCTAATAATCTGACTTATAAATATGAAATAACCCATAGACAAGAAGAATTAAGACAAGAAAAAGAGCACCGGGTTCGTTGAGGGAATTAATTATCAGGTAAATAACAGTAAAATTAAAGTAAATAGGAAACAAGAGTTTATGACAAACACAATTACCTCGTACAATAATTTATTAAAACTTAACGCTGGTAGCGTATGTTTGAAAATTTACCCCACTTAATATGTGTTTCAAGCACTGCTCGACTAAATTTTCGTGCCCAGGGCACGTGTCCCAAGTGCCCGTGCGATAATCAGGCCCTGCATAAGGTGCCATCTGTTCTATTTAAAGATAGTTTCATTTTGTTCCACGTCATTGTCACTTTAATCGTCTCTTGAAGGTAGTAATCTACAGACTCACCATAAACTTGAATACTACTGGAACATATACAACACATGCGTTCAGAAAGAGTTAAGTAAAGAGATATTTATCACGACAGTTTGATGCATAATATATGTATGCCTAATTATCAAGAGTTCGGTAGATTTTCTTTTATATTCAAATGTGTCTCCGTTCAGGACTATCCATTCTTCTGATATCTATTACTTTCAAGATATTGATGTTTGTATGCGAAACTTAGGACTATATCAAACCGAGTTTCCAAGTCTATACAAGTTAGGGTATCGTATGTTTAGTCTAAGTAGTTTCCTCGGTGTTTACATAGTTTATATTTTCTTTCTAAAGCAAAACTTTTAAGCTGAATAACCCAATACCACAACAAATTCATATTTATCTCCCCTTTTACTGGCTTAAAACACGACGACCCATTCAAAATAAAAAAAAGACAGCTTCAACAAGCTTCATCTTTTCGACAGAGCGACTAAATTCCGTTTTTCGAAAATCACTTCCCTTTTAGTTGAAAGTTATTTTCCGCACCCCCTTCACTTTAACTTTTTCCCCCCTGTCTTCTCTCCAGTCCACCCTTTTTTCCTCCTCACAATCCCGCCCAATCAGCTAATGACAGCCCTTCTTCAGCAAAACTTAAGAATCGTCGTCTAGTATCGATTAGTTCTCGAGCACGCATCGTCATCGTGGGTAAGAATGCAGTAACACTCCTTTTCGGTCGCGGAGCTGCTGGCGTGGCACAACGGCGGTTTTTCGTTCTCTTATCACGCAATGGGAATGGGCGTAGGGAAAAGAAACTACCTTCCCCACCTCACCTCTCTCTTCAGGAAATGTTGATCCCTTTACCTTAAGTAACGTGCTAATGCTTAATATAGGAATAGTGTAAACAAGTGGAATTTTTTTTACGATAAATCTCCGGGTAAGAGTATAAATGGAATCGTTTTTGCTGAATCTACAATTGTGTCGAGGTAGTTTATGCTTGATCGAGTAATGTAGTGTTTTGGATTCATATTTTAGTGGGATAAACATGATTACAGCATATTTTGTTTTTATAAAATGTTATTTATAAAATGTATTTACGCTTGATGTTTGAATATAGTGCTACGAACTTCAAAACTGGGTTCGGGGATTGAATGGACTTTAAGCAAGACTACAACACGAAGACAAATTCTTTATTCGCAATCAGTTGGAAACTATACAACGTCATCGCGGAACAACTAGAGCACAATGCCGTGGGCTAACGTACCTCTTTCCGCATTAAACAACAAGCACCGGTGAAACATAACACACCGTGCGTACTTCTTACACCGAGAGATCCAGTTAACAACTCTACCGTATTGGAACTCAGTCTGTCTTATATAGGTCCGAAGAAACTGCTGGAATATTCCAGAAACCGGAACCGGAAGTTGTCACGTGACGCCCCACTTGGCGATGAACTTGGCGACAAAAATAGGTTGCCAAAACTGTCGCCAACGAGCCGATATCTCGCCAATTTGGCGAGATACCCATAGAGTCCATGCTAAATTTACAGTTCACCAGGGCCGTAGCCAGAAATTATTTTCGGAGGGGGACCAAGGGAGAAAGACATCTTTATTTGTGAATGATACTTCAATTGATGAAAGGGAAAGCACTGTATTTCCGGCCAGCGGCCCAGCAAGACTTTTATGGTCTGAGCGGTTTTTTTTTAAGAGAATAACTGTACATGTTCATGAACAGCTAGACAGATAGCACACACACTCACACAAACAAGGGACATTGTCTATCTACAAAATGGTCTTTCAAAACTTCGGGGGCGGGGACCAGTCCCCCAAATCCATCCCCTTGCCTAAGGCCGTGTGGTTCACTAAACATATTCGTATCAATAGCAACATACAGTACCGATTTTGATTACTTTATTGGGGTTCGAGAACAATCTTCGGTAGAAATGACCGAAATTTTGCCTTCATCAAAATATACCCCTTTTCACGAAATATTAAAATGCCTCTTTACTGTAAGTAACATTTTACAGCTTAGCTTTGGTCCGACCGGAAAGTAATTTTCTTACTGTTGGTTGAGTGCTAATGCTTAGTATATAGAATTAAATAAGTAGATATTTTCTTTTTTTTCTATACTATACTGATTTTGATTACTTTATTGCTAGAACAATCTTCGGTAGAAATGACCGTTGTCTTTTCAAAATATAAATTTCACAATATTTGTTTACTGTAAGTAACATTGTAGTTTTTGGAAAGTTTTTTATGTTGGTTGCTAATGCTGTATATAGAATTAAACAAAAATTTTTTTCTTTTTATTTTAATACGCAGGTAAGCGTGTAATGGATAGTTTTTGTTGAATCTGCAATTGTGTCGAGGTAAGTTTATGATTGATCAAAATGTAGTTTTGGATTCTATTTTAGTGGGAAAAACATGTTTACAGCATATTTTGTTTTTATAAAATGTTATTCTTTGGAATTTATTTTAATGTGCCAAAAATTAGTGTAGGTGTTGAAATATTGTAATATTCTATACTGATTTTGATTACATTATTGGAGTTCGAACACAATCTTCGGTAGAAATGACCGAAAATTTGCCTTCATCGAAATATACCCCTCTTCCTCTTCAGGAAATATTAAAATGGCTCTTTACCGTAAGTAACATTTTACCTCGTAGCTTTGGTCCGATCGAAAAGTAGTTTTCTTACTGTGGGTTGCGTGCTAATGCTTGGTATACTCTTAAAAGAGTAGATTTTTTCTTTTTCTCTATTCTATACTGATTTTGATTACTTTATTGGAATTCGAAAACAATCCTCGGTAGAAATGACCGAAAATTTGCCTTCATCAAAATATAACCCTATCCCTCTTCACCAAATATTAAAATGCCTCTTTACTGTAAGCAACATTTTACCGCGTAGCTTTGGTCCGACCGGAAAGTAATTTTCTTACTGTTGGTTGCGTGCTAATGCTTAGTATATAGAATTAAACAAGTGGGTTTTTTTCTTTTTTTAATACGCAGGTAAGCGTGTAAATTGTATAGTTTTTGTTGAATCTGCAGTTGTGTCGAGGTAGTTTATGCTTGATCGAATAATGTAGTTTTGGATTCATATTTTAGTGGAATAAACATGTTTACAGCATATTTTGTTTTTATAAAATGTTATTCTTTGGAATGTATTTAAGTTTGATGCCAAAAATTAGTGTAGGTGTTGAAATATTGTAATATTCTATACTGATTTTGATTACTTTATTGGAGTTCGACAACAATCTTCGGTAGAAATGACCGAAAATTTGACTTCATCAAAATATATACTCCTCTCCCTCTTCAGGAAATATTAAAATGACTCTTTACAGTAAATAACATTGTACCGCGTAGCTTTGGTCCGACCGGAAAGTAATTTTCTTACTGTGGATAGCGTGCTAATGCTTTGTATACAATTAAAATGTAGATTTTTTCTTTTTCTATATTCTATACTGATTTTGATTACTTTATTGGAGTTCGAAGACAATACTCAGTGTAAATGACCGAAAATTTGCCTTCATCAAAATATAACACTCTCCCTCTTCACGAAATATTAAAATGCCTCTTTACTGTAAGTAACATTTTACAGCTTAGCTTTGGTCCGACCGGAAAGTAATTTTCTTACTGTTGGTTGAGTGCTAATGCTTAGTATATAGAATTAAATAAGTAGATATTTTCTTTTTTTAATACGCAGGTAAGCGTGTAAATTGTATAGTTTTTGTTGAATCTGCAGTTGTGTCGAGGTAGTTTATGCTTGATCGAATAATGTAGTTTTGGATTCATATTTTAGTGGAATAAACATGTTTACAGCATATTTTGTTTTTATAAAATGTTATTCTTTGGAATGTATTTAAGTATGATGCCAAAAATTAGTGTAGGTGTTGAAATATAGCAATATTCTATACTGATTTTGATTACTTTATTGGAGTTCGACAACAATCTTCGGTAGAAATGACCGAAAATTTGACTTCATCAAAATATATACTCCTCTCCCTCTTCAGGAAATATTAAAATGACTCTTTACAGTAAATAACATTGTACCGCGTAGCTTTGGTCCGACCGGAAAGTAATTTTCTTACTGTGGATAGCGTGCTAATGCTTTGTATACAATTAAAATGTAGATTTTTTCTTTTTCTATATTCTATACTGATTTTGATTACTTTATTGGAGTTCGAAGACAATACTCAGTGTAAATGACCGAAAATTTGCCTTCATCAAAATATAACACTCTCCCTCTTCACGAAATATTAAAATCCCTCTTTACTGTAAGTAACATTTTACCGCGTAGCATTGGTCCAACCGGAAAGTAATTTTCTTACTGTTGGTTGCGTGCTAATGCTTAGTATATAGAATTAAACAAGTAGATTTTTTTCATTTTTTAATACGCAGGTAAGCGTGTAAATGGTATAGTTTTTGTTGAATCTACAGTTGTGTCGAGGTAGTTTATGCTTGATCGAATAATGTAGTTTTGGATTCATATTTTAGTGGGATAAACATGTTTACAGCATATTTTGTTTTTATAAAATGTTATTCTTTGGAATGTATTTAAGTTTGATGCCAAAAATTAGTGTAGGTGTTGAAATATAGCAATATTCTATACTGATTTTGATTACATTATTGGAGTTCGAAACCTATCTTCGGTAGAAATGACAGAAAATTTGCCTTCATCAAAATATAACCCTATCCCTCTTCACCAAATATTAAAATGCCTCTTTACTGTAAGCAACATTTTACCGCGTAGCTTTGGTCCGACCGAAAAGTAATTTTCTTACTGTTGGTTGCGTGCTAATGCTTAGTATATAGAATTAAACAAGTGGGTTTTTTTCTTTTTTTAATAGGCAGTAAGAGTGTAAATGGTATAGTTTTCGTTGACTATACCACTTTGGGGAGGCAATTTAAGCTTGATAAAATATCTTGTTTGGAATTAATATTTTAGTTGGATAAACTAAAAACTTTTGTAGCTTGTGATCCCATTATGATCCCAACATGAAACTTTGAGGATTAATTAACAATAATATGAGCAATTTTTGAGATTTTTTTCAAAATTTTAAAAACTTGACATTTTGAGAAATTTAAAATTTAAATTTTAAATTTTAATTTAAATTTAAATTTTTAAAAAAATTTCAAGTCGTCATGTGTTGTATATCATATGAAAGCCCACTAAAAAAGGGTTAAAATAACACCTTGCACATATCTATAGCTTAATTAGGTGAGTAGCAAGTGTAACTTAAAGGTATGCCGATAGTGTACTTTTTAGACAAATCTGGCAACTTTAAAGCCTTATAACTCCCAAACCAATTATTATTTGAACATAAGATTTGGGGATTTTCTTTATTACCATGAAGTCACTTACTATACCAAATTTAATCAAAATTGGAGGGGGTTAGGTAGAAACCGTGTGTTGATTTGGTATGGAATTACCCTTACACTTAATGCCAGAAATTAAGTACAGGGTTTCACGACTTCAATGTTCTCGAGTAAAGATGTAGCGTGAAGAGGGATCAGCCAAGATAAAATTGGTAATTACTTTTATTTTTTGAGTAAATACGGCTATATACAAGAGGATTCTAATCTTCCAAAACAAGTCGAAATGCAGAGGATTTTCGGCTGGCACTGATTTGCCAAGACCATAACAGTCGGGAAAATAAAAAATTAAACAATCTCACAAATGGGAAGGCTTTTCCAGGGTGCAATGCAACCCAATCTATCCTCCGTTCGGTATCCGAGACCCTGCCGCTCCTTATATGAGTGCACTTTACGAGTCTCCCGAACTCAATCACTAAAAAGCTCTCTCCGGTCAAAAGATGTGAAAGCCTCCACGAGGTCAAAGCTTAAAAAATGTCGAAAAGCCCCGAGTCACATAGGAGCCACATAGGATGAATTGGCAACAGTACTCCCTGGGCCAAGCCCTCTAGTACTGGGTTTGCTGACAATGGTAGAGCTTCAATCTATTGAGTATTTTGTTGGCAATAACATTAAAAGTTAAAGTCCCCAGTCGCAAAATTCTGGCTTTTTTATACCTGGGGGTCAGTTACGGTCCAGCCAACTGTTCTTTTGGTCAGTTAAGATCCCAGTTACTTGAGAACTGCAGCTAAAGTTACAGTTTTTTTTAGCTGAATCCTCATTCGCTGGCTGTCTCGATTCTGGAAAGTCGGTGCAATATTCCACCTATCAAGGGGTGTGACGCCTATTATTCAAACTGTCAACATCCCAGACACGGTGTGGCCATGTTGTTGTCAATGGCTCGAAACAGGAGAGATTTTCCGATCAGCTGGTTTTGGCACGTGCTCTGAACAAAGAGGAGTCTTCACAAGGGCAATATTCGATGCTGGATTTATTCATGAACTTCAGTAAATTAATCAATCTTCAGTATAAATGCAAAAATATGAATTCACCAAAATATACTCCGTCCCTCTTCAGGAAATGTTAAAGGTCCTTTTATCGTAGGCAACGTTGCACCACATAACTTCAGTTAGAAAAGTTGCAGTTTCTTAGTTTGTGATCGGTACTTTGCTCCGTTTTTATTACTTTATACACTTATTTGTAACTTTTTTTTTGTTTCGCAGCCAAAAATTCTTGTCTTAAAGTACATTGTACTTTTTTTTAAAAAAATAATAGATGTTGTTGTCGATATATGATATATGACGTTTAATGATTTTTACCTGCTTCTCATACTTGAGAAATAAACCCACAGACTTATAAAGCAATTCTCTCACTGTATGTACGTATTGATGTTTAATATGCCAGCAGAAAAGGGCAATTTCCTTTTTTTAAATCTGCAGGTAAAAGTGTAAACGGAATCGTTTTCGATTAATCGACTGTTGTGTAGGAGTAATTTATGGTTGATAAAACAAATGCAGCATATTTTACCCTTAGATTAGCCAAACAAAATCTGATTACAATATATTTCGTTTTTAAAAATGTTAATGACTGAGAAATATTCATTGCAAAGATTAGAAAACACGTGAAGGTGCTCAAATATAACAATCAAATTCAGCATCAAATATTACTTTGTTTGTTTTGGTATAGTTTGGAGAGATACGGTCTACTGTTTTGCTACAAGAGGGCTAATGAGACCTGGAGCTACTGCATAATCTGATTCCGAACTGTTACATCCATGTCATCAGCAGGATTCGAACCCGTAAACTCTTTTATTGAATAACAGCTCTCTATCATTCTGTCATCGTTCGGCCCTCTATTATTACTTTTTCCTTTACTCTATAATTATCATGCTGTAGTGTTGATAAGATGCTACGTAAAGATGGTTATGGACTAGTTTATAAAAATACCCACTCCCCTCTTTAAGAAATATTTAACCATTTACTTGTAGATAAGGTGCAAATGCTCAACACAAAATTAGTGTAAACTACCGGACTTTAAAAAAATATTCTGGTAAATATGCAAATGTTTTACTGAATCTTCCGATCTGTGGGGGTAATTTAAAATTAATCGATTAAAGAGTGATTTTGTATTCTCATTTTAGTTATGTAAATATTACCATGTGTTTTTTATTTTAAAAAAATATGTTATGAAAAATCTCTACGACGGAGGCCAGAAAGTAACCGCGTGTTAAAATATAACGATATTCGATGCTGATTTGACCAGTTTTTTGGAATGCGAAAACAGGGTTCAGTAAAAAAGGGCAAAAAATGCTTTTGACAAACCTAGGCTAAATTCGTATTGTTAACAAGTGTTCATACCATGATTTGAAAGAGTCTTCATATCTTATGAAAAACAATGTTAATGCTGCTTTGTTATGATTAGTAGGTAAAATATTCGATCTTTTAAAAATAGGAAATCAAAATTAAAGTTCAGATCGTCATAAAATAAACTTCTATCTATATTCTATTAAGATTGCTTTTGAATAATTTGGTATTTGATTACGATTTATGCCATTGACTACAGTATTGATTGTCATTTTAAAATTTTATTTTTTACAGTTTGATGCTTTTAAAAAATTGTCCTAAAATTAAGAAAAGGATAATTTTAAATTTCTGTTTTGAATGATATTTTGGAACATATAATTAGAGATCGAAAATGGTGAATATGCATTGACGTGGAACTATTACCACTGTACTAATATACAGAAATTATATAAGGACTATACATAAATCTTTAGTCTGGCTGTAATTTCCTAAGTCACATATAACACAGGTAGCATCAAACTAGGTTTCAAGTTACAAGAGCAATAGAAACTAAAATTTCGTAATGTGATCTCTCAATTTTTAGCTTTTATTCACCAGAGAGCAAGAGGAAAGCATATTTTATTCAGAGTGCAAATATTTTGACGTTTAATTTTCCCCAGTTTTATGTGAATAAAAATCTTTCAAAATGTCACGCAACTCTCGCATTTGAATTTTCTGCGATGCAGTGTATCGACTACTAATTTCAAGGGTAGGAAATTTGCATTAATTTCATTTCCAAAAAGTTACTTTTCATGCTTGGTTTCTATTCTTCTGTAGCCAAAGCCTAGATTGGTACGAAAATGAAATGAGACGTCAATGAAATAAACAAGTAAACGTTAGTCTTTATTGTTCATATTGATTGTAAGTTTTTTCTACGTACTGAATAGCGGCTATCCATGCTTTCTCAGTTTTCTGACTATCTCAGACAGCCAATTGAATATTATATTCAGACTATTATCTTGTTGTTCATTTATATCGATTACAGTCGCCAGGGTGATTCATAAACAACAGCGTCTCCCTGGCACTAAGTTAATTGTAAACACTGAGTTTCATAAGAAACAATAAAACTAATAAAAAACATTATTTTCATCCATAAATGACAACGATTGTTAGATTCTTAGAACAGTATTGTGATGCCTTTAACTTAAGAGCAACAATCATTAAATCCTTTAATCCTAATATATAAAAATTGTTCACGAACTTTTGGACAAGACTATTTGACATCTTGGATTGACATATTGCTGAAAATAGACAAAATGCATGTATGCAAACTCATTTGTAAATTGAGATTTCTGAGCAATGTATTGTCAATAGATGAAAAGAATGTATCTTATGGAGATTATAAAATGGAACACAGATTTATAGAAAGTAGTGCATTGTTGGTGCTTGTGATCTAAAATACTACCTACATGATATACATAGTGAATTAATTTATAAAAGAGATAACATTTTTAAAGGAATGTATTATAACATTATATATGTACTAGTTGTTTTATAAGAGAACTACACTGATCCTTGCAAACAAATTGCAATTTTGCTGAAGGATTGTAACGGGTATATTTAATTTAGAATTAATCATTAATTGTAGATTTTATTTTTGTATATTATTATTTTGTGCTTATAAAACTTTTCCTTTTTATATTTTGGCAACACTTATCAGTATTGTTAGATTTCTGAAAAGCTAAACTAGAGTAAGTTTAGAGTAAAAATAAAACATGTAAGAAAGATTCTATGGGCGTATTCTTCTTTTATCCGAGTATTTTAACTGAGTTGCACCATATCCTCTCTCGCCGAACAATGCCGAATAGTAGAGCGCTGCTTTTCGGAACCGAAGTTCGCGGGTTCGAATTCAGCTGCTGGCACGGATGTTTGTTGCCGTTCGGAATCGGCTTTAAACTGTAGGTCCCGGTCTCATTAGCTCTCGTGTGCAAAACAGTAGACCGTAGCGCTATAAACCGTATCCTCTCCCAAATGAGCTGAAAACCAACACGAACGAGTTAGGTGCAGTTCTTTGGTCTTAAACTTTTCATGGAGGGATTTTTTTCCAAATTCATGTGGATAAAAAATGATTATATTAAGAATTTCCCCCTTTTGAGAAATTTTTTTACACTAATTTTATACAAAGGTGAGAATGTAAGAATAAAAGTAAGTTTTAAAGTTTGAAGAGTTATGAAACAAAACCTTAAAAGAAGTAGATCATAAAGATAACTATCACCTCCCATATGATAGCTGAAAAGTGGATCGTGGAAGTAGATAGCTGAAAAGTAGCATATTCTGAACAAGCCAAAGTTTTTAGAACTTGCTTCACTTGGTGGAAATATTAACATCCCGTGTCCAAAAGGTTTAAGCTTGAATATTCTACAATTCATTTTTTAAAATAATATCCCAATAAATATAATTTAGGCTCTAATGTAAAATATTACCCTTGTTACAAATTGACTATCCTGATCAGAATAAACCAATTTAACTTATTAAATAACACCCCTTGCATCTACTCTATTGTTCCAGTTTAAAATATAATCGTAAATATTTAGTGCTGTAACTTTTAATATAGCAGTCACTGCTGTCTGTAAAATTGCTGATTAATTTTGAATGCGATTAGTAATGTGATGCGTACAACTCAACAATTACGTTACTCTTGTTGTGCTGTTAGTTGTCTTTTCCGTAACGCAGCTGTTAGTACATACACTATATGCATTTATGCCAATACAAGGCTGCGAAGCTGTTACCCATTTATTGCCACCCGGAAGAGCACGTATATCTTAAGTTATGCTACGGATAGAAGTAACTTTACCCAAGAAGGGTCCTCGTAATTTTGAACCAGGGACCAAGCAGAAGACCCTTAGGCTTGGCCTGCTATCCCCAGAGGTATCGTTTGAGAACTTAAAGGACATGTGATGAGGTGATTTAGATCTGTTTTATAATTGATTCATTCATAAAGGAAGAAAAACGTTCGAGATCTTAATATGACCTCATCACATCGTTGTAGATAGAGGACCATAAATTTCGATAAAACGGATATGGTAGTCTTGTACGGTTGTCTCGGGCAGGGTTCTGATTCCAGACTCAGATTAGAATTCCGTCTCCGTACTTGACATTAAATAAGAATGTACCTTTGTGGAGTATTTATGAGTCCCTAAGGGACAGTGCCCAATTAAAGGGATAAGGTTGTTCACGTTGGTGGTCTCAGGGCGGGGTTTGGTCAGACCAATGAAATTCTGGCAACCATCCCGATTGGAAGACAAGAAGGATGAGGGGACAAAGTTTGAGATAATAAAATATGAAAAATCTAAAAAATGAGGAGATGGATTAGGAGGCCCCAGAAGAGATTGGTTCGGAGGTCCAAAAAGAAGGTGTTCGATAGTCCAGACTAGGAGAGTCCAGCCAAGTCCGCCAGGAAGTGTTCCTGCACAAAGTAGCACGGCCGCACCCCAAAGACTCAGGAGAAAGCCCCTGACGATGTCTGTAACAGATCAATGGATGATGTATAGATTCCCTCTCCTGATCAGCCATTGATACCCTTCAACCAGAAGTGTTCCGGGCCCAACATTTTAGACCCACAAAGGTACCCATTTTGCATTACATTTTAAAATCGAGATTAGGTCCTCTCTCTACTTACAATATTTGCTTAAGTGTATAAAAAATTGTCAGAACTAATTTTGAATATATTGACTAAGCTTACTTATGAAAATCAGCATCATTTTGGTTTTGTAAATAGATGTATAAATATATTATAATAAATTTACTTTTTTCATATTAAGCTACTCTCGGTTGCTATCATTTTAGCGGTTAGTTTTTTTTTCATATTTATGTTTGTAGTTTCTCAGAACCTGTGGTTAAATCTTAGTACAAAAATATTTAACACAACGCAATTAAAAATAAATCCCACTATACATTTGATCACAGGTTTTTACTCATATAACGAGGACTACACGACAGGACATTGTGACCACGAATATATTTTAGGTGCCTCGGTCACCTTTAATGAACATGGTGGATTTTAGGCCGGCTCGAGCCCCAAACCCGCAATTTTTCATTTACGAGATCGCTGCCTTTGCCGACTGACCTACCGTCGTTCTATCGTTAGTTGTGGATATTTCTAAACAGTTGTTCCTCACAGGGTGCCGTTAAACTTAAACTAACCAACCAACCTACCTTCAGTGTTTGATCATAGCATGTAGACTAATGTAATATTCTATAAAACCTAGTTTGCAAGAAAACATACATATCAGCTATGATCAAACAATAAGAAAGGTCATTGCCAGTATATGGTCATAAAAAAGATTTGTTGAAATTCGTATCCCTGTATATAGACCAATTATAAATCAAAGTTTTAAAATAAAGGCATTTACGATAGAGTATTTTGTTTTGCAAAAAGCCAATGCTAGCAGTCGTGGAAAATTCAGAACCAGCGATTATATTTTTAAAAAATATTCACATTTCCCCCCCGTCCAAGGTTAATGAGGGAAGTAGCTCCATCGTGTTTGGGAATGACAGGCAGGGAGCCCAGTTCGTATTTTTAGATTCAATATCCACCTGCGAAGTGTAGCCTTTTGCAAATATATTTTTGTTCTTAGCCAAGAGGATTTTAATAAAAGAGAGAATGAGCCAAGTCATTCGCTCGAGTCTAGAATAATAACCCAGATTCAAGACTTGGTTGTGTAATGGGTGCCTTTTAAAGTCTCCTTAACATCGGTGCTTTTTACTCTAAATTCATATCTTAATATACTTTCTAGACAAGAACTGAGGAGAAAGATGATCTGCTGTTTAATAACTTGACAAAGCTGTATTTACAGGAAGGCTGGCAGGATTAGCACTAACAAAATTCATTTATGACTGATGTAAAAAACATAAATGATTGAGTAGTTGTAATTTAAGATAAAGGATAAATGAATGAATGAATGAATGAATGAATGAATGATGAACGAAATAAACAAAAAAAAACATCAAAGTTCCAACAGGCTGATGAGATGAAAGGTAAAGGATAAAGCAGGGTGAGATACGTTGACAATTGGATAAAGCGACTAAGTGTATAGAGACAAGTAAGTAGATGAATGAGGACAAAGTGATAACAGGAAAAATAGCTGAATGGACGGATGGAATGAAAGGCTAAAGATATTGTAAGAATAGATACATGGATGGATTGTATACCTGCATAATGAAAGCTAGGATAGAACAAAAATTTCTGTATAAAGCTTATACAGAGAATAAATGAAAGACCCAGAATAGTTAAATATGGAGAGGATAAAAAGAGCTAACTGTATTCACAGACTAACCAGTTATATGAGAAAAAATGTAAGGAAGAGAACTTGATTAGATAAGTGGATAAACACTGTGATATGATGAGAATTTTAGCACTAGAACCACGGAAGGTTTAGTATACCTAAAATCGCGGTCTTGGTTAAACTTACACCGATTTATAGGGTTTGGTTTGGTTTGGTTTGGTTTGGAGGGCTACGGTCTACTTTTTGCAACACGAGGGCTAATGAGACCGGGACCTACAGCTTAAAGCCGAATCCGAACGGCTACGAACATCCATGCCACTGTGGGATTCGAACCCACGAACTCCGGTATCGAAGGCCAGCACCCTAACCAATCGGCCATCGTTCGGGCACCGATTTATATGAATCGGTGTTGTTATAAGTACTTTGTATTAACACATTGTATGCGAGACACGTACTAGTACGTTTTTGACGATTGATACTTGAGCACGGGTCACATACTAGCACAGGTTAGTGTAACAACATGGTTTGTTTGTGGGTACAAAAATAACGGTATATACAGAAAAACGAAGCCGAATGTTTTTGTCTATTACATAGATTCTTTAAAAATTTAGATAAATAAAAACTAGTTTTTACATTATTAGTTTTATGATTGCTCTTTTCATTTTTCTTATAATGTAAAAATGTTTATAATATTTATATATAACATAATTCGAGTACATACTATTTCTATTTGATTTTTTTATATTTACGATACTATTATAAATTTATCCACTAAAAATATATTTTTTTTTGAAAAAACTTTATGGTTATTTATATATTTCTTTTTATATATTTGTTTACATATTTTAATATAAAATACGGAAAGTTGGTTAAAAAATTAAATAATTTTCGATGTATTGAGATTTAACTGAATAACTACATTTACGAGCAAAACGTCAGCTCCCTGTACAATTCAGCTGCGAAATGTACCAGCATAAAATGTGTTAAATTACTGGTACTTACATGTGAAAAGATTAGCTAAATGGAGCCCATACAATGAGATTTGTCGAATTTTAATATAATGGATATGTAAATATTAATAAATGAAAATAATGAAAAAAATAAAAAAATAAAAATGAATGAATGAATGAATGAATGAATGAATGAATGAATCGATCGATCGATCAATCGATTAATTGATTGATTGATAGGTTGATTAGATGTAAGAAACGAACTCATTCAGGAATAGATGAAGTTGGGGAAAGTAAAAGAGTTCTGCTATTGGCGTTAAAGGATAACAGCTATGTAGATGAGGTGAACCTGTGCTTAAAGTCTCTTGGCTTTGAAGTTACTTTGACTCACTAGTTGTGAAAGGGGTTGTCATCAACAGCGAGTCACTCTTCTCTGCAAAAGACGGTATATATGAAAGTTTTTCTTGGAAATGGAAACCAGCCCACCTGGAAAGTATATTCATAAAGGTGTTTTCAGCGTAGTCAACATTTAGATTTGGTGAACGTGAGAAAGGGGAAACTTCAACTGGTTTGAGGTCTTCTTCAGTATATCACTTCTTTTAACTGAAAAGAAAAAAATAAAATATATAAATTAATATTTAATAATTGTATTAAATTATAAAAAGTTTGTGGACGAACTATTTAGACGTATGCTATCAATTTTGGGTATTTTTCAGTAAATGTATAAAATGCGTTAGAGAAAAAATGTAAAAAAGGAGTTAATTTTAGAATTTTCGAATTATAATTTCAATTTCTGATTAAGCATGCATTTGAAAAAATTTACGTTTGAAAATGTAATTTTATTTCAGTATTAAAATCCAATATGGTAAACATTTTGCAGTCCTGTTACTGGAGATGATGTATAAGGACATTCTTGTAATCGGGAATGACGTGTAGAACAAGAAGTGAATGTATGTCTAAATGACTAAACTGAGAAAGAATGACTCTAAGAATAGAATTTATTCCCATATAACTAGAGGTTGGTAGAAATCTAAAAATATTAAAATATGTCTAAGTGAGGAGTTTATTATTACGAAACAGAAACTTAAATAACATGAACTACAAGCTAAATCGATGAATTTCTTTAAAATATTGGTCAAAACAGATGCTCCACAAGCGTAATTTTAATTTAAAACTTAAGGCATTATAACGCACCAACCTGTAAGTGTTGAAAAAACAAAAGATTCTCTTTAGGAATCTTTTTTCCTTTTGAAGAATAGGCCGATTTCTCATATGAGAGCGAAAAATTGTCAACCATTTAAAAGCTTTAGGATACGTGAACATGAACTAAAATAAATGTTTAGTTTTTTGCTATAATACTAGAAATTTGCACATTATTGTTCTGATTTCTTGTACTAAAAGTAAAATTATCTATATAATGATAATCTCAAAGAAAATTAAGGCTGTGGGTCACCACCAGTTGGTAGTACATGAGCTCTTCTCAGACAGACAGTTATCTCAATCAACGAAACAACTTTCAACCTTGCAAATAATCGCAATGTGCAAATGATAGTTCTGATGGTGCATCATACACAATAATAAAATGTATATATTTTAATAGCCATGCAGGGAAGTCATCTGGCGGCTACTTCAGATTTTATTAGTAGGATTTTCAGGTTAGGATATTCATGTCCAGGTGAACGAGAAAAATTAATATTAGTGTACACAGTGATCTATTAAACTACAGGGACATAATGTATGCCATCACAATTTCTACCTGATCTGTGCGTTGTACAAGTCGAAGGAAGGAATCACTTCTTAAACAATACACCTGGAATTCATTTGTTCCCAAAGGAATGATTCCTATTGCTGGATTTCTCATTAAATGCTTAAGATGAAACAGGTGCCAAATATTTAAAACCTTGCCAGATGTATCTGGCCAATTAAACAAAGATTTATCTCTATTATTTAACCTACTTTTAAACTCATCTCTTCAGCATTTAAAAGGGGCATTTTAAGAAGTTATGCTGTGTAAAGGATGGACTAAATCAACCTTGTAATATATTACTGAGACATTTTAAGACGTTTAATTTTGGAACTGTTTTCGATGAGGTAATTATACTAGAATTTAAGATAAAATATTTTCATCTTTAAAGATCCATTCTTCTGGGTAAAATAGTTTTTTTACGCACACTATATAAATAAAAGAATAAAAGCCACCTTTTATTTTTTAAACTTGTTGAAATTGAAAAAAAGTTAAATTTAGTTTCTTTCAAGGTGGATTTTCAGAGTGGATTTAATACATTGGATGCATTATATTTATCTAATCTGGTTTTCAATGGTCAATATATCTATGCCGTTTTACTGAGATTATTTATAGTGCTGCCTCTAAAGGTTTTAGGACCTCTTAACAATTTTGAAACCTCATACACAGGTGGGCAACTATGGACGGGTCACAAATGCTTGTATAGTAAGTGAAAAAGGAAGTATGTTTGGATTTAAAGTGCATAAAATAATCCTAGATTACTATGATATATCAATAAAGGTAATTTATTAAGCTCTGAAGTTCAGGGGGATTTGGGGAAATGTGCAAAGGACAAAGCAAGCAATTTTTCTTTTTATTTATTTAGTACTAAAGGAAATTATTGGGGGGGCTATGCATGTTTCGGCACGTCGTGATTTGCACAATATTATACAGATGTTGTGTTTACTCTATTTCCTAATCAGTGCATGAAGGTGTCCTTGTCTATTGAAGGACAATGTCGACCAGCAAAACTCATCCCGAAACCATCTTTAAAATTCTCAAAGGAATTTAGGTCTCGAAGACTTGATAACTTTGAGGCGTTAAATCATCGCTCTCTAAATACTTCAGAACAGCTATTCCATGAGATGTTCCATTGCCATCTATGAAAAGGAATTTATCGATTACAGAACCACGTAACATTCAAACATGGCAGCAGAATATCATTAAGGTATCGTTGTCCAATGATAGTTCAAGATGGAAGCATATAGAGAGATGTGAGGATACTGATCATGATCCTAGCTCATATTATGACATTACATGTATGATATCGGTCCTTTCCTATTTGCTGGATCATTATAACTTCACATCAGTTGTCGTCTGACAATTGAATTTGTGTATGACATACTTTGTGGATTTACCTACTACAGCAATGTTATTGTTGAAACTTGCAGTGTCTTTTGGAGCAATAATTCCTTTAGTCGTAAGACCAAAAGCTCTGAGAGCCTTTTTCAGATGTAGATTTTAAGAGTATATAAGACAAAAAAATTCAATTAAAGTTCTTCAATGGCAACCTTACAATTGCCAATTTAATGAAAAAATATACATAATAATTGTGTATGAAAAATCATAAAATTAATAAACAGAAAAGTAGTAGAAAGCGTAAATTTGCTAATAAACCACCACTTTTATTTCTATCGGAATTGACATATTACTACACAATTAGAAACAAAATTTTAATGAATGAAGAGAGAAAATTTGTTAGGCCAAGTTGAATTCACAATAACTTAACATTTTATATTTCTATATCTGTATTAAATTTTTCTTCTTTAAACCAGTTGTGATGGATTTATGACTTTTGGTTTTTACAGGATTATACCAAATTTTATTATTTCCTGGATACTACCAACTTTTGAGATAATCTTTGATTTAATGATTGTTTCTACTCCTTTAAAATTCTTTGCAGTAATTACTTCTAGGAAGAATCTTCAACCACCTGAAAAACCAATTACGGCTTCAACATTAACATGCTCTCCTCTTTGCTACAAAGTCCGTTTAATTTATGGGATTGATTAATGGGTATTTTCTGTTTTAAATACTTGTTGAATCTTAATAAGCAATAAATAATCAGAATATTTGAAAAATGAGTAACTTTTTCCTAATGAACACATATTTGTGTTAGGTCTTGAATTCATCTTAAAAAGTCCCTCAGAATTAAAAAAAAAATTTTCTTTCAAAAACTATTTAAACACCCTGTTCCATTAGGAATTGTAACTTGTTATTTGTGTTATAAACTGATTTTACCTTCAGTAATGTAACTAAAAAAAAATAAACGACGAGAAAAATAACACTTTGGTCATTCATTCACAGGACTTTCCTAGATCTCATCTACCCTGGCAGTATTTACCTGGCTAATTTCTTGCCAAATTTAAAAGTTTTTTGCTTTGTTTGAACTTTTAAATTTGCTTTCAGATCCTAGTTAATAAAGGTTCTTTGTAATTGCTTCTTTGTAAATACCCGCAAAATCTACACTTTTATTAGTATTTTTTAATGTCTGATTTCTTAAAAGAGAGTTGTTTTTATGATTATAATTAAGCTTTTATTGATTTATAATTATAATTGAGCTCATCGTTTTTGTCTTCAGACAATTTTATTTGTTTTTACATATTGCTAGATATTATCGTTTAATTTCCTTATGAATTTTACTCCTTTTAATTTAGTTTTATAGGTCTTGGTTTAATTTCTAACAATTTGGCTTGTACAATATGTTCTACTAGGACTCATTACCATTAAACTTTGTACAAATCAAGTCATTAGCATTTTGAGAACCCCACAACTTCTTAACTACCTTTTTTCTACTCACAAACGTAATACCCAGATGAATAAATATCAGCTGGCACTACTCATAACAATCTAGAGAATAAGGATAAACGTTTTTTCCCCTATTTTTATACTTTGTATGCTATGCAGTTACCTTTAACATCAGCCACTTTAATTCCCCAGATTTTGTTGTTCATTTTACTGTCAGAGAACCATGTAGGCGGTCAGCATCATTCCGTATATAAAGGAAACAAAACACAAATACACCAAAGCCTTGAACCCCAAGCTCATTGAGCATTTTTTTTCATACTGACTCAGATTTATTTGAATACATTTGAAAACATAATAGCCTATTGGTTATTCACCGCTGTGTGGCCATTTAAGAGTATGTTCCCTCTATTTGTTAAAAATCATCGATAAAAAATATAAGTGAATGTAGTTTGGTAGAGACATTCTATGCATAGTTGCTTTAAAGCGTACACTCACATCTGATTAAATACGTAAACCATCTACGAATATAGTCAACGAGCAAAATGATCGTAAAAAAGAGCTTAGCATGTATCTGTTTCGGATCCGAATTTTATTTTTAGCATTAAAACGAGTATATACCTTCTTCTAAACCACACAATACGTGTTATTTTGTTTCGACAAACAGTTCGAATTTCAGAAGACACATTTAAACATCCCTGAATCACATATATTTAATTTTAAAATCAAAAACTTTATCAAATATTAATGTTCTTAAAGTCAATATTTTTGAAATAATATAAAAGTTGTTTTTAACATCGAAAGTCAGTGTAAACAAGAATAAATTTCCTGTTGGAATCTTGCATGGAAGAAGAATCCATCTTGAATGAAAATTTTCAGACAAATACAGACAGCTTTTAGGAAAATCATGAAATAAGAACTTTGAAAGACATGTCCATTTAGTAGATCACGAGGATCTCAGCGAAAATTTTGTAATATTCATTGAATAGATCCTTATATCTTAACACATTGTGTTCGGGTACATTTTGCAGCGGAATTGTACCGGGAGCGGGCGTTTGCTTGTAAATTTATTCAGTTAAATCTCAATAGATCGAAAATTATTTAATTTAACCAACTTTTCGTATTTTATATTGAAATATATAAACAAATATATAAATACAAATACATATTTATAATATATATATACAAATTACATACATATATATATATATATATATATATATATATATATATATATATATATATATATATATATATATATATATATATATATATATATATATATATATATATATATATATATATATATATATATATATATATATATATATATATATATATGCAAGGATAAATAGAAAGTTAATTTTAAATCTAAATTTTTTTAATCAACCTTCTCGTTCTGTGGTTCCGCATTGACTGATGTTAAAACTAGTGTTTATTTGTCTAAATATTTTCAGAATCTACGTAGTAGACAAGAACATTTGGCTTCTTTTTTCTGTACATACCGTTATTTTTGTACCCACAAACAAACCATGTTGTTACACTAACTCGTACTAGTACTAGCTGTCAAGTATCAATCGTCAGAAAACGTACTAGTATGTGTCCCACATACAACGTGTTAATTTGATCTATTTAGCACAACACCAGACATGAAAGGGTTCATCATGCATATATTACCTTTTTTTTATGGGGGGGGAGGTTTTGCATGCAAGAAGATATAAAATCAGACAAAACTCATGCCCTAACGTTTTATTGTTTCTTGCCCTATAAGTGGGCCTGAAGAAATAATTAATAAAAACCAAGCGGCATTATATCTAATATTTACAATCGCATCAAAGTACGTAAGCACCGATTAAATGCCGGTTATTAGGCCGGGAAACTATAGCATGCGCTCTCTACCGATGCAGAGAGAGGGTAGAGTGTTGGTGTGTGTGTGTGTATATATAAAGCTACTTCCCTTTGCCAACTTGGCTTCAACATCTGGTTTTTTTTCTCCGACTGTAATTTTTTTTTTCTACTCCAACTGTGTGTTTCCTACCCGTACTGTTCCTGCAGACACGATGTCTGTAGGGAGATCTTAGGTGTCATGAATGCATGCTCGGAAGCCAAGCTTGTTGGTTCTTTTCTCGTGAACATTTCGCCGTGTCGCCAACCTACGTTTCTTTTATTTCCTATCTGAACTTGTTTCCATGCTTTATGTGCCGGTTCTCGCTGTCGGAGACGATGATATTTCCTTAACTTTGGAGACTTCAGTATCTTTTGGAGTGGTATGGTCAATTTCTATAACGAGAAGGTTAGAAGGGACCTATTGAAAGCCTACAAACTTTCATGCCAGCAGTGGGACTCACAACCAGGCCATAGACTAGATTTTGTTTTGGAGGGAAGAGGGGACTCAAGCTGGACTGAGCCCCCTCCCAATATGTCCCTTTTTAAACTAAAAATATATGACTAAAATTAAAAGTTAATAATTACATTCAATTATATAAAAGCGAGTATTTTATGTATCTAAAAGTCAATTCCTAATCTTGTGTAATGTTTCAGTGGATGTATAAAATAATTTGGAGGAAGAAAATATTAAAACTAAAAATTGAGCTAAAATTTAAAACATTTAAATATTTTATTTAAAAGTGAAATTTTAACCAAAAATAATTTAAAATTTTTTTATTTGAAAATGTACTTTTATTTTATCCACACAGCGCAGTAAGTTCCAGGACTTTCTTTGTGGGGTGGGGGAATAAGAATTGGAGCTGGTCAAACCGTATAATTAAGTACCAACACATAATTATATAATAAACTGATGATCGACTGGGTATTACAAGTACATTTGATTGGTTTTAAGTTACACAATTATACTTTAGTTTTACATACCATTTAAAAATGCATCTTCTTATCGATGATTAGCTATAATCAACCATAGTAAGTTTTTTTAGAAGGATTTTAATGGCAATATTAAATCTGCTTCGCTTTTGTAATATCCTGTTCATAACTTTCATAATTTTAGTACATGCATTGCATAGCCAGTACTGAAATTGTTAAATGTGTTAACAGGATAAACAATGAGTAATCACGGCTGACGTAATTAGCAGTTTTCATACACAATTCACACAGTGCAACGCCTGTTACGATTTGTAAATTTAAAATTTATTTCGAAGAAATACTTATCAGATTTTTAATGAAACAAAATATGATTTTAATTAGATTACCGAAGATGTAGGAAATCTCATTTACCAAGCAACCTTTGTTTGCACTTTCAACACTTTTCTAATCTTGCATTTATTTTTAAAGAATGGCTTGTTTTCGTAGAGTTATTTTTACCTTGTAGCTCTTAATCAATCATCATAGTCTGTTATTGTGTATATCCTTTGCTTATCTTTTAAAGATTTATTTTTAAAGTTGAAAAAGACAGTAAGAAAAACATATAATGATGTTTTAAAGTTCCAGAGACTAATTATGAATATAAGACTGTATTCCAACTAACAGGAGAGTTTTTGAGGTTTATGAATATTTTGAGAAACTCATAACTGGGTGTTTTAATGAATGATCAATATTTTTTAAACTGCTAGTTTGTCAATCCGATCTCTGTAAAGCATTTTATTTTACAAATGCCAAGCACTAGTTCCTAAGCTCTCAGTTCACGAGCTCTCCAGTACTTTTAACAATATCCTTTGAACCAGAAATTGCAACCTAAATATTCAAATATTTCCATAGGCTTATTCTTAGCCCTCTTGAGGAAAACAGTAGACCGTAGCACTCCAAATCAAATGAAATCACAGGCTTATCCGAGTCGCGTAAAACACAGCATGATGAATCCACCCCTCTATTTCTGAATTGACTTAAGGATAGTCGGATGATTAGGGCTCTGAACTTCGGTACCGGAGTTTGTGGGTTTGAATCCTATTGGGGCATAGATGTCCATAGCTTTTCGAAATCGGCTTTAAGCAGTAGGTTCCGGTCTCATTACCTTTCTTGTTGGAAAAAAGTTGAGCATAGCGCTCGAAACCAAATCATTTCTGAATCGGTTGTCTAGCAAACAGTCATGTCTAGTTAGACCTCTGAAGAGAGCCACTGCCTTCTTTCTTGGAATACTGGGAACAGATCTCTTCTTCACAAGAGTCCTCCAGTTCTTATCTGTAGTGCTATATGTATCTTGTTTCAGTATTATCTTCAGAGTCATATGAACAAAAGGTACAATTTTACAGATAGTGTGTAAAACATGGCGAATGTTTTTCGTTATTATATATTCGACATTACTATCTGCAATGTTGGTTTATTATGTCCATTAGGGACTTGTTTCCAAATAGGGCATTTAAAATATCTTTATTGCACTGGTTGTATATACGGCAAAATGAATAATTTCTATATTTTAAACTATATTATAGTATAGTGTATATATTCTAAACAAAAATCTTTTATTTTTTCAGGTATGTACCTTGAAATTTTCTAATTTACTTTCGATATCCAGAGGTATGTAATTATTTAAGTACTTATCATTCCAGACAAATAGGGGTGTCTTAAGATCCCCATTCAAATATCTTCCATGCGTACTCTTTAATTTTTTAAACTATGCTATAAAAGGCATGGAGCCCATTATTTCGTCGGACAATGTATGTAGCTGAGATGTAATATAAATTCTTTAAGCTTAAATTCTTTAAGAAAACATTGCGGATATGCAATATGTTTTTCTTCAAACTGTTAAGATAAATCAATGATTTTGCCTTTAAAATTAAAATTCGATACAATTTGATAAATAATTACATAATATTCTTAACGAAAAACAAATATTAATTTAATTAAAATTTAGCATTGAATTTTGTGTTTCTCTAAATTTCAACTAGAAGAATTTATCAGAAATGGCATTTCATATTTAATTAATGCATTAATTTGCTCTGTCGATTGGTTCCTTGAAGTTTAAAAACATTAACTTTTAATTTATTCTTCAGATAACAAAATCTTAATTTTCTTGTTAAAGTAGTAATTAAATAAATCAATTTCGATAGATGTAAAAAATGCTATAATTTTAAGAATTGTCTTTAAATATACATATTTATTTTTTGAGTATTTTATCTTAATAATTCGCATCAGATTTTTCAGATACACTAATTCTTATTTGAGAGTCTACACATACGCTTTAATCAAACAAATGTTCAATTACTAATTATCTATATACAAAATGTTCTCTTTGAGTTTATAATATTTATCCACGCCAACATTCAAAATTATAGGTAATCATGATATATAAATCTAATATCTCACAGATATGAGTTAATTATCGATATACTTCTTAGAGACACAAGTACTGTAGTATTAGGATTATCTTTTGGTAGAATTTCATATGCGCTAATTTCGTTAGATGGCACAGATATGTACACATGACCTCGAGTTATTCTGAACTTCCAAGAAATTTATTATTTTGGCTTGGTTTTCAGCATTACAGTTTACTATTGTGTAACACGGAGGATACTGAGACAGAAACGTACAGCTTAAAACGGAATAACAACTGTTATGAGCATCCATGCCAGCAATGGGATTCGAAAATGCAAACTCAGCTACCCAAAAGCAGTGCCCTTCCCATTGGGCCATATTTCAACTAGTGTTTTATGAAGGGAAAATTTTCTAGTTTCCACGAATTAAAGTATTGTGGGCCGAATGATGGAGGAAAAAAATAGAGCGCTGCTCTAAGTTTTGAAGTTCGTACGTTTGATAGAATCCCAATGCTGGCATGGATGTAAGTAGCCGTTTGAAATCGACTTCAATCATTAGCTTTCGCTCTTTGGTCTCATTGGCCCTCGTACAGCAAAACAGTAGACTGTAGGAATTCAAATCAAACCTACGGAGGTGTTTTTTAAATTAAGGGAAAAATATATGAACTGCTGCTAATCAATGTTTTTTTGGATTAAAGAAATATTTAAAGTCTTAGTACATTAAAAGATTGACTAAAATAATATTGTATAAATGCCTAATAAGTTCTGTTTTGACTTACTCAGTTGAAACCTGGGCATTGACAGAAAGAGACGAGGAAACCCTAGCAGTTTTTGAGAGAAAAATATTGAGAAGTATTTTTGGGGGAATTAATGTAAATGGTATATAGAGAATCGCGCTTGAGTTAACTCGAGCGTGCACATTAAGGGGTTAAATATACAACTTTGAGTATTTTATCTTAACTCCCGTCAGATTTCTTAGATATACGAATTGTTATTTGAGAGGCTACACATATGTTTCAATTAAATTTTCATTACTAATTATTTAAATACACAAATTTTCTCTTTGGGGTTTTAATATTTTTCCACACCAATAGTCGAAAATTATAAGTAATCATGATCTGTAAATCTAATCTGTCACAGATATGAGTTAATCATCAATGTACTTTTTAGAGACACAACTACTGGAGTATTAAGGTTATTTTTTGGTAGAATTTCATATGAGCTAATTTCATTATATGGCTCCGAATTCTACACCTGACCTTGAGGTATTTTGAACTTCCAAGGAATTTCAAATTTAGCTTTAGACGGTTTACTATTCTGTAAACCGTCTTTCTTACTGACTTTGAATCAAATAGTTCAGTAATATTAACACACTATTATTTTTATTTTCTTGATTTCTGCCATGAATTTGCCTCTATTCGCTATGTAGTTCTGGAGTGGATGGGCAATAAAGATTTGAAGCGTGCATTTCTTAATATGGTGTTAACTTTGTATCCTATTGTTTGGAAGACAGAAATGGGATAAAGGATGATGTGCGTATATGGAACATTGCGTATACAGCGACCTTCTTTAACCCTTTAAGCGGTTCGCACATACAATTCCGCCAAACCGATGATGTCTTCAAAGCTGTTGTCACGTACAATTTTTGACTTCTAAAAACGTTCCGAAAATGGATGTATTGTACATTTCTGCCAGTGTTTTCCCTCATGGAGTTTTGAGGTAGCAGGGTCAGGTCGATTGTTTAGAAACTGCACCCCTACTCCCTGAGGCACAAAGACGCTGATAGCTTCTCATGGCTTTGTCGATCTCTATTTCGAAGTAGTTCATTTTCGGTAACAGATGTATCTCTAATTGCACCACTTCAATAGCTTGGATGACATTCGTAAAAAAATATAAATCATTCTCTTAAAGAATATTTTTGTTTGTACTTTTAGAATCCATTATTTCTTATGGGATGATCTTCGAGACTTGACGAGCTTTATGTGTATTAAAAGTTAACAATCTATAATGTCTATTTATATATCTATTTATAACCGGAAGTAAAGGGACAATAACGAGGGTGGGTTTCCCGTATTCCAATCGAGTCGACAAAGGGTGAAGTAAAAAATCATAGAACACTTTGGTTACTGACACAATAAAACTTTAGCGTATTTTTTTGAAGATTTTTTTTCTCGGTGTGTACCACTCGGAGGGTTATATTTTTCAATACAACCTTAGAAACTCCAGAAAAGTATAAAAAGATATGTCCTCATTTACATAAAGCTCATAGAAACCAGCGAAAAAAAAATGCCTTCTAGGAAAAACAGAAGAAAAGAAAGTTTTCGAGAGATGAAAAGTACATTTCTATAATTTTAATTTTTATATATTTCGTTGAATTTCTAAACAGTATTAATCCTTTCGGGGGCCATTTATTTCTCACACAAAGTTTTTCAAACTTTCAAAACAGAAGTGCTCTTTATTATTCAGTTGATGAAACAATAGAGGACATCGCAAATGTGAAACAGGAATCAGTCTTCAGACTGTTGTAATAGCAGGCCAATATATTATAATGGAGTTTGCTCTCCCCACAGGTGTATTTTATAAGATCATCTAGGTGGGGAGTAATCCTCCCACGGTCTTCGAAAAGGTTAAAAAATGATTCATTAAAACTAATGTATCATAAACATCTTACATTTTTTATTAGACTCTTCTATTATCGAATATTTTAACATGGTTTTCAACAAAAATACTTCTTATTCCATTCGAATAGCATAACTGTTGATTAACGTTTGATTATAGTTAGCGTGTTAATATTTCTGTCAAATGTTTAAATATTTTTGTGTAGAAATGAACTTCTTCAGATTTATAAATTTGTTTTATCATTGAAGATAACTCATATTTATGTCTTGGGGAGTTCTGTTTATTCATTTTAACACACTGTATGCGGGTCACGTACTAGTACGTTTTCTGACGATTGATACTTGAGCGCGGGTCACGTACTAGTACGGGTTAGTGTAACAACATGGTTTGTTTGTGAGTATAATAATGATGGTATATACACGAAAACGAAGCCGAATGCTCTTGTCTACAACATAGATTCTGGAAAAATTTAGACAAATAAAAATAGTTTTTACATCAGTCTATGCGGAGCCCCAGAACGGGAAAAATTAAAACTATATAGTACTACTTCTATTTGATTTTTCATATTTACGATACTGTTATAAATTTATCCTCTAAAAATACATTTCTTGTTTACAGAAATCTTTTAGTTATTTATATATTTGTTTATATGTTACGAAATACGAAAAGTTTATTAAAAAGTTAAATAGTTTTCGGTCTATTGAGATTTAACTAAATAACTAAATTTATTAGCAAAACGCCCGCTCCCGGTAAAATTCCGCTGCTAAATGTATCCGCACACAATGTGTTAATACGGGTATTACTTTTTTAATGCTATTCCTTAACTGCAATATGGGGTAAAGATTTTTAAAAATAACAATAAAAGCAGTCCAGTAGAAAGGAAATTTAAAATAGAAAGTAAACCATTCATTCTTATTTGCCTTCTTTTTCCAAGTCTCTCTGAATCACCAAACTATTTTCAGTTCAGTGTTGCGCTTCCAATTTATATTTTTTTCTTTTTAAAAGTAACCATTAACTATTCAGTTTTCATTAGCACATTTAAAAGCTTGTCAGAAGCTCCCCAACGATTTCCAAAAGCTGACGCTAATGTCACGGAACAAGCGCTGGGCCGATAATAGTTTAATGAAATAAGGAAAACGTACTTCATTTTAACGGGGTAGGAAAGAACGAAATTGATTGATTCTGAATTTCTCTTCCGAGTGCCTCTTCATGGCGTGGAAATATTTTTGAAAATTAAAAAAAAAATGTAGTTCCATTAGTTTTTGAAAAATGGAAATTTGAAAAAGTATATAAAAGCAGGAAAGTATGTGACAAAATATTTTGCTTTGCAATTGTTCAAAAACGGCGAAATTGTTCTAATTATCCAAATAAAAAGAATGTGTGTTATTCTAATAGAAAAATGGCAAATGAAAGCTATAAATATCATTTAAGCTTCAAATGTATGTGCAAATAACGGAATTTCAAGTTGTTTATGAATAGTTAGTCAAAGGTTAGTTGTTCTTTAACAATAACTGAATGGGACACTTGAGAATAAAACATGTATAGGACATATCGTCATCCTATGAATTTGGACGTGTTCAAAAAGAAAACTAAAGCAGAAAAATGGAGGAAAAGAGTGAAATAAATATTTGTTAGTCACAGAAGCACCTAATGAAACATTTGATTTTATACTATATGAAATTTTTTACAAAGCATTATGGTGAAGTTTCCCTGAATAATCAAGGAAAAGCTTTTAATGTTTTTAAAAACTCATTTGTTGTTAACAACTTGGGTTTAAAACAACTTTTTAAAGTTCTGATAATGAGAAATAGGGAAGGGCTAGTATCTCAAGAACAAAAAAAATAATTCTCTTTTCAACTCTTGACGCTTGAAAGGCTCTGATACGGAGACATGAATTCTTATTATAGAAATCGAAGGCTACTTTTGCTCCAACATGATGAAGGAAATATAATAAAATTATTAGAGTATTTTTGTATAACAAAAGACTTTTTAAGCGTTAATTCATGTTTCCTCAAAGAAGCTTTTCAAGCGTTAGACATCATAAAAGTAATATAGTAATTGAAACAAAATTTGACTATAAATGTTTTTGTATTTAGTTTTTTAATTTAAAAAGAAATTTATCTAAAGTGCTGTGAGAGAGTGTTATGAAGAAAGCTGTTTTAAAATCGCAAGGTCTAAGCTTCTTGTGTATTGGGCACTTTTTAATTGCTAGTACAAAATGAAAAAAGAGGTTTCAATAATCTTCCTGCGTTTGGAGTGTTATATGAGGAAACCTGTTCATATATTTTGCTTTCTATTATCTGCCAAATTGTAATTATCGTATGAAAACGAGTTTTTTTCTTCCAGCGAATGGCCAGACATTGCTAAAAGCGTAATGGGCTTCTATTGAAACCAGTATTTGTAGGTTAGAAACAAGATGATGCCACGAATGTTTAGGATGTTTGTAATAAACTTTATGCACTAAGTCTAATTATACCTAGCGAGGCAAACAATTGACCAGAGCACTCAAAATGAAACCCTATTTTGCAGTATCTAGGAATCTATATTCATTCACTACTGTGAAGGAAGTTTGCTTACCTGGATATGTTGGTATTAGTAGAGATTATATTTCTGTTACGCATAACAGGAAGAAACTGCACTTCAATTCCACTTGGGTGAAATCAAGTTGACACATCAATATTAAGAAATTAAACGGAATCGGCTTAAGGATTTTAGTGGTGTGGTGGGGTAAATATTACCCCAGGCGCTTACAAACTAATATTCACTTCTAATCATTTTTTCTTTTTCAAAAAAGGTAATCTCTCAATACATTCAGGAGAATTGCGGCAAGACTCAGTGATTTCAAGCAATTCTTCTTAGCTTGAGGGGGTGTCTTATTTCTGGTTTTCTGCTCTAGGGTGTTAACATTCCACTGGTGTAGTGGATAAGTTAAGCAAGAAGTTCCGGTCTCATTAACCCACTGAACGGAGACGTCGACGGGGGTTCGACAGCGAATTCTTGTTCGAAAACGGATCTGTCGACCCCTTCTCGTTCGCACTCGTATAACTCGTATAGCACACTTTTGAGGAAAAAAATATTGCAAAGTGATAATAAATGAAAGAAACTAATTTTGAGTAACGGAACTCCTTTACCTTGCAGGGAAAATAATTTAAAAGTAGCCTGACAACTTTTAAACCGACAACTCTAGTATGGTACGGTAAGTTTCGTCTGGAATTTACGAAAAGGGTGACTGTTTTGAAAGGGAAAAAGGTGGGGAGGGTGGCCGGTGGATGGGTTAACCTTGTGTAAGTAAAACTGATGACCAAACTATGTCAACCTACCTTGCAAAAATGCAATGCAAATCTTTGTTTTTTGAATACTTTTCTATGAAGTTTATTAGTTATTTATTAGATATGATTTTGTTTTTAGTATGGATAAGCAAAGAATAAATTTAGTAAGGAAAAATGTAATTTGGCATGTATTTTAATAATAATTTAATATGCTGTTAAACAGAAATATACCATTAAACAGATGTTTTTTCTTAATTAACCTTTAGAAAGGTGTAGAGGAATTTGACTAAGTCTGAAAGCGATTATAAATTCATCTTGATTGAGTAGAGACGTTATGTTATAAAAAATATCCAATTTAAATATTTTTGTTCACTTACTGATAAAATAATGAAGTATTTGATCTTAAATTCCCCTTATTATAACTTGTATCCTCTTAAATGCAATTTACATTATTCAATTTTTACGTGTTGTGAATATAGCTTTATAAAGAAGAAACTATCATATCTATTTTCATCACTTTCTTTCTAAAACAAATGCAAATCGCATTAAAGATATTTTCAGATGTTAACAGTTAATTATTTTGATTGCAAAATGATTTTGATGTGTAAGGATAGTTTCTAACGTTACAATTTGCAGGAAATTTGTAAAAATTAAGTATCGATTGATACAATTATATTATCCTCTATATAATAATAGTCTAAGTTGTCTACCCCAGAATTTATGAAGGGGTTGGATCTAGAATGGATAGAGGTATCCATATTGGATTCTTGATGAGTAAGGGTTAGTAAAATTCAAAACAAGTTAAAGTTTATTTTCTCCTAAACTATCCATCCGATTCTAAAATAAATTAGTATAAATATGCTTCATATCACAGCAAAAAATACTGCCGTCTTTAAAACGCTCAAAATTACCCCCTTTTCGATCATTCAATGATATTTCAAGGCTTTTATTTTCCCAGATAAGAGCAGGCGATTAAATTTATCAATTTATCCCGTAATAAATAGGTAAAAATAAACATTTTTTCTAGCATTATGTCATCATTCCTTCAACCATCTCATTTAATCAGTTCTTAATTTAAGTTATTTAAATATCGTCTGCATTATTTTCATACGTTTTATCACTGAACTTAGATATTATGTAAATAATTTACTTTTATATTTGGCTTAAATAATAGATTAGGTACATATGGGATAATTTAAAATTTAATCACGGATTATTTTTTGTTGCTAGATAATTCTCAGCCAAAACCAAACCATTTATTTACCAGCCTCATACGGTACTTAACAATTCTGGAAAATTAAAAATTTTACTGATCCCGTCATATGACGGGTTATATGCTAGTTTATTATGATAGATAAAAATTAAAAACGTTTTTGCGCATTGTCGTCTGGAACAGAATGCTTCTAAATTTAACAAATTTTCAAGCGGAAACTGAAAAACAAGAAAAGAAAAATCAACATTTTTCAAAAGCAAACTTAATATACAAATGATATACAAAATATCAATGTGAATCAACAGTAAAAAAGTAACGAAATAGAATCTTGTATCTTTAAGAAACAAAGTTATTTTACTCTCCCCTACTTTAATACTAAATGTTACAAGTTACTCAGCAGAATTCGAAATATGCCGTTGCAAAAACGGTTCATTGAGTTCTAAGATGGAAACAAATGGGAAATGCAATTTGGAGTACGCTGTAGTGGATCGATTCAAAATTTCATAACTGATTTTAGAAAACGATGCGAGTGGGATCGATTTTTCAGTTCGAAATTAAAGAAATGGAATGTTATTTCAGGAACGTTAAAACTGTACAGATAGTGTGTTGTGTGCAGATTGAACCATATCTCACATTTCCGAATTACATTCTGGACTTTGACAGGAGAGAAATTAGAAGAAAGCCTTTCAATAGCTTTTATACTCGGTCTTGCATTACAGCTGAAATTCACTATTTCCATTCAGCGGAATACAAAATTATCAAAAGATTTATCGGACTGCTTTAAATCTTAATTAAAAAGGTTTTACGTTACGCAATGAACAGATTTACCATGGGACTGTTAATGTACTGAGTGAGAGAGAGATTAGATATCTGGGCAAAATTTGCCTGAAACTTCAATATTTTTATCTCAGTGAATTTCAAAATAGTACTAAGAACTTACAGGCGTTGCAATTTACTTTACTGTGTAATTAATATCATAAAGATCAACACAATTAATTACTATTTTAGACAGTTTATAAAACACACACACAAAAAGATTTCTAAATATTTGAAATGTTCTGGGTGTTTTTCTGCCTTTCACATATCTTTGAAATTTATCTACTCTTTATCTTGTTGATTATAAAATAAAAATTAAAATTAATATATTTCTAGTACCAAAGTTGCAATATATTTTTAAATTGAAAGAATTTTTATGTACACTTTGTACAGGACAAATATGTAATTTAACTTTATTATTTTTATCTAACTATATTTCAAGCGAATTCTTAGAATAGCTGTTAAATTGTATATTAAAGCCTAAAAGGTATTTTATAAATATAAATAACCCTACCGTTTGTAAAAGGATAAACATGTAATATTTCTTTATGTATTTTATATATTTATATTTATTATGCTTCTTTTGACTCAATTAATAAATAACATTTTAAATTATTCACATTTTACCTTGAAATAGTATTTTCCCATATAGTACTAATAACTTAAAGTTTTAAGAAGATTGGTCAAAAGCAAAATAATTTAATTTTTGTACCCTTATTACAGTTAAAGTAAAACTCGTAGCTTTTCCTGTACAGTCTACGATCTCTTGGTGGTATTGTTTGAAGACTGTTTTATTCGGAAGAGCAGGAAAATATCAATATATTTCGCAAGTATATTAAACCTGAAAGGGATCTGTAAAGTGTTTCAACACCACTTTGAAGCTAGGAAGTTATTGACTACAAATCAAGTGATGCAAAGTGCGTTGCTGTGATGGAGCTTCTAATTGGCACATATATTCTCATACATATAATTCGTTGGTAAATGATACTGTGAACAGTCATTTTATTCAATTTTGCGTGGTCTGAGATTATTCGGAAACTTTACTGCCGGTTTGAGTTCAACTCAACCTGCATTTGTTGAACACTGTTTTCATTTCTGCTCTTGTATAATTGTCCAGTACAACGTTTGTCACTCGCCCTTCCTATACTGAATTTGAAGCCCTCGTGCCTTCTCAAAATAGCATTTCTTTTATAGACTTTCACATTTGATGGATCAGGGCTAACATCTTTGCCGAATTTTCCTGTCCAACACAGTATTGTATAAAATTCTTCTATCAATTGTATTTTTAATCTTTGATGAAGCTTATCGACTATGCTCACTAAAGCGTCCATTTCTTGGTGGTTTATATATAACTGATGCCAAATGCACTTTAAACATGTTTTATTCATAAAATCTGCTCTCTGTGTAGTACAGTCGCGTCAGAAAGAAATGACTCAACTTTTATACAGATAGTGTAAATAGTATAGTGGTTAGCGAACTATGATAGCAGTAGATGGGTTTGGATTCAATTTCAAAATAAGCCGAACGATGGTCGATTGGTTAGGGTGCTGGTCTTCGGTACCGGAGTTCGTGTGTTCGAATCCCACAAGGGCATGGATGCTCGTAACCGTTCGGAATCGGCTTTAAGCTGTAGGTCCCGGTCTCATTAGTCCTCGTGTTGTAAAAAAATAGACCGTAGCACTCCAAACCAAACCAATTCCAAAATAAGGTTTAGGTGTACTTGTATGTTTCTTCATAGGGAGTAAAGTTGCTATACCTATAGTTCTCCTAGAATAAAAATGACAAAAAAACAGCGGCTTTGTATGACGAATATTATGAATAAAAGTAAGTCCTCAAATTGGAAAAAAAACTTTTATACAGGATATATAGTTTTCTTTTTTTAATAAATATTTAAACAGTATGAAGTATTGCAAACATTGTTGAAATTTTACTGAATTAAGTTTTTTCTATATACTACATCATAGACGTTTTCTTGATTACTCATATTTTGGTAAGCTACAAAAATAATCTGTACGTAAAATTAATAGCGTCATCATTAAACATATTTCCTTACAATAACAATGCTTTCCGATTCTATCGTCGCATAAAAGCTGACTCAAGAGCAGCAAATGTCACTCTAAATTATTTCTCTAAGCCAGAAGGTGACTGTGTCACGGAGGAGAAATTAGTGCGATAATAGTTTAATCAAATAAAAGCAATGCCTCGGAACTTTAGCGGACGGGGAAATTACGATACTGATTGATATGACAATATGATAAGAGGAAAAATGTCTTCGCTATACGTTAACATAATAAAGTTAATGGCCTTCATTTTTAGCGTACTTTGGGAAAATGTATTTATTTGAATATAATTATTTTATAGACTAGTTATGGGGTTTGGTACTTATTAAAGGCTGTAAAATAAACTTTACTTTCAACTTCTTTAATACTTGGCATGCGGGTTTACTTCGCAGTCAACTTACTAGTGCAGCGGGCGTTTTTTCGTGAATCGCTCGAAAGTTTAGTTATTCAGAAACATCCAGTAAACCAAAAACTACTTTGTTTTTATGAACGAAACTTTTTTTTTATTTTACACTTTAATATATACTGTGTGATTATTTAATAAAAAGTTTTTACGAAATCACAAAAATAAACGATTTTTAACCGTTAATTTGGCTAAGTCCGCTACACCGGACGTGTATATTTATAACTATTATATATAACATAATTATCAGTGTTCTCCACAGCGGGCATTATATCAAAAATGGAAAATATTTTTTTGCTTTACAGAGATCCTAATGTCTATAAAGACATGTAAAAATAACAGAAATTAAAATTAAAGAATATTAGAAAAAACATCTTGTCAAATTAAGGGTTAAAATTTTACAATGTATTCAAATATTTTTTCATGACAGGTACAAATAGAACTATTTATTATCAATTTTGTATTCAACAATAAAAAACGAAGCTTCAAATTGACAAAACATGACTTGTACGTTCTGGAGCTAGGATTTCGATTGAAGACGAAATAACGCAACAAAAGACCGAGTAACTCGACAATCATAACTTGTGGAAAGAAAAAATGTAAAGCGTTGTATAATAACGCAAACAACACTCATATAATGAGACAAATACATATAATTATACGTATTTAGCAGATTTGTGGTGGTTAGCGGGTATCCGCCACAACTCTACTAAATACGTATTTTTACGTGACCCGCGCTCCAGTGACAGACTGCAAAAAACGTAAAAATGCGTTGTCCGCATTGTTAAAGAAATCTTTTCAAGTATTGTGTACATGATAATTCTGGTTACCAGGGTATAATTCTGTTTATCAGTGGGCTCGTTTTCAGCTAAAGTGTCACTTTTATCTTTGGTCACTTAATTTTTTGCAAAATGATCACTTTTTCAGTTATTTATTTTTTTGATTCCGTAAGGAGGATGAAATACCGTTTGAATCGGAATATTGGAGAGATTGAAATCTTTATGCCATCACCGCGGTATTAAGAAAATATCAATATATTATGGTAAATCGTCGAATCCTATTCGACATTACATGAATTTCTATGAAAAAAAAAACGCAACTTATTGAGCGAAACAGTACAGTTTCAGTAGTTCTTTATCTATAAAAAATTTCATCCTCTTTTTTTTCATCTTTTTTTTAAGAATCATATTCCACAAAGAGGAAACTTCAGTTCATACTTGATATGATAGATTAAAGGATCATGGAAAGAGTTTGCAAGAAGAGTTCAGTGGAGTAAACAATGAAAAAAGAATCCGATATAGATTTAATGAAGATCTTAATAACTGTACCAGGCATCTTTGGTATTTAATTGGACTGTCTTGGTATTGAATAATGTTGTTTACAAACAAATAATTTTATTGATATATTTTTTTATAATAAACACATTAATCTATGGATAGCTCTCCACTTCAAATCAGTTAATGTTATTAACGTGCTAAACAATTAGTAATTTTAAATTATGTACCTAAAACTATATCATTATATAAATGCTGCACACATCATTATATAAATGCTGGTTTGATCACATTTTAAGAAGTGTAAGTAAATTAAGTCATTTTTTATCAGAAAAAAGTTTGCCTTTCAAACTATTGTTCAACTAAATGTAGGCTAAAAAGCCTGTGATGGCGCATTATATAAATAAAAAAATTATATAAAATAATAAACACCCACGGAAAGAATTTACGCAGTATCCACATCATACATTTTAGTATCAAATTTTTTTCTCCACTTTTCTTTTGTTTATTCGCAATTTTTAAATAACTGAAGGTGAGGAAAATCGTGTTTTTTCTTAAAAAAAAAAGCAAAATTTGGTGTTTTTTGTTATTTCAGATATCTTGTAACATCGAGCATTCTCGCATATGTGGCGCATTTGTTTTTGCATCTGGAGATTATCTCAAGAGATTAGGTTGCATACAGAGATAATGCGATATGCAAACTGAAGTTAAGCCGTTTATGTGAGGATTTTTCTAGTAAATTCCGAATCGTTGAAACGAATGATTTCTTGAGGTGAACAGCTTTTTGCGTATTGAACCCAAAATAATATATAAAAAAATATCGTTCTAACTTTTACAAAAATACTTACGTATAAATTCTTGTAAAAATAGTTTTATTCTTAGGCAAATAAAAACAGAAGAATTTATAGTATGTGGCAGGTTTTGTCTAAGGTTTCAAACATTATCGGAAGTGAAATTTTAAACATAAATAATAAAATTTTCCCTTTCACAATAGTAGTATACAGTTAATATGCAAATTTAAATAGAAATGTGTGCACATTAAACTGTCAAGAGAAAATATTGAATTAGGAGTAGTTAGTCTTTTCTTAAAATGATAGATTGCAAACTTTTTAGTTGACGACTGAGCTACCACGGTTCAATCCCTTTTTAGTTAAGTCCCAAAGTAAAATTATTTCTTTTATAGAAATTTTTGCTTTTATATTATATTTTTCTATATATTTTTCTTTACAGTTTGAAACGTAATCAAAAGAGGCAGATCACAACTATACGTTATAACAATCTTGCAAAAAATTTCGACTTTCCACGGCTAATAGTTTATTTAGAAACTAGTATATAGCCCGTCATATGACGAGATCAGTAAAATTTTTAAATTTTCCAGAATTGAAAGTACCCTATGAGGCAGGTAAAAAAATTTTTTTGTCTGAGAATTAAATTTAGAACACTCTCAATAATTTGTTTATCTTCATATTCCTCTAAATTCTACAGATACTGTGATTGTAGTTTAGAATCATGTTGAATTTATTTAGAAAGTTAATTCAAAGTTTTCTTAGCTATGTCGAAATTATCTTTAAGTTTTTTTTTGCCACAGTAATTAATGGAAGTAAAGCAATGAAAATATCATTTCCCCTAGAACCTGGAGGTAGATAGAATTTTTTGTTAATACCGGTGATAAAATTATTACAATATAAAATAATCGATGATTAAATTTATAATAAAACTTATAATAATCTCATATATACCAAAGTATTATTTAAGCTAAATATTAAAGGAAATTATTTTCATAATATGTAATTTCAGTGATAAAACGTATGAAAATAATGCAGACGATATTTAAATAATATAAAATAAGAAATGATTAAATGAGATGGTTGAAGGAATGAAGTCATAATGCTAGTACAAAATGTTATTTTTACCTATTCTTTATGTGATAAATTGATATATTTAATCGCCTGTTTTTAACCTTGGAAAACAGGGCTAAAAATATTGGCATTAAAGACTCGTAAAGAGGGGAAGGTGTGGATTTCGAACGTTGCTAAACCTAACTCATCAAGAATACAATATGGATGTCTCTATTCATTCTAGGTACAATTGCTTCATAAATTTGAGGACAGATGGACATTAGGCTATTATTATATAGGGGAGGCGAGATATATACGTATGTTAGTACAGACGTCAAACTAGTTAATGTTAAAATGTATATTTGAAGTTTCAGTATAAAAATGTTCTTCTACGTACTTACAGAAGTAACACTTAAAATGCTCTAAATTCAGTTAATCGAAAAAAATATTTCCGCTGAAATTTGAGCTTTCAAATTTATCATGATTACAATACTTTTACTTTGTACAAGGAAGGAGAAAATATGTTTTCCTGCAAAGGTACAAACTGTTTTTATATTTGCCAATTAATTATAATGAAATATTTTTCATTCAAATGATAAATTTATTCACAAATTTAATTTATGTGTCTGTTCATTGTCAATTTTGAAAGCGTGTAATTTGTTTTTACCACATTCTACGAAGCAACATTTTTTTTCAGTTCCTCTTAAAATATAAATTGGAAGAAAAAAAACTAAAGGGAGAAATTTGTTTATCATAAATCATTTACCCTAACGTCAAACGGGGATTTACTTGATAAATTACAATTCAAGTGTTAATCCTGAAACCGTTTTTTAAAACGTTCTGCAGTTATGGAAAGAAGCGGAATACTTTGAGTACGAGATTTTTTGAGCGCAATCCTTAGCCATAAATCATTTACGTTCAGATAAATGACAAAATAAGCTATTGGTGTCTGAGCTGGTTTTGAAAAAAAAATTCGATCTACTCGATTTAACAATTCGAAATGGTAAAAATATAGTATGTTTAATCAAAAAGGATATTTTACATATGGATTGTACAGTTTATGCTAGGAAATTCAGATTACAATAATGTTTTAAGGATGAAGGGTAATTTGTTTTAACTAAGCTTAATGTAAATTACATTTCAATATGGGTATTAAGTTGTTTAAAGAGATATCAGTTTTTACTTGTCGATTGCGAATTCATAATTGTAATTTATTAGTGTAGGCTAATGTTTTGTTCTGAGTTAGTTGTATGATAACTGTATGTAAAATGTTCATGGTTTTTTTAAATTTTAATCCCTCTTGTATAAGGAGAGTTGACATGTGATTTCCTTATATATAATTGAAAAATAAAGGTTTGACGATGTGCAAGAAGGTTCTCTTTTTGTCTAATCGCATGACTTTGAATTATATAAGAACAAAATAAAACAAAAGACAATTCTACAAAATGCAGTGGAGGATCGAATTTAATTTCCTTTCACTTTTGCTAGACTTGTTCTTTGTAATAGAAAGGGAACATCTTTTCCAACCGAGGGTTTCCGATAACTTGTCGGACTACGGCTCGATGATGACCACGGAAAAGATGTTGGATGATACATTAACTGGTGACTCTTTTAATTTTTAATAGTTTTATTTTCCCTCATGCAATATTAGTTATCGCAATTAAAATGAAAGATTGAAACATAAAATTATATAAATCAAACTACTTTACAGATATCTTTTTTAAAATTGCTGTACAACCGGAATATTCTTTGTAATAGAAAGGAAATATCTATATATCTCTGCAAATGTGGGAATTTCAATCTGTGGTTTGACTAGAGTTAACACATTGTGTGAGGGTACATTTCGCAGCGGAATTGTACCAGGAGCTGGCGTTTTGTGTGTAAATTTATTTATGTTAAATCTGAATAGATCGAAAATTATTTAATTTTTTAACCAACTTTTCGTATTTTAAATTGAAATATATAAACAAATATATAAATAAAAATATATAAATAATAACCAAAACATTTTTGTAAACAAAAAATATATTTTTTAGTGGATATAATAGTACTTAAATATGAAAATTCAAATAGAAATAGTAGTATATAGTTTTAATATTTTCGAGTTCTGTGGTTCCGCATCGACTGATGTAAACATAAGGTTATATAAATTAAACTCTTTAACATATATCTTTTTTAAAGAAAATTGATACACAATAAGCTTATTCTGTACTGTATGAATATTTTCTTTAAAAAAATTATTGTGGCTGCGGAGACTGTTCATTAGTTGTTCCTTTTTTAATTCTATCGTTTTCCGACAAGACATTTAAAGTGATGAATGAAGTTTTAAAGAAAATCTAAACTTCTCGCTTTAGGATTTTTTTTCCTCCAATCGGAAAGGGCATTTGGAATTGTGCAGCCGACATCTCTAACTTTTTATCATAAACGGTGTATCTGAAGAGAACTGCTATTAATTTTGTTTTTAAAAGGATTTCGGTGACAAATAGCCTTTTCCTGGAATGTAAATAGAGACATTAAAATCCCTTTTTTTTAAACATTTCTGGTTATTTGCAATTTATTTCAAACCGACTGTATGGGTTTGTCCCGGGAAGTGTTAAGACCTTATTTCGGCATGAATGAAATGTTTTGGAAATTTCTGCATGAAATGTGCGGTAGTTTATTTTATGTATTTGTGATACATAGTTGGTTCGTGTTTTTCAGTTTGGTAGTCCTTTTCTCGTTTGGCATGTATTTGGTGATATATTTGTATGTTTTTTAATATTATAAAAGAAACCCACACGAATTATATTATAGGGGGATTTAAATAAGGACTTAAAGATGTAGAGTATAGATATCAGCAAGGAACAAATTAATTTTGAAAATCAAATGTTTTACTAAAGTTGATTTATATATGTGTATATGTATATTTATATGTATGCGCGTGTGTATATTTTAATATATATATATATGTATATATATGTATATATATATGTGTATATATGTGTATATATGTATGTATGTATATATGTATGTATGTATGTATGTATATATGTATATGTATGTATGTATATGTATGTATGTATGTATGTATGTATGTATATGTATGTATGTATGTATGTATATGTATGTATGTATGTATATGTATGTATGTATATGTATGTATTATATATGTGTATATATGTATGTATGTGTATATATATATATATGTGTGTATATATATATGTGTATATATGTATGTGTGTATATATATGTATGTGTATATATGTATGTATATATATATATATATATATATATATATATATATATATATATATGTGTGTATATATGTGTGTATATATGTGTATATATATGTGTATATGTGTGTGTATATGTGTATATATGTGTGTGTATATGTGTATATATGTGTGTGTATATGTGTATATATATGTGTGTATATGTGTATATGTGTATATATATGTGTATATGTGTATATATGTGTATATGTGTATATATATATGTGTGTATATGTGTATATATATGTGTTTATATGTGTATATATATGTGTTTATATGTGTATATATATGTGTGTATATATGTATATATATGTGTATACATGTGTATATGTGTATATATATGTGTGTGTATACATGTGTGTATATGTATATATATATGTGTATAATTTACTTGTGTTCATAACCCGTGCATGAGTTTTGGCAGGTTATCTTTGCTGGCAGGCAAAGATAACCTGCCTGCAATTTTTATTCACATATTCTAACGCTGTTTGGAAATTTGGAACTATTTTTTTCCTTATGTCATACGTTTCCCCCCTTCTTCAATAATATTCTGTTCAAATATGACGTCATTCTCATCAGTCTTTCTTTTTTTTACAGCGCTGTGAAATTTTAATTATAATCACCTTGTATGTATATTGGTCTCTTTTTTTAGCAGTCTATAGAAAAGTTCTGTGCTAGCTTTAAATTGTATCCTACGATTAAAATGACAATTATCGATGCTGAACACAGGCTGTAATATTCAAAGTAGCTTGAATTCCATGCTTTTATACTCTTAGAAGCCCATAAAAACTTACATTAAGACATTCGTCAGTATACATTCGACGGAAATGATCCGAGAATTAATGGATTAGGATCAGTTTCTGATGAACAAAAGATTTGTTCATCACAGAACTTGGAGTGAGTGATAAAACACTATATTTTACGATTCCTACAGTACTATTGTTCTAATTTCCAAAAAACGATTATTTTCCGTGGCATTCTTTCGGAAATAAATTCCCTTCATCCATCCAATTTGAACAATTGCCGTTTTTCGTCTTATCGACATTATTTCTATTAATAGATGCTTTATCCAGATAACAGAGAGAGCAAAAATAAAGCAAAGTGTAGAAGGAGGCCAAACCTGTAAGTTTCTCTATTCAGTCATCTCGCGTTTTTTTCTTTCTGTGCAAATCCTTTTAAGCCCAGGTCAAAAATCTTACTACGGAACTTTCCTTTTCTGTTAGCAGATGGAGTTCTCCCACAAATAGAAAGCTGTGATGTAAGTGGACAAAAGAGGTTATATACTTGGAGATGAATTGGAAGAACTTAGTTCACGAGTGGTGTTGTTTGGTTATATAAACTAAAGGTGCTCGGTTTTTCTTTTCTTTTTTCACTTTCTCGTATACATAGAAAAGGGAACTTATTGTAATCGTCCAAAAATTTAACCTTGGGTTTTATTGATCTGCCTGTTTTGGACTTTCCTGATTTCAAAAATAGCATTCTTAGAATTATGTCTGAACGCGGGCTTGAGTACGTTGTGTACCTCTGGCTATATATCAACACGATAACTCGAGTACGTTTTGATTTAGATAAACCAAATTTCGGTTCGTACTTTGTTGCTAAATTGTAATTTTCTATCAACTTTGAGATAATTTCTTATACCCTGCCATGATTCCCCCTGCAATGCATATTTTTTATTTTAGTTCATAAAAAACCGTGGCAGCAAAGGAGACGGAGAAGAGCGGTAGGCCTCGGTAGCTCAGTTGGTTAACCCTTAATTTGACAAGATGTTTTTCAAATATCGATTAAAAATATATTTAAATAATAACAACAATAATAATAATTTAAATAATAATAATAATAATAATAATAAATATATATTTAATATATATTTAATATATTATATATTATTGATAAAAATATATATTTATTATAAAGATTTTATTTGATTGTTCGTTGTAGCGGACTTAGCCAAATTAAGGGTAAAGGCATTTATCTCGTAACCGGAGGGTTTCGAGTTTGATGATTGAACTGGCCAGAGTTCTGCCGTATTCATTAATGGCTGTTGCAGCACATAAAATGGGTTCTAGGTAGTAATGCCTTCCAAATTCCCAAACGATACTTCTGGAGATAGCAGGCCGGACCTGGGATTTTTTTTTCTTGTTTCCTGCTACTAAATTATAATGTCTCACTTTGTTTATATTGTCCTAAGGATTAATGTTAACTACCTGTATGTTGCTCCTTTATTAAATTCCTACAATAAAATAAACAAGTATCTGCGGTATGGAAGTGGCGTATTCTGTAGATAATAATTTAGGTTCATAAAATAGCGTGTCTGCTAGCTAAAAGCCAGATATTATTTATGGGATAGAACGTATATTTTGTAAAAATGGGAACAAGATGAATGACTTGTTTCAAGAAGAATTACTAAATTGTTTTTTTTCTATGAGTACATTTGAAAATTAAGAATAGGAGGCTACTCTAGATTTATCTCCGCTCGATTGTAGGTTGGTAAAATCGTATTTAATTTATCACTTCTACATTCAAATTTGAAAGTAATCTTTTAAAACATTATACTTAAAGCAAAAAATCCATGGATAGAAATTTTGGCACAATGTAATTTCAATTTTTCAATTGTAAAGGATACTTTATCTGAAATCGTGTGTGTAACAAAAAATTTAAACATATTGGATTTTGACGAACATTTTTTTATCCCCCCCCCTTTCTGATCATCTAAAGAATCCTTAAAGAATTTCCATCTATTAAATTTCTTTAAACATTTGATTACTTTAGAAATAAATTTTTGTGTAAATTCTTTAACGTACCGCTTTTATTTCATTTGTAATGTTTCCCTTATTGATAGTTTTGAAACGACAATATAATATCTTAACATGCATGTTGATTAACTCAAATAAAACCAATAATTTCACTAAGAGTAGCGTTTAATTTGTCATCTTTTTATCATATCCTCTATGATTAACAAATTTAAATTTCATTTGGAAGAAATTTCTGAGTTTTCGAGTGCTAATATTGGATGATTATGATACCAACAACCAAAAATGGTTATTTATTGACGCCAATTCAACAATGGAAATCAACTTGCCACATAATTAAGCAATTGGGCGGAAATTTTTATAGTTTTTTTGAAATATCGTGAAAATGGCTGGTAATATTGAGTCCCACAAATTCTGCAGTGTTCTCTACAACGACTCATCAGTGTTTCAGACCAGACAGTGTTTTTTGTACCAATTGCCCATAGTATAGCTGATAAGTATTTCCTTGGCACTCTGCGCAATCCGGTCTCTGCACACACTAAAATTCTTTAACAAAGAAAAATTATAACAGATTTAAAAAAATTTAATGTATATTTAAGTTAGCAATTGACTTTAATTTTTATGGTAAACAAAATTGTTGAAATGACTGAATAAGGGAAATACTATTTCATGTCTTTATTGAATAGAGCATTTTGTTTCTTTTACAAGTCAGTTTTAATTTTGCCACTATAATTTTTAAAAGTGAAACAGGAGTGGGGCTTTAAAATATATTTGTGGCACAATGTCCTCAAGGTCTCAAGTGATACCTCTTGTGGTGGCAGGTCAAGCCTGGGAGCCTTCTACTTGGCCCCTTCTTCTAAATTACTAGGACGCACATGAGCTAGGACGTTCTCTCACCCTAGCGGTGCTCATTATCCCGTTCGTGAGCAACGTCTCGTGAACGCGACGCAGCGATTCCACTCTTTTTAGCCTAGAGTCGCCTCCACGCTAAGAACTTCGGTTGATATTGAGAGACCAGCGTCACGTATGCGTAATCGGAGATCAAAACGTTTTATTTGAATTTTTAAATACTAGATTTAATTACTAGATGGAGTTAAATGGCAACGGTTTTCACAACAGTTGATTCATATAGCATTTAAGTGAAAGGGTTAAACTAAAAATTCACCCCTTTCTCTGATTCGTGAGGTATCTGGCTCAAGTTCTTGGCTTGTCCAAGTGACAACAACAACAAAGTCCATCAGATAATGATCAGAAATTACAGGAAGTTTACATTGACTTATGAAACCAATTAAAAATTAAGGTACACAATTTTTAAATTATAAAATAGCTACAATTTCAAAAGCTGTGTGGAAACATATTACAGAATAGTAAACTAGCATGCTGCTTATTTACACCGTAGTTTCTAAAACAATATTTGATAGGTTATTCAAAGTGTAGTTAATTTTTTTCAATTTTTTCAATCGATGCAATCAATGGATGTCTAGTAGCTGGCTGCACTTAACAGCTGGTGATAATTTAAATAAGCAACCTCACGGGTGTTTACAAGTGAGTAATAAACTCTAAAGCCTTTGAAAACTGTTAAAGTTATTACCAAACCAACGCACGTGAGACTTTGGAGAAAAATTATAATAATGCTTGGGAGATGAAATTGGAAAATAAGAGTTATTATCTAAGTTGTTTCGAAGAAAAGTATCCAAAAAGGTATATTTGTTGTGCTTTAAACTCTTTAACTGGGATCTTATATGGCAGTAACCAAACTTAGGATGTACTTTATAAAAAGTTTTAATGCACTTCATATTGTAATAGATGATAGCGGAACATTTGATAGTTTTTCAGAATTTGATTGAAAAAAACGAGAAGTGAATTAGGTATATTTCCCTATTAATAAAAGTGCACTAGGTAAAACAAATATTCAAAATTGAAAAAAGGAAGGCAAATAACTATAAAAGTGGTGACTTAACTTTTAAACTACATAGATTTCTATAGCTGCATATTACAATTTCATAAATAGTTTGCTAAAAGGATTTCTATATTTACTCATTTCAGAAATTAATAAGAAATCAGAAATTAATAAAATTTCTGTGAAAAATTCATAAAAATTCTATCACTTCCGAGGAAAATATTAGTTTCCTCCGATATTTTTTTTACTTCAATAATTTTTTATATAATTTAAATTACTTGAAATATTTATTAAAGTTTAAATTTTTTTGCTTTTAAAAATCACCCATATTACTAAACTTGGCTTGGCCGTTTTTTATATATTGTTTCTATGTTGTACATGACTTTTGCCAATATCCTTAAAAAATTAGTCTTAAATCCATATTTGATCATTTGACAATTAAAATAATAACCTTTCATTTTTTATACATTGAAAAAAATGCAGTTCGGGGTACTGGTTATAATACTAAAAACTGTAAAATTATCACGGCAAGAGAGTGAAACATCAAAAAGCCAGGATATTATTTTATTTTGCACAGTTTTGGTAGCCTCGGTAAAATGTAAATAATTTAGAAAATAAACACTAGGTTTTGTTTATATTAGTTTGTCTGTCGAGTTTTACTTTCGATTCTATCCATCATTTCCTTTTGTTTATCAGATTGTATGTTTCCACAGCAACATTCGCATAACTAGTATTTACGTTACATATTTTCGGGAAATGTTTGGCTTTCTCTGGCTATTGATTTAGCAGACATTACTGGAATAGATAAAAGGAATCTTGCTCGGAAAGTTTTTCTTCTAGAAGTTACTAAGTATTATTTACTTTGGTATCTTAGAGCTTTTACTGTTATGTTATCATCATTTTCGATTGTCTTACATTAGCCGCTTCGTACCAGGCGTTCGGTAAAAGTTCAAAAATGAAGGCTATATTTAATTCAAATTTGAAATCAGTTTTTATATTATTACACTAGAAATATAAGAATTTTTAAAATATAACAATTTATTATTTAAAAGATGGCACATTCACTTTATGTTCATCGAAGTTTTCATCATGATATGAAAAGGATGAGGTATGTTGAATTTCAATTTCAAATTTTAAAAATTTAATGATATTTTTATATCATAAAAATAAAGTTGTTACATAAAACATATTGTTGCTAAATTCTCGCGTAAAGTTCGTTGATTGATTAGACTTTGGCTGACAAAAACAATAACAATTTATTAACACGCCAAATGGATCACAATTACAACGGATGGCGATAAAACTTGGCAGCCTTTTGGCGAACTTTTTCAGAGCAATACGGAGAGCATTAACACAGGTCCTACTTTCAACAGATCTGATCGAGAACTTACTTTTTCAATGATATATCTTTCCGTATAAAGGGTAATCTTCGGAGCACCTCGCCCCGGTTGGGCATATTTCCAGTAAGAAGGTAAGATATTTAACAAGGGAGCAGTTCATAATGAATAATTTGTATATCCAGATGTCAGTTACATTAACATTATAATACAATAGTAAAAAGGAAAATATATACATATAAAGTTAATATAAATTAAAAAGGAAGTTAAAGAAGGCCGTTAAGTAAAAATATCAAAAGTAGTTAAATACGATAAAATGTGAGAAAATATGATGAAAGAGAAATAAAAATATCTGAAGTAATAAAAAAACAATAATTATAAGAGAATCGTACAGAAACAAAATTATAAATTTAGCATAAGTAAAATTTTACAGTAAGATAAAGTGGCATATAAAAGTAACATTATTATGAAGCGGGCCTAGCCCAAAACATAGAGAACTGTAGTGATGGGTAGACAAAAGTATTTAGCTTGGATATTAATGTGTTTAAAGCATAAAAGTGCCTAAAAATAGTCATAAAATAATAGAAAAATGAAAAAGTAGTTGAAGAAAGAAAGAATTTAAATGAGTAAAGAAGCACTAGGTCTGCTTCTGAATTCCGTATCTGTGAATTATTTTATGAGAACTTACGGGCCCTTTATATAGCTTTCAGGTTTCTGGAAATTTTCACAAGCTTCTTAGTAAAATGCAGAAAAAGGTTGTCGGCAACAAATGTCGCCAATATCTCGCCAATTTAGCGAGATACCATACAAATTACATGTTTACAGCATTCTTAACAATACAAAACATAAAAATCTATTAGAAAAGATTTTTTGATTAAAATAGGACTTTTCAATAAAAATTGATTCATCCAGCAGTTTACCTAGTGCACTTAATACTAATTCTTATTTTTCGTTTTATCATTAGAATTTATGTAGAAGCAAAGATGGGTATCCGTTTACTCTTATTTTAAATACTTTTTTTTAAAGAATTTTTTAAAATTGTACAATATTTTCGCCGTTTTGAGGTATTAAGTTATCTGTAATTTGAGAAAATACTTAGCGATTTTCAAAGTCATACATATTTTAATGATAAACACATTAATAGATAATGTCCAAAATTTTTATAATAAATACAAAAAAGTAATGCACCTGGAACATATCGAAATTACCAATTTTATACAAGAACTACCAAACTTGAAACTATTATTTTTAAAAGCTCCAGATAAGGGAGTGTCAAAAACAGGTTTCATTGCAGTAAAACAATCATGTTGTACAAATTATGACTTTTGATAATAAGGCGCATACCTAACTTTGTTTCAGAACTAAAAACCGTTCCCTTAAGAAATATAATTTAAAGAAATTAAAGAACTATATTTGGCAATATTTAGCAATTTTTCCTTGCTCGGACTAAAGGAAAATTTATTTACAAATCAGTTTGAAAAGAATAACGGTAAGGTAACCGACTAATTTCAAGGTGTTATATTTTATGTATATTAATAACTAAATAATTAGTTTTATATTATTTACCCATATGAAATCCTATACAAATGAAATAACCATGCAAAAAATATTTTACATATATGTGGAAATAATTGTATTTTTATTCTAACATTGGGAGACAAAATTATCAATTCAAAATAATTTGTTTTGCTTACATACGGACACCCAAGAATGCATTCAACTAACATTAAAAATTAGAGATTTTCATCATAGAAGTAATAATTCAGCAATTGAAAAAAATTCCATATTTTATAAAAATTCATTTCTCTTATGTAAATTATTTTATACTGTAATAGTAAAAAACATTTTTTGTTAATTTTATTATTGAGTAATATTTCAAAACACGGTTTCTCAGAAAATGCATTTGTAGAAAGTGCACATAATTTTAACAAAATGTTTGTTGTAGTCACTCAAAAGTATCCAAGTTTATAAGTTGGAGTTAAATTCCTGTCACGGGCAAAAGTCTATTCTTAAAATACAAAATTAAATTTAACGATATTTTTACAAATAAAATTAATTTAAAGTTCTAAGTTTGGTTATTTAAATACAACTTTCAGTTTGGCGATGAAAGCAAAAAACTGCATCACTCCTATTTCATAAATCGTAAGGATAAACTAAAAACTGTTTAGAAATCCAGTATGTTGTATTTCAAATAAATTAATAAAAGAAATTTCTAATTTTCACTAAAAATTATCATTTAAAAGCAGTTGGATATTATAAGCTTAGTTTTTGGAGTCAAACATAAACCGTACTCTCCAAATAATTTGTAAACACTAGATATTTGTTTCTAATAAAGTTTAAATCAGCTCCTAGTAACTGATTTTACTTGCAGATTGTTATAATCAACGGGTATTTGCACTAGCTACTTAGTAAAACTATTTACTTTGTGTTTACATATACACGGAATCCAATTCTTTTCTTGTAACGGTACTACAATAGATTCTAATAATTCCCAATCGCATCGGTCTCTTCAAGATATAAATCCAAAGAAATGATTTTTCTCCAAAGTGTATAAAAGTTATTATGATTTCTTACGGGAATCTAATATGATTACTGTTTCTTCTTTTCCATTTTTCCTTCTTCGCAACTGGGAATCGTTGATAATAAAAACTCCTGCTTTGGTTTTCGATCGGTTTCCTTTCATCTCCCACAAGAATTCGAAGAATACTGTCTGAAAATATGTGACGTCCTTTCTAATGTGACAAGGGAAAGGAACAGATGATCCATATAATTAATTTTTTTTCATTTTATAAAGTTTTTGTAGTTTACCTACAACTCTCAGTTCCTTCATGTTTTTATTATTCAATGTTTTCATTTTTGCATTTAACATTGTTTTGGCATGTTTTGTTTTCAGGGCTTTTATGTTTCTATATATTTTGACATATTTACCTACAACTCTCAGTTCCTTCATGTTTTTATTATTCAATGTTTTCATTTGCATTTAACATTGTTTTGGCATATTTTGTTTTAAGGGCTCTTAAGTTTCCATATATTTTGACATATTTACATACAACTCTCAGTTCCTTCATGTTTTTATTATTCAATGTTTTCATTTGGATTTAACATTGTTTTTGCATATTTTGTTTTATGGGTTTTTAAGTTTACACATACTTTGACATATTTATCTACAACTCTCAGTTCCTTTATGTTTTTATTATTCAATGTTTTCATTTGCATTTAACATTGTTTTGGCATATTTTGTGTTCAGGGCTTTTAAGTTTCCATATATTTTGACATATTTAATTTACCTACAACTCTCAGTTCCTCCATGTTTTTATTATTCAATGTTTTCATTTGCATTTAACATTGTTTTGGCACATTTTGTTTTCAGGGCTTTTATGTTTCTATATATTTTGACATATTTACCTACAACTCTCAGTTCCTTCATGTTTTTATTATTCAATGTTTTCATTTGCATTTAACATTGTTTTCCATATTTTGTTTTCAGGGCTTTTAAGTTTCCATATATTTTGACATATTTACATACAACTCTCAGTTCCTTCATTGTTTTCATTATTCAATGTTTTCATTTGGATTTAACATTTTGTTTTCAGGGCTCTTAAGTTTCCATATGTGTTGTGACATATTTAATTTTAAATATAGTTTCAATATTATATATTATAAAATAGTTATCGTTTTTATATCAATTGGAGAAATTTGAGTCGTTTGATTGTAGTAAAAATACTTGGTGCGGTTTATTCGTCAGTTTTCTTTTAATCACATTTCAATGAATTGTACGTTCACATTCAACAATTGATGGCTATTAAGCCCTAGGTATTTAGCATTTTAAGTAAACGTTTCTTTCTCCTGGGTTCTTTTTATAAATTCTTTCAGTGGTGTTCCATTTCTTAACCCTTTATATCCTAAATTAATTTCATATCAACCTTCTTACTGCATTTTTGCATCATTAGATAAGTTTTAATGAAGAATAATCATTGAAAAAAGAAAATTAATTTTTACTGTATCTTAGTAGTTAATTTTGCAGCTGGTATTTTCTAGTACCAACATATATTTTTAACTCTGTGATAGAAAATAAAACATTAAATGATAATTAAAACAAATGAAATGCTTAAATGCAAAGTATAAAAGTCTCTACAAAATAATAGTATACAACTGGTAATAAACCACTAAATTTACTCAATTGAACAATACGTGTATCAACTCTACCACAAAATGACCTTCGAATGCAGCACGCGAATTTTAAAATCCCTACTCTGCGAATAAAAGGATTTTTGATTGCCGCTGTAATTTCTTTTCTGCTGTAGGAACTGCATCGTTCATGTTCTTGTGAATAACGTCAGGAAAAACGACTTTATCAGGAATATATAGGTGTTTGATTGAAGCGGTACTTAATAAGTACCGTGAGGATAAAAAGGATTAAAATGTACACCTTTATTATTACTCTAGGGTATTTTCGATCTTCACGTAATTAGAGATATTAACTGCTTCTGCAGAATTTCCTTTAATGGAATATATACTAATATCAGTCTTAATCGTTTACGATTCAAATTAATTTTCTCCATTTTCAATAGTCTAGTTCAAAGTAGTTTTTTAATTTATTTATTGAATTTTATACCAAAGAATTTTAATTTAGTTATACATGTGCTGTCAGTTATATTTAAACTTAAAAACCATGCCAAACCATAATAAAAGTTGCCCTTGAAGAAAAAATAGATTATTTCCAGTCAGACTCGGCTTGGGACCACAAAGGTTTACGACTTCTAGGCCAAACCACGTCACAGAAGCATATAATTTAGATCAGTGTATCACAAGATGTTTCGTACCATGAAATTATTTCACTACTGTTTGATAACCTTATGCAATAGAAATATTTTGTCTGTTTCCTGATTCTAAGTAGCCGAAAACAGTTTGGGCTTGCTTAAAATGAATATGAAGTTGAATATGTTTTACCAACTTTTGCTTTCAAGACACAACAGCCGATTAAAAACATCGATTTAAAGTAAATTGAAAAAAAATTCCTGTGTAATAAATATAAAGCAGTAACTCGTGTATCATTAAACAATGTTAATTTTTCAGCTGTATAATAAAGGTTTGGTCAATTTTAACTTATTCGTTTGGACATTTCTTTTATTTACCCCTTGAATTGCCAATCATCTTTTGTATCCGTCCAGCAGTAATTGGTGAACATTGACTCGTCCCAATGACCCTGATATTTTTATTTTACAAAAAGATATCCTGGTGGTATATTTTGCCATCTTCATTGCCTCTAGCGGAAGAGTGTTTAGAGAAAAAAACCAAGATGGAAGTGGAAGAAATGAATTTTTAGAGACACATTATAATCAAGGTTGAGGTCATATTATAGGAGATTTTTCCTCAGCTGTTGATATTTGTCGTATTTATTGTTGTCTAGAAATCTTCGAACTACACTTCTAAGGGCTTCCCAGGCTTTCAACTCAAAATTTTATCAATTCATGGAGTCACTGAGTAGAAGCCCAGAAAGATTCCCTTCTTCCAATCCTTACTTTATTCAAAACTTCTGGGTAGAAACGTTGATCATGGGTAGTACTATGCCTAACAACGGTTTCTTCCTCACAAGGTAAATTTCTTTCAGTTTTATCATTTTCAACTCAGTAATTTTAAGGTGATTCAGAAATCCCAGATCAGCGGAAAAATCGATTTGACGCCAAATGGCGGGTGGAATATTTTACCGATGCTTTCTCCTTTGTTCGATAACTTTGCTGTAAGGACGACGTCAAACAGAAATAACAATCATTTTCATGCTTTGTTCACTCGAATTAAATCATAGATACAGTAAGCGTCAATGGTCGCTTCTTCACACTTTGCCACTTTCACAGTCTCACTGAGCAAAAGTTGCAACAAACATGGAAGTCCAACATTTTATCTTGATTGCCTTCCTCACAACGAAGTAAGTTGGCTTCGTGTGCTTCTGGACTTAAAAAGTCATTTCACTACAGATATAACAAAAGATATTGGAGGTATTAATACTTATGTGACATTATGGTTTGAAAGCTGAAAATTGGCGTGTTTAATGGTCTATTTTAGTTAATGAACATTAAAATATTTGAAACGCTTCCAAAGTCAGAGAGTCACTCTGCGGTGAATCACAGATATTAAAAATACCAACCATCAAACATTCAGTTTCCCACAAACCCGCCTTATTTCGATTTTATTACCCACGTAGATTCTTTTTCTTGAAAACAAGATCTGGTATGAACTTTTCATGGTGATTTTCATGTTTAGCGAGACAATTCGTTGTAATTACCTATTCATTAGCTAAAATTTTTTTTAAAAAATATACATTTATTCAGATTATTTGTTTGAATTAAAAAATAATATATAGAAATTGTTTAAAAATATTAAACATTTAGTATTATGAGTTTAATATACCAAGCTAAAACTAAATGCCTAATAGCTGAATACACAAATTTAATTAGGGAAAATGTGACAACGGACAAAGATAATGCTGTAAAGAAGCTTAAATTAATCCATATCTTTAATACTCTTTCATATTTTAATATAAAGCAAAATTTAGAGTTCGAATTAAACAAAATATTTTCAATTTTATAAAATACATGTTTGTTTTTCTCTATTTAATACTACTTATACGATTTGTTCAACAAGCAGCAAAAACGAGGGGAAAAATGCCATGATATAAATGATTGAAAGACTTGTCACTCGTAGACCTCTTATTTTCGTTTTATTTATGAAAAGGGAATTGATAAGGTGAGTAAATGACTGATCCATAAAAAAGAAAATGCTATCGCGTATGTTCCAATATTTGGTGTAACGGCCATCTTAGCGGATCCCGCTAGATATCTCCCGATATCACTAGAACTCTATAAGGGATCTTCATATCGTTTGCATGAGATAGAGGAAGCTCTCACTTTGCCCCATGCACCAGCTGTAACGATAAAAGTTCCTTGTTGTCTAGTCTGTAAGCGTTTCCCTGGTTATGACCATAAAAGCGATAAGATGCGTCATTTCGGATGTCTGCCAAAGTGAGTGTCACTCCACCTGTTT
>CM063506.1:125013681-125048681 GCA_032207245.1 Pardosa pseudoannulata | reverse complement strand
AACTGATCATTTGAGTCCATTATCAATGAAATCGTTCCACCTGTTCCGACCATATTATTCGTCGACCCGTTTCCTCATCGATTAGAATCGATTTCTCCTTAAGTTTGAGCTCTTCTCTTTCTTGACTCTTAGAGGGTGTTGCATCTTTACGGCGTCATCTGCAGTGGAAGGAACTCGATCGCATTTTTAAAGAGGATTGAGCGATTGTGGGGGGTTTCGATCACAGTCAGTATCGGAATGTGGTTAGAGAGAGGTCAGAGCTCAGCGATTTATCTGCGTCAAATTGATTTATCTATGGTAAAAAGCTTTTTTTTTAAAAGCCAGATTAAACATTCATTTTGATCTGATTGAATATTTGTTTTGATATATTTAGACATCCACTCTTATGCACCAAAGAAAAGATGTATGTTCATAATTTTGATGCCAGTTATCTGTATACGTTACTTTACATATATCGTGGTAACTCAATTAGTAGAAGCTGAACTCAATCATACACATGTTTATTTACGAGAACGACATTCAACACCACAAACACAGCGACATTGAACAGTATACAGCGAGTCTTTTGTGTTGCCACACAGCTTTTTCAAAACTTATAGAAATTTTAATGTTCGCCTAAGAAGCCACCACACATACATGAAATATATGAGTACATGCATAAAATATATGAAATAGTATAATATATGCCGGTTTTAGAGACTTCCATCATACAGGGCCGAACGATGGCCAATGGGTTAGGGTGCTGGCCTTCGGTCCTGGAGTTCATGGGTTTGAATCCCACTGTGACATGAATGTTCGTAGCCGTTCGGAATCGGCTTTAAGCTGTAGGTCCCGGTCTCATTAGCCCTCTTGTTCCAAAACAGTTGACCATAGCACTCAAAACAAACCAAATACATCATACAGGTTACTTTGGAATCAGCGGCATTATTCGACAGCATAAACTGTCGAAGAATTCCCGAAGTTTCGATGACTATCCAAAGACATCTGAAAATTAAAGTAACTTAGTCCAAATTTACTGAGGCTACATAATGCAATCCATGAACCGATTTTTTGAATCTTTTATTTTTTGTTTTAAATCTTAGAAAATAGAGTAAATCTACTAGCAAAGTCGTTTGACAGAAATATGACGAAAAATTTACTGATGGTAACATTTCTGTATTTTGTATTGGGCTTATTAATCACATGAAAAATTCAAATGGATGGTTAAAAGGTCAAATGGCCACTCAAATTTGCGAAATCAGTGGTCAGGTTATGAATTATGTAACCAAAATGGGCAAAGAAAAATTAAAAATGGACAAAGAAGTAAAAACTGCAAGTTAAGATTTTACTCATGAGGAAAGAGGAACAGATTGCGTTCTTGAACTGAGGTTATTTTTATTGAGAAATAGAATTAAAATTAGGAAAAACAATTTATGTGCGATTACGTTAAATATCTCATACGCACGCACGCATAGTCGGAATCATCTCAAATGTCCCAGGAATTTGAAATAATTTTACAATTTCATATAAAGGTTTTAAAATATTTATTAATAAACTCTTGAAGTGTCATACATTTTATAACGGAAAAATTAACATCGAATTTCTAGAAAAAGGAACTTTTTAGAGATCTAAGTCATCATGTGATTTGGGCTTAATTTTACTACGAATAATTATACTATGGATTTGAAAGAGAATTTAAGTTAAAAACACTATATTGTTTTACATTTGCTAAATATTTTTAGTATAAAGAGAAAAATGTAAAAAAGCAGTCCTTAGTATATTTTTTGGAGGACTGTAGGAGGAGGAAATACTCCTTCCTCCAATGCAACTCCAAACGTCGCCCTCCTCAAATCAATTTTTCATGTACCCCGAACTTCTTCAGTGGTATCAGGGACCCCCTACAGTTTCAGTTTGGGACAAAATCAGTGTTTATTTTATTTTGAGACAAAAATATATTTATTTTGAACTGGTAAATATATTTTTTAAATGTACAGAGAATATATTTTGGACTGGGATATATTTTGGACTATATTTTAACCGGACACCAGAACTAAATGGTTCCGTAGAAAGCATTTTGTGAATCACTGCTTTAAATAAAATTTCCAGAAAGGACGAGAGTTTCATAATACTTCAATTTCTATAATTTAATAGTTATTTCATTTATTAAATAACTTTTTCTCCTTTCAGTTTATTCCTCTTATTTCAGTTTATTTTATTTCCCTTTTTTATGACTGTAAAATGTTCAGTCACAATGCATTTTTGTTTTACTTCTCTCCAATTTCTCGATATTTATCAGTGAAGTGTTTGTCATAGAACTGGATTACCATTTTGAAACCTTTAAGTATTTTGTGGATTTAGGTCATAATGTAGCAAAAATAGTTATATAAAACCGTTAAATACTGTAGAAATTTGAAAAAAGTTTTTTTAAATTTGCATCTAACAAAACTAATTGCTATACCTGTATACACTTCTGTATAAATACATAACATCCAGTAAAAAATTAAAGCAGTTAATATATCTCCAGTCGGTGAATTTTTACAGAAGGTTGTTGGACATTTCGATTTTATTCCATTAGTCTTCCATTGAGATATTTAGTATTTTATATATGTTTATTTTTTAAAATATTTATTAATAAATACTTGAATTGTCGTACTTTTTGTAAAATGTTTAGTCACAATGCATTTTTTTTACTTCTCTCCAATTTCTCGATATTTATCAGTGAAGTGTTTGTCATAGAACTGAATTTCCATTTTGAAACCTTAAGTATTTTGTGGATTTAGGTCATAATGTAGCAAAAATAGTTATGTAACACCTTTAAATACTGTAGAAATTTGAAATTTTTTTTTTAAATTTGCATCTAACAAAACTAATTGCTATACCTGTATACACTTCTGTATAAATACATAACATCCAGTAAAAAATTAAAGCAGTTAATATATCTCCAGTCGGTGAATTTTTACAGAAGGTTGTTGGACATTTTGATTTTATTCCATTAGTCTTACATTGAGATATTTAGTATTTTATATATGTTTATTTTTTTAAATATTTATTAATAAATACTTAAATTGTCGTACTCTTTATAATGGAAAAATCGACATCGGAATTCTCAAAAAAGGAACTTTTAGAGATAAGCCGTCATGTAATTTGGATTAAATTTTACTACGAATTACTATACTATGAATTTGAAAGAGCATTTAAATTAAAAACACCATATTGTCTTACATTAGCTAAATTTTCTATTAAGAGAAAAATGGGAAAAAAAACAGTCCCTATTATGTTTTCTTGGACGACTGCAAGATGAGGAAAAACTCCTTCCTTCAGTGCAACTGGAAAAGTCGCCCTCCCCGCCTCAATTCAATTTTTCATGTACCCTGTACTTCCTCAGTGGTATCACCCCTACAAATTCAGTTCGGGACAAAATCGGCGCTTGTTTTATTTTGCGACAAAAAATTCTTATTTTGAACTGGTAAATATTTTTTTTTAAGTGTTCAAAGAATATATTTTGGACTGGGACTAGCTATATTTTAACTGGACACCGGAATTCTGTAGAAACCATTTTGGGAATCACTACTTTATATAAAATTTAAAGAAAGGACGTGAGTTCATAATAATTCAATTTCTGTATTTTAATAGTTATTTAATTTAATAAATAACTTTATATCCTTTCAGTTTATTCCAGTTTATTTCAGCATATTTTCTTTCCTTTTTTTATGACTTTAAAAGGATCATTCACAATTCTCCCCAATTTTTCGACATTTATCAGTTTTTGTTATAAAACAGGATTTCCATCTTGAAACCGTAACTATTTTGTGGATTTAGGTTATAATGAAGCAAAATTCGTTAGGTAAAACCGTTAAAAACTCTAGAAATTTGAAAAGGTTTTTTTTTGTTTTTAAATTTGCATCTAACAAATAAATTGCTATACTTGTATACACTTCTGTATAAATCCATAACATCTAAAAAATTACGGCAGTTACTATAAATCCAATCATGGAATTTTTACAGAAGATTATTGGACATTTCAATTTTATTCCATTGATCTTCCATTGTGATATTTAGTATTATATGTTTATTTTTTGAACTATCGAGGATTACATTAATTATTCTCTTAAATAGAGCTTTAAGGAAACAAAAATGGTGCTTAATTGCTGGAAAAACTAAACATTTCTTGAAAATAGGTACATTCATATCTATACTTCTGTACCCTGCATTATATAGTTATATTTTCCAGGTTTATACTCCATAATATAAAAGAATTATCAAGTAATTATGATATTATAATTACTTGATAATTATTACTTGATATTTATGATATTATAGATACTGGTTTAAGTGTAAAACAGATTGGTAACAATACCACAAGGCAATCAATTAGGGATTCGATTATTTTAAAATCGATAGAGACAAACCATATGTTGGTCTATTAATAGGACGGTGACATTTAGTACTGAAGTCTGTGGATTTCAATTCCGCAGCTGGCATGGATGTTCTTATTCTTATTGTATAAGGTTTTAAAAATGTAGAAACAGGCCGTACTGCTAAAGCCAGTTCACTTACTTACTCTAGTTTAGCTAGAAGTTGACCTTAGCTTCCGCAGCCAAACAAAAATCTATTGATACAAATTTATTGAAATTTAATGTCAATTTTATGAATTAAATTTTAACTAGATTTTTTCGTATTTTTTTAAGTATTTGATCTATACTCAAAAAACAAAAAATAAATAAATAAACAATAACCGATCCAAAAGCTTATCTTATTTTCACAACATTCATAAAAGCTTATCTAGAAATAAATCAGACTTACCTATGTTCTTAAGGTTTCAACAAGATCCGTTATAAGGACAAAAAAATATTTTAACTCGAAACATCTTAAAGTTTATTTTTTTAAGTAACTCATTATTTTGTTTCACCGTAACTTCTTACGCTTAACTATTTATTTTCTTGGAAGCATACGTTTTCTTTGTGACAGCTTATTGATCAATACTCAGTTTTTATTTTTCTACCTATTTTTTCTCTTTTCGAGACATTTTGTGTTAGTATTTGTTCTACTTGAAATAGTTTTAAAGTCCCTTAATAAAGTGACATTAAAATATGTTAAGAGATGTAATTTTAAATCTTCCTTGAACATAAACTTGATATGTAAAGGCACAATTGAATTACATAAGCTTATAAATATTAATTTTAAAGTAGATCATTGTGTACATTTAAATAAGTAAATATTATAAATACAATTTTTAATCCTTTTTTCTAGAGCAGTTAAATAAATTTTAATAAAATTATTTGTTTTAAATATTAAACCTAGTACAGTATTAAGGCTGACTTATCGTAAAAAAATGTTGATTGCTTAATATTTCTTTTCATTTTTGTGAAATAAATTTTATATTCAAAATCATTTCCATGAAATTAATGAACAAATCTTTTCCCATCAGCTTTGTATCTTGTTTTTGGAAGATGTATTTTAATCCAGAAGTCAGGTGTAACGTCGAATTACTGTTGGAAGATTTGTCAAATATACTGTCTGTCAAATATTTCCCTTAACAAATTTTTACAAAAAATTTACAAAATTTAAGTTTTTTAAATTGTTCCTTTAAAGTCAAATTTTTACAGTCAGAATAAAGTTTCTAATGTTTTATCCTTTTTGTGAGATATTGGGTTTTACCATCACATCTGATTTTTTCTTCACCTTTTGTCTTTTGTCATTTTCACTGCTTTTATCTCTCGTTCATCTTTTTTAGTCTTTTTTATAGTGTTTTTGTGTTCTACTTTTCAGCATTGCTTCATGTATATTTTTACAATTCTACATTTTTTTTAACATTTTTTTACATTGTTTGTCATTGTTTAGGCACAATATATTCCATTTGGGATTCAGTGCGAATAAACTTAAATCACCCATCCATCTTTCTTTTACCATGGTAGATAGTACTTTAAATCTCATACTATCAGCTTGATTTTATTACTCCGCAACACTTGATATCTGGAACTTAAGCATGTTGTTTTTTCTTTAAACGTTTCCTCAAAGTAAGAATCGTAGTCCATGTTTTCTCTGTTCAGTTGAGATTTTAAAAATGAAAATCATGTAAAAACACGTTAGGAGAGACGGATGATATCTAATAAAGTACTAAACTTGAAACATGTTTTTAAGTTTTATAAAACTGGAAATTTTTCATAGTGCATGGTTTACAATTTGTCCCTGTTTTTTATATCGTAAAAAGTGCTACCTTGTTTAAATATTATGAAAAGCTTAAATTATTTTTGTAAAAATATTAAAAATTTTGTTATTTAAGTAAAAAATAGTTGAAATTTTCAGTTTTAGAATATTAAATTTAGCAGAAAAAGATTAGTGTGCAAGTTTAGGTTTCAATGACTATAAGCCGAAAAATGGACAAATGGTTAAGGCTCTGATCTTTGGTACCGGAGTTCATGGGGTGGTATCCCACTGTGGCATGGATGTTTGTACTTTTTCAGAATTGGGTTTAAACAGTAGGTACTGGTCTCATTTACCCCTCGTGTTGCAAAAAGGTAGACCATAGAGTTCCAAATCAAACTAAACCATCAATAAGTATAAACAACATTCTCTGTGTTTGGTATTTTAACTTTGTTTATTGTACAATATATTCCAAGTGGATTCATTGCCAATAACTCCTAACAGCCACCAACCTAAAATAAGGCGGCGGCCAGCTTATATAAATAAACGATTTTTTTAACTAATCGACATAAAGTTATGTAACATGTTCTCCCTACTTTAAATTGAAAGTATCACGTGGTTTGAACTTCACCATCTTTTCTCCGTCTTGCTGTATAATTTAGTATTTGCTGCAGGTGACAGGCAATCATTCGTTTAAGGTGAAGACGAAATTGCCTGGATTCTTTGCGATTTAAGAACCTTTTCAACGTGCCGGCTCTGTCATCACTAAAATGTTTGGAAGGAAAATAAGCTTTGAAAAGTTAAATAATCTATCACAGTCTGGCGTATGACATGAAAATATTTCTGATAAGAAAAAATATTCCTTATTTCCAAGGCAAAAGACTTATGGATCGAATCTAGCGAATCCAAGAAAAATTCGGCTTCATACTTCATCCGTGAAAATAGAGATATACCTTATTTCACTGTATATTGCGGATTTCGAAAAAGTTGAGCTGAAATTTCAGTTTATTCTTTTGAATATTTTCAACTCTTCTTTTAGCTGTTCAATGCAAATACAGTAAATATATTCATATTGAATCATATCGGGTTAATTTAATGTAATGTATGTTTTTCTTGATCTTATTGAAAAATTAATTTTTCTATTTATTTTTTTTTGCTAATGAAAATATTTTCTAATTTCTCCAGAAGTTAAAATATTTCTCGATGTTGTGTTTTAAGTTTTATTTTTGATCAATGTTTACGAAATGCACTTAGAATCTGTTCAAAATGATTTTGTGCTTATAAAAGTATCATTTGGCAAAACCAGCTCTCTTGCTGTTTTTGCCTAATGATACTTTTATAATGATTATTAACAAGATGTTTATGTGTTAATAACAAGAATAAATATCTAAATTTTTACTGTATAATTTTCAAATCCTAGATATCTGGGATACAGAAGATTGCGTTACCATTAATTGTAAAGCATTATTTTTCTATTATAAATATTAACGACTATATGAAAATTCTACATTTTCACATGTTAATTACAAATAAAAATCTAACCCTCATTTGGTTTGCCGGGAGACATTTGACGAAGTGAACGCTGTTTCGCATGTTTATTAACACATTATGTGTAGGTACATTTCTCAGAGGAATTGTACCGGGAGCAGGCTGTTTGAGAGTAAATTTAGTTATTCAATTAAATCTCAATAAATCGAAAATTATTCAATTTTTTAACAAACTTTTCATATTTTATATTGAAATATATAAACAAATATATAAATAGAAATATATAAATAACAACCATAGGATTTTTGTAAACAAAAAAATATATTTTTTAGTGAATAAATTTATAATAGTATTATAAATATGAAAAATCAAATAGAAATAGTAGTATATAGTTTTAATGTTTTCGAATTATGTTATATATAATACATTTTTACATTCCAGAATCTATGTAGTAGACAAGAACATTTGGCTTCGTTTTTCTGTATATACGTTATTTTTGTACCCATAAACGAACCATATTGTTACGCTAATCCGTACTAGTACTTGACCCGCGCTCAAATATCAATCGTCAGAAGCGTACTAGTAAGTGTCTCGCGCTCAACTATCAATAGTCAGAAAACGTACTAGTCTGTGTCCCACTTACAATGTGCTAATTTGATTTACTATTTAATACGACACCAGACACGAAAGGAATTAACGTGCAAATATGACCCGCGCTCAAGTATCAATCGTCAGAAAATGTACTAGTACGTGTCCGTATACAATGTGTTAAATTCTCTTGAGACTCAAAATCAAGAAGTCAGGATATGAAATACGTTAAACTAGAAATCTGTCTCATCAAATAAAAAATACCGGGTAATGTTGTCGCATTTTATACAGTTTTGAATACTTGATCGAGGTGGAAAAATACAATGTTATCAGAGGGCGAAATCCCTTGGATAATTAATGTGTTCAGTACTGTGGGTGCTAAAATACCAGATGGTCATTAAGAAGTGGCTATACGCTTTTTGATGACATATTAATTTAGTTTTGTCATATTGAATCATACATTAAAAAAACAAAGGAAATGTACACTGTGTGAGTAAAATAGAAATCTACTTACCTGAAAAATTAAGTGTAGAAATTTGTAAATTAGAAACAAATCTTTTTGTGTCAATCAGAAGCTATCATTTTTATTTTGTCAACCTCCTATATATTAATATGATCAATAAATTTTAATTTACACCTCCACAAAGACTAATTATTTTAAAATTTAAAAATGTCAGACACCATTACAAAAATATTGGAACTTTAATAGAGGCAACTGTTTATTTACATGGAATACAAAATTGATTTATGTCACCATGTTTTACTGTAATTCAATATAGTCTCCAGCATTATGTATAACCCATTTCCAACGATGCGGAAGTCGCAGACCACCTGTAGCAGAGCCTGTTCTGTTGACAGTTCGATTTGACCGGTCTATTGCAGAAAGAATCTCTGGAACAATTCAGAAGCGAATGCCACAAAATAGTTTCTTCATCATAGGATTTAAGACAAAGTCACAAGGGATTAGATCTGGGGCACAGTCGTCTGCTCAAATCCTTACTTTCGGGCCAGCTCGCGAATCCTTTGCCATCGATCACTGTGCATTAGTGCGAAAACAGCATGCACTTCTGCAAGGCTGATGCTAGGACTACCTGGTCGATTCATGTCTGCCACATTTGGGTGTCCTTCATTGAAGGCTTTTACCCATCTTACTACAATTCTGTAAGGCAATTCAGATTACCTGAAAGCTTCCTGAAGCCCTAGATTACATTGTTGGGATGTAAGACCACTTATACATCGAATTTTTACCCATTTTCGTTGTTCTTGTTTTGAAAACGCCTTGACAACACTTACTTTAGACCGCAAGCTAATACAAGGATCAATTCTTCTTGTCACTCAGCATTGGTATGAAGTAGTAGGGACGAGTCTTTTTGATGAGAGGTAGGTAAGGTAGGTATGTAGCTCACGTCTGGTATATGCAACATTCTTTGGTTTTGTTGCGTAGCATTTTTACAGCAGTGTTGCCACTATTAAAGTTCCAACCCTTGTATTTTACTACTTTTTAATATAAAAATTTAGTTTATAATATACATATCTCAAGTTATCTTGCGAGTACGTCAGTTTAATCTTTTTCAGTTGCTGTATGATTTCGTGTTATTATAAAAATGTATTTCAAATAACATAGCTAAATATTTTTTAACGATATAGTGTTATTAAATACAACATTATTTCCGGATGAATCACCAAGTTCTCAGGAAAAACGCAGTGAAATATAGAAATAATTGCAAGTTGAAGATTTTGTTTGAGACAAAAATTCCCTAACAGAAATAGTTTGTATATCGCAGGTATACAATGTAAAAACATTTCTGAATTGAAGATATTATTCTTAAATGAGAACAGTAACTACAAAACTTTACAAAACTCATTAAATTGTGGAATGTGTCGCATAAGTTGTAAAAATTTTCCTTTAATTAAAATTGAGGCTCTTTTTGGTTTTCTTGTTTGAAAACTGCATGCTTTTAAAATGTACATTATTCTCAAATATTAAACTAAGCCAAAAGTGTTAATAAGGGTTTCTAAAATTGGGCTTATTCCTTTACTATAAAGTTTGATTACATACTAAGCCATAATATTATCGAAATTATATTTCTAAGATCTTTTTGTGGTGCTGAATACTTTAGTAGTTATTTGCTTTTTTATTGCTGAATCTACCAAACAATTTGTATCATATGGTACGACTCTTTCCATGTGTGTATTTACCATGTTGAACCTTCTAAGTGGACATAGTTATTTCGAGGTGAAAGTCTTCATTGCAGTAAAGTAATTTTGAATATAAAATACAATGTTATGCTCTGTTTAGAAAACGTTTCTTAGATCATTAATAAGAATGTAACTTCTTCAGAGTTACATAGTGTTGTTACATAAATACGTCTTTGAAGAAACAAAATATACACGCCATGTGAGAAAAATATAAATACACTTACCCATGATGTAACTTTAAAAGTTTTTAAATTAGAAACTAGTTTCTATACCATTTGAAAGCCAATGTATCATTTATATTATGTGAACTTCTAACATATTAATGTGAGCAATATATTTTATTTTACACCATGATAAAGACTAATTTCTTTTTAATTTTTAAAATATCGGGTACCTTTAAAGTTTTGTCTTACAGAATAAAACAGAAATTTAATAAAAAATGTATGTTATCTCATGAGTACGTTAATTTTATCTTTTTCAGTTGGTGTACGTTTTTCATGTTATTATAATATATGTACGTGAAATGACGAAAGCAACTAGATTTTTAACAATAGAGCGTTATTAAAGAACCCTAAAATTATTAAAGAAATAGAACATTTTACTTTTTGATAAATTATAAGATTTAATTGTAATGGTATTATGTGCCTCTTTAATGCTAGTTGTCATATCTTAAAGCGAATTTTAAATACATTTTACTTAAAACTCTTAACATTTCATAAAAAATTAGAAAAATATAAGTTTTTTAGTCTTGTAATGACTACTGTCTTGAAAGGTGATGAACAATGTTTTAACACCTGAATCGCGGGTTGTGTCAAACTTACACTGATTATTATGAATCCGTATTGATATTTAAAAAGTACACTGCATTTATACTGAATGGAAATTTATTCATTATTAGACGTTAAATTATTATAATAATTGATAAAAAATTAATAAGATCCTACAATATCGAAAAAAAATATATATAGTTAGAAATATTTATATATGTATATATGTATATATGTATATATATATACATATATATATACATATACATATACATACATATACATATACATATATATATACATATACATATATACATATCCATATATACATATATCCATATACATATACACATATACACATATACACATATACACATATACACATATACATATACACATATACATATACACATATACATATATATACATATATATACATATACATATACATATACATATACACATATATATATATATATATATATATATATATATATATATACATACATATACACACACACACATATATATATATATATATATATATATATACATATACATATACATATACATATACACACATATACATATAAATATATATACATATACTATATATACATATACATATAGATATACATATATATACATATACATATATACATACACACATATATATATATATATATATATATATATATATATATACATATACATATATATACATATATACACATATACATACATATATACACATATATATACATATATACACACATATATACATATACATATATATACATATATATACATATATACATACATATAGATATACATATATATATACATATACATATATACATACACACATATATATATATATATATATATATATATATATACATTCATATATATATGTGTGTATATATGTGTATATATGTGTATATATATGTATATATATATGTATATATATGTATATATGTATATATATCTGTATGTATGTGTATATATATATATAGAGAGAGAGACAACATTAATGAAATTCAGTTCCTTACCAGTTAATGTTTCCTACACAGTTCATTCACAGTTGGGGCAACTTTTTATACATATTTTGTACATTTTTTACGTATTAGTATTTTAGAATTAGAACAAATATGTACAGTCCCTCACTTGGAAGCTTAGTAATGAATCATTTTTTGCATATGCACAGATTCTTCAATATTATATTTTTCATAAATTTTCATTGGTATAAAATTAAGAAAAGTCAAGAAATTTATTTCAATATGGAAAGTAATTTTTTGAGAAATTTGTACTCAAAAAAGTTTTTGGGTTAAAATGACTCATCCCGCGGTTTTGGTGCTAATACCGACATACATGCTAGTAGTTGGGTTCATTGTATATAGTTAAGCGTGAAAGTTCTAAGTTTAGATCTGAAGGCAGTCTATGTTCCATTCACTCTGGGTAACAAGAATAAGTATTTTTCCAGAGAAAAGTGGAAGGAATTCTGAGTGACAACAAGCTGCCAAGAAAACTCAAGAAACATGTTGACAATGATCTAATTACTAGAGTTTTTTGGGAGTACCTTTTGTTTTAGATGTTATATAATACAAACTCGTTTACCAGTCCCTGTGCACTACAAGATGCTCTTCGTTAGTAAACCTTAAAAATTATATTTTCCGTTGGACTTTTGGTACTTTATTTTTTAAAAATGGTATGGTTTAACATATTACCTGCGTATTTTAATTTTATTTGTGTACATTAAGACATCTGTTTAAAAATGTAAATGAAACATAACTAAAAGTTTGTCATTTGGAATATTTGTTATATACAGATTTACCCATTTAAAGTACACAAAACAAATTTTAAATTCGTAAACATTAAAATTTACAAAATTTGCATTGAGTAATTAATTACACGTATATATAAAATAATAGCCTTGCTTAATTTTCTTTTACCTAATAAAAAGAAATGATAGGAAATAAAGATTAAAGTGAAATATTTCCAGGGAATAGACTACTTTCAATTACATAAACGCATATTAGAATTAGTGAACTTAAATGATATCATGATGAATTGTTTTTTATAATAACAAGTGATTATTTCAAGACAAAGATTAAGTTTGAAATGACCACAAATATTTCTAAAAATGCGGAAAAAAATTAGAGAACAAAAAATAGTGATTGAACTCTATTTAGTGGTTATTTTACTAAAAAAAATCACAATGTTTTTGATCGCAAGGATAGGCTCGCAAAGTAGGCAAAATCGCAAATAAAAGGTTTGCTTAAATAGAGGTTTGAGTGTTTTTTCTTTTTTGCAAAAATACCACTGTTACTAAATTAATAAAGGTAATAGACTCGGAAACAAATATTTTAAAATATAAGGTCTTTGTTTTTATAAGTCATTTAAAGTGCAAAAAAATACTGTCGTTATTTGTACTACATACTTATCATTGCAATTTTTCTTCTGTGACACGAAAGCAATATTTCTCATTGAGCTCATTATGCACAAGTAGCACTTTTTTAGGTAACGACATTGTTTCGATAATTTTAGAGTTGTTAAATATTAGAAATAGAATTTCCAGCAGATCCAGGAATGAACTATATAATATTAGTTTTAATTGCATTAAATATTTTTACAATAATTATAACCCCATATAGCAATGGTTACCAAGAATTTTTATACGAGAGGTGAATTTTCAAATTATTTTTGAAAACAGACTTATTTGGCCCATTGTGGAGAGAAAAAAATGGCTATTGATAATTATACATTTTTGTAAAATAGGTTCAGCCTACACATATTATTAGGCAATTATATTTTGTCCCCTCTGAGTCTTAAAATGGGTAATTAATATATAATCACTACATTTTATAATAATTTCTTGAGTATTTTATTAAAAGTACAAGTATAGTTAAGTATGCAATTATGTATTCAATTTCAAGTTAAGTATGCTATGTATGTAGTTAAGAGCAGTAATTTTTCAGTTAGGAAATATTTAATACAAAAAAGAATAATATTTAATACAATATAAAAGTATGCTTGGTTCTTAAACATCTAAAACAATTTTCTTTATAAATAGTAACGTAATGGAATAAAATTCATAAAACTGGTTATATTTATGTTTATATTATCTATGAAACTGTTTATATCTTTCATATTGTGTTCAAAATCAGGTCAGAGTACACTAAAGATTTCATACCACACTCAGCAGTTTTTTTCCCAAAACAATGACTACATAAATATTAATTATTAAGCACAGTAACTATTTAAAAGTATTATGAAATCGAAAAAAAATTTATTTAGCTAAGCAATTGATCGCAGCTCAAATGCACATCTCGATGGCCACGGGCCACACTTCTGTGGCCTCTGCAAATAACATAAACTTAAATTTAATTGATAAACAATGAAATCTTAATCAGCTACGCATTAATTACTCCAGTTAATAAAAGTCCCGAAACGAAAAATTCTAACATTAAAGTTCTTTAAATGTGATCTTAAAATCTAGATGCTCTAAATTTCTCTAAATATGCCAATATTTAAATGCGCCTGAATAGGTACGCAATGCTTTTCAAGTTATTTTTCCACGGGCTTCCACGGAAAACTGTTGCGCGGCGTTTTTCAACTTCATTGCTAAGCATTTTGTTGAATTCTCTTTTTTTCTCCATTCACTCTATTAAAGTGGAATTAGGAAAAGACATCTGTAATGTTGGAGTGAGGCCAAACCTTACTTTCAACTCTTTACTTCCTTTTTAACAACTGGCAGTAAGACTTGCAGTCATTCACGTTAAACTTCCTTTGGCAGAGTTGAAGACTTACTCGAAAGGTTTCTGGAAGAATTTAATGGTTTTTATTTGATACTGGGAGAAATTGGTATTATCAGTGAATTGGATTAAGGATTTATTTTTATCGTCAGAGGCCATTTCTTATAAATTTTTCTTTGTAACGATTTAAAAAGTCATCTTCGTTGTAAAATATTAAAATTACGACCTATGACTTGTTTGTTTTTATTAATAATTAAATCCCAATTTAGTCTTTTGTGAAAATCCCTGTAGAAATTAAGTTATTTCTGAGAAGTATTTTTAAGATTTCTACAGTTATTCCTGAACCGCGGCATCTTACGATCAAAAGGCATGATATCGTAACTGAGAGGTTGCGAGTTTGGAACCTGAGCCGGCCTAAGATCAGCCATATTCATTAAAGATGACTGGGGCACGTAAAATAGGTCATTGGTCACAATGTTTTCAAAGTTCTCAATTAATACCCATGAGATGGCAAACCAAGTCTTTGGGTCTTCTTCTTGGTGCCTGCTTCAAAAATTACCAGGACCAACTTCAGCGAAGTCGTTCTTTCTATTTAATGGTGCTCATTAAAACAAAAGCCGCACCCCTTGGCCTTAATACGAGAGCCTGCAGGCTCAATCGTGCTTGGTTTATCTAAGTGGCATGAACAACAACAACAACAGCAGCAGTTAATCCTGGCCTGCATTATATTTTTTATTAGTGAATTTTTTCACACAGCTATTTGGGCCCATATAATATCTTTAAAAATACTTAATTATTTTTGAGTTTACTGTTTAACCCTTTAACGCCTGTCATATCTCTTTAGATACCCCTACCAATACTTCGTAGAATTTTTATCTTATCTTAGAACGAATTTTACTTTTGAGAGTAGGAAGAGAGGAAGCTTAAAAACAATCTACACAAATTTCACGTAATTTTTATTTATAAAGTTTCTATTCTGACAATCACTTTATACTTTTTGAACAACTCGCATACATTTACTGTTTCGGCAGGTATATAGACTGGAATTATGACAAATTGCTTTATCTATTATAAAACTTCATTTTACAATACCAAATAAATCTTATTTACGACGTTTTTCCTTCTTCATAAAGTGCACTCTGTGATGATTAAAACGACAACTGATCACTAACGTAATATTCTGTGGTATTCAAAGTTGTTTAAACTTTGATTTAATTTATATATTTATATAAATTATTTTATTATGTGTAGTCCATAATATTTCAGATTTGCGATATGTATCGTTATGTAATCTGGAGAAATGATTCGGACATTAATGGGTTAGTTAAAAATTGTTTGATGTATACATGAATTCAATATACGTTATGACATTGATACATATTATAAACTAAGGAGAAACTCGTGATTTAAGCGTCAAAAATTCAATAAGAATGAATATTTTAAAATAATTGCAAAATGCTGAATATGTGTAACACCCAAATAAAGTTTTATAGAGATATAAAACTCAAATATTTCCATCTAGAGAAGCAAATCAGAATGAAATAGATAAAAGGATCGATAAATATCAAACCTATGAAAAATAAATGGTAGTTCACTTTTTCTTAGATATAGTATGGGATGATATGTCTATTGACTGAAGTATGTATCACTGTGCTTTTGTAACGTTGTATATATCCGGTGTAATGAATTCTTTACTGTATTATAGCAGTATTTTATCTTTTAATATGGTATAATATAACTCAAGGGATTTTTAACTTACGAGTTTTTTCTAAATTTCAGTTACTCATATTGATTTTAATTTTCCAATATTCAACCCCTTTCATTTTAGTACTAAGGTATAAACATATCTAAAAAATTAATATTAAGTAATGCATTAAAAAATGTTTACAATGAAATCAAATTTTTTTCCTGTAACAATTTTTTCAAAAGGTATAGAAGCTTAATAAATTTTTTTAAATCAGAAAAAAAATATATATGTGCTTAATATATATTTTCTTTTTAATTTCAAAATTTTAAAAAATTTGATGTTTATGTAGAAAAGTGGACGCTATCGAATTATTTGCGATATTAAAAAATGGTCGAAAATATTGTAATAAACCGCTAAGAAAAATTAATATAAAAAATGAGATGTTAAAATTTATATTGTTTTAAAAATGGACTAGTGTATTCATTCCTCTTCATATATAATCTTTAATTGTAACTACATTGATAAAGCCGAGTTGTTTTATTAATTTTGCTTTATGTTTTTCTTAAATAAGGATATATTTTCTTTTATTTTTTTAACACCCATTGAAGAATTCAATTGTAATTAAAAACTAAGATATGATTTATGACATAGCTAATATGAAAAGATCTAGACAGATTTCATTACTTTAAATAATGGGCCAAGTTGAACAACTATCTATATGGACTTACTTTGTTCTTCTGCAAAATATGCTTTGCAGATTTTTTGAAATTCATAAATATTTTGTCTAAAGACAGAACATTTTTAAAAGAAGTTTAATTAAATTAAAGTTTGATTAATAAAATTCATATCTATAATGTCCCAAAACTTTCAATGTTATTTTCTTTTAAAATCTTTCTTTTGAAACAATTGAATTGTTTTCTGTAAAGTAAAATCGAACTCTTAATTCCCCCCAAGCAAGAAAGCTTCACTGAGATTGTTTTCTCATTAAGTAGATGTATCTGTAAGAAGAATGTTCATTCACAAAAAACTAATGAATTGCGATTCTTGTTATTGCGTCTCCAATGTTCCCTGCAGCTTGGTGTAAGGATTTTGTTTTTCTTGGGTATTCTTGGTAAGGTTTAGTTGATTAAAGCAAAATCCATTTTAAGCTGCCGGTGAGAGTTTAAAAATGTGTTGAATGGAAAATTTACATCTATTGCGCAGAAAGCTTTGGAAAATATAGTGGAAAGTTTTTAAGCCTAGGATACTCCTTTAAATAAGAGATTATGTAGATTATGTAAGAGATTATGTGGAAAAATGTTTTAAGAAATTAGAATGGGGGAGAGAGGTTTTTAACCCCTTCCGGTACGATTTAATAATGAAAAACTGTGCGTGAAGTAACCATTTATTTTTTATTTATAAAACTTGTGTCATTTTACAATTCTTACATATTCCTTATTAAAATCTACTTTTTACATAGTGTTAAATAATATCAGAAAAGGTATAATTAAGAAAATATCAAAGCAAAATATTAATAAGGGATACAGATAAGTCTTCAAGATAGTGGTACTTTTTAAAACAAAGTGCAAAGGAATACTGAATTGTTTACACCGCTAGGGAGTCTCACTTCTAATTTGATTCTTGTAACACACACGGCATTTCTTAGTAGGTTTTCTTTTATTCTGACTAATCAATTTGGCAGTGACTTGTACCAAGAAATTCTAAATAAACAATATAAAATAGTGACCTGGTATTTCCACAAGTAACAAAAGTCTTGCTAAATTCAGTATACTAGAAATTATAAACTAAATTATCATATTTAACATTAACTTTAGTCGCATGACGAGTGTAGCTTGTCATTGTGCGGTATGGAATGAAAAACCAATGACGAGCTAGACTCGTCCTTTTACCGGAAGGGGTTAAAGAGATATTAAAGTTAAATAATTTTGATAGATTACTTACACACGCACACGCACACGCACACGCACACACACACACACACACACACACACACACACACACACACACACACACACATATATATATATATATATATAATTCACTTACTTCAAATGAAGAAGAAATATAAAACTAATTTGAAGGTTAGATATAGTTATTAATTCGGAAATTAGAAATATTGTTATGAATAAGTTACTCAGTGATTTTCTCTTCAACTGTAAGATTCCATTTATAGGGTTTTCGAAGACATCGTCGTTCTCATCTGAGCTGTTACCTTACCTTTATACACCATATTTTACGACGACGTAAACTATGCCATGATACATGTATAGATTTGAAGGTTAATAAATTGCTTTCTTAATTTACGATGAACTTTAAATTAAAGTTCATATTTTAAATTATTTGTTAATTACAAAACTAAACTATGAAAAATGTTGATATTAAGTAATTTTCTTCTGTAAATATTCACTGGCCTCTATATCACCATGGTGCCTCCGATAGGCTCTGAATACGCTAGCACCATGCTAGAAAAATTTAGCCTTCTCACTAGAAACATATACTTTAACAATCTAACTATACTCTTTCTCCATTCAATTTTCCTATAAAACACAACTTCTATTTATTCTATGTTATGTGGTAGTTATACCTAAAAATATATAGCCAATAAAAATAACATTGGAAAACTAGTCCTTTTCAATTCTATCAAGCTAAAGCACTGTATCACATTTTACAAACTTCATAAAACATCATCAGATGCACTACTACCTTTCAGGATGCTTTTGTTAATATTTTATCAGTGAATTTTTATATCTTTTTGACTCATTTTTAAATCTAAAGTAAAATGAAATTCATCCAAAATGTTAATTGAACCGCTTCTTTTGTTTGGTAATAGATTAGATTCCTGAATTGTTTTTTTAGCTTTATGGGGCTTTCCATGTGAAATATAAATGAAGAAAAGATCCATCCTGTTATCTGATGTTTACACTTAGTAGATCTTGCGGTACTCCGTTTGTAATTGAGTCCCTTCACTTGTTACAAAACCAAAATGTGCGGCAAAGAAATTCATAAAATTTAGTCTTCATAATCTTCAGAAATTGTAATAAAACAAACGCCTAGGCAAAGTTCTGTGGATATATATGTGTGTGTGGGTTAAGAAAGCATCTTCAACTGCTAAAATACCAACCCTCGTAGAATTGATTATAAAAATGAATAATTAGAAGAATTGTTTATAATGATGGGATAATCGATACATATTAAATGCATAAGATATGTACCAAGAGCGTAACCTTTCCCTTTGGAAAAAGAAATTGTTATACAGAAAGCCAAATATTTGGTCTAAAAAACAGTACCAAACATGGGCGTAGCATTATATGTCCAAATCGAGTTATAATCTATAGTCAGTTCTCCGAGATAAGAGATCGAAAGTAAACAAGTCACGTGATAACTCGTGACTCCAAAAATGCTAAAGCTACAGTCCTACGAAAATAGAGGATTATATTATAAAACTTCTATTCTCGTATTCTACGCGTAGAGCTAACATAGGATCTTGGATTTTTTTACACCTTCCGAACTAAATGCAGTGTAGGCTGTTTGGAGCTTGCGGCCATTTTATGTTTTCTAGAACAAAAATGGAAAAAAATATGATGAAACAATAATTTTACAATGCTGTACGTAGCATCTAATTTTTATAACAGTAACAAAATTTGTTTCCTTAACGAAAATGATTTTTTTAACTGTCAAAACGCAAAAATAAAGTTACAAATCCTTCATGCTTAAACATGAATACTAGAATTCGTACTATCTATTATGCACAGATAAAATAATTGTTGAAGTCGAAATGTCTCCATAAGGTATTTTGGTATTGTACACTACAATTTTAAGTGTGTAATAAAAAAGAATAAGCACGCTATTGCTTTAGAATAGATTCGTAATTTGTATACCTTTTGCCAAACCTTTCAATAAACATTGCACAATTGTACACTATTGCCCTTTTCTCCTTGTTCATAAGGAGAAAATAGCAATGAAGGGGAAAACTTAACGAACAAAGAAACATGATTTCATGCCGTGTTTTCGTAGATGAAAAAATTCCAGATGTTCTTGATTACAAAGCGAACAAAGCAAACAAGTAGGTTTCACTGCAAATATAAGGTGAAAATATCCTTTATATAAATCTACAGATATCCTCTTTATTGTAAATTCAATAGTTTAGAGAAAGTTTAATTATGGTATTATATCAATGAACAGACGAACTTTTCTTTTGTTTCGTACTTATTATTAAACAGTGTGAAATGGAAATAACTAAATTGATCAGATAAAAGTAAATAAATTCAGCGATACCTATGTTTTCGTTGTTGCAGATAGCTTTAACGTACTTTTAGGTTTCACGTTACAAAGATTGCTGTTTCTGAGTAAGAACTAGTGGTGTCCAACTAGATGTTATAATTTTTAATACAAAATTTCATCATTTTATGGCTAATTGTTATTTAACTTTAGGTTTCGGCTGGTACAGCAGTTGCACCATAAATATTTAGAAACCCAAAAGTCGGCTAGGGTACAACAGTTGTACCGCAGATATTTCTCCCCTTTTGCAGGTACGGGGTCATTACTCACTGGTCATTTGGCCAGTCCCTCCCTATTGTTGAAGTTTTGCTGAGTGCATCAGTACCGGGAAGGAAGAATGTGATTTTGTTTGGCGACATGTGGAACAACTGGCGCTTTTTTGTCCATGACCAGCAGTTGTTTGTAAACTATTGATTCTATCTTGTGAACCAAATCCGTTTGGAAGCGAGTCAAAGTTTCTTTCCTTCGTCGTTTATTTTTTTATTTATTCTGATCATGGCTCTAAAATTTAACGGTCTTTAATGTCAAATAACAACTTTGAAACTGGTTTTAGAGCAACCCTGCATTGTAACGTCCTCCACTCCCAGAGAGTGACAATAGGACAAAACATTTTTCAATCTTCCGAAAGTGGAAGGAGGGGGGAGGAATTTTCGAAAATGCTGCCGATTTGTAGTCCAAACGCAAGCCGGTTGTCAGCCGAAGCTTAAAGGTTAATTATGCGAGATAGGTACGTTCGGGCGTATATATGTACAGACGCCAGGACTGAACTAGTCAAAAAGCACTCAGAACTATCCTAATAAAACAGTGGTATTTACAGAGTGGATAATGAACTTACTTCAAGTTCTACAATCAGACAAGTTGATATATCCTATAATACATACGAGTAACTGGATACCAACACTGGTGACTCAAGAAAAAATACTTGGTTCGCAAAAAATGACTTTTATTATAGAGACGATGGACGTGGATGGTCATAAAAAGTATTGAGATCCTTATCTTGTTCCTTGTCGTATAAAAACATATCATTAGCAAAAAAATTAAACAATAAACCATACTTTGCATCTGTTCTTTAAAAGCCCAGCTATACTTCTGTCTCGAATTTCCCGCTTAACCCTCACAGTTACGGTTAGCAATAATTTCAGCTAACTGATGGAAGAAGAGAGCGTGAATAAACATACATTGAGAAAGTATACCATGATTAACAGAATGAGGCATAATGTCTGCAATGAAAGTAAGTCATTGAGAATCAATATGACAACAGTGGTCTAAATGAATATTTAAAGCTTTTGAATGATTCTTCCATATAGAATTGTAAAACTTTCCATTATTCAGTCGGGCAAGCTGTACACTGAAAGTTTTCACGATTACCCTTCTTTTACGGAGCGTAAGGAAATAAAAGGCTTAAAATTTTTAAGTCCATTATTGATCCAAATAATCCCATTTAGTTTTAAAATCTTATTATTAATTTATAAGTTTACTAAGCCAATAACTTTTTTTCTTATTCAGGCTCATAATCAGTGTGTTAAAGCCAATAACTAAGAACTAAGTCAATAACGCGAGATAGAAACTTCAAACATTAAAGTCTTAATGTAAAATATCTAACTTCTATTCTATGAAGAAGAAAGAGTGAAAACAATGTCCGTTATCCTCATATATGAAATTGAGTAGATTTTTTTCTACGTTACTGTTATTTCCTTGATCTCTCCAACTCACTAATGGATTTTCATTAATTACTTTGACTTTGTTATTACCGATTAAAGAGAGTTTAAAGGATAACAGGGGAAATAAAGGTAAGTTTAAAATGACAAAAAAAAATTGCCTATAAAGTTTAAGTAGCACTTCCGGAGAGCACTTTCTGGCATAAATAGATGAGCATAAATAGGTCTTATAATATATTTTTTTGAGTATGAAAATTACTACAAACTGGAAATCAGTTTAAGGGTTATGTTTTTAAAAAGACCGTTCATCAATAATCATTTTGTTTCTGTCCATGTACATTTAGCTGTAAATTTTGAAATCAAATATGAATAACGTAAGTTATTATAGACCTCATTTGTTTTGTATTTTTCAAATGTATTATTTCTTCTATTTTCAGACTACCTCCATTTTAGTAAGAAATATCTTTAGAAAATAACCATTATTCATACTTTTTATAATACAAATAAGATGATAGTATATAATTTAAATATTAATGTACTTACATAGAAGTTAATTTATGGTTAATATGTCCTGTCATACTAAAGACTTTTATTTGATCTTAAGTCATGTAAAGCAATTATTACACATGAACCTGTTAACGTTGACAAAGCAACGGATTGAGTGCACGATTTTTTCCGGGTGTTTTAGGGACAAAAAATAGCGGTTTTCTTGTGTAAAAAAATTTCAACTGATTTATTTTGATTCATGTTGATATGAAATTAGGCATCTAATATGTTGAAAACTATCTCTATGACACAAAGAAATCTTTTCAATCCTCATCGGGAAAAGGAATTGTAACCAGAACCCTTTACTTTTTCAACACTTATAGGTTGATGCTTTGCAAGACCTTAAGTATATTTTGCATTTAACTATCAAGAAAATGCATCGTACTTCCCTAATGATTAGCTGCCAATGTATGATGTATAATCTTACTTAAATATTTTTCAAAGAATGTTTATGAAAATATATTTTTTGTGTTTATGATTTACCTTGTTTTTCTGAGTCCTACAGTAACAAAAACGTGACATGTTGTTTAAAAGGTGACTGGGGCACGTAAAATATGTTCGTGGTCACAATGTCCTCCAGGTTGTCAATCAATACATCTGGGGGTGGCAGGTCAAGTCTGTAGATCTTCTGCTTGGTCCCTGATTCAAAATTACGAGGAACTACTTGATGATCAAGTAGGTCCTCATAAGATCAAGGTAAGGTAAAGTCAAGTACCTTAATGATGCTCATTAACCCTCCGAGTGGAAGACACCGAGTGAAAAAAGTCTCCAAAAATACGCTAAAGTTTCATTGTGTCAGTGACCAAAGTGTTCTATGATTTTTTACTTCACCCTTTGTCGACTAGATTGGAATACGGGAGACCCATCCTCGCTACTGTCCCCTTACTTTAGGTTATAAATATATAAATAGACATTATAGATTGTTAATTTTTAATACACATAAATCTCGTCCAGTCTCAAAGATCATCCCATAAGAAATAATGTGTTCTAAAAGTACAAATAAAAATATTCTTTAAGAGAAGGATTTATATCTTTTTTTACGAAAGTGATCCAAACTATTTAAGAGGTTCAATTAGAGATACATCTGTTACCGCAAACGAAATACTTCGAAATAGATATTTACAAAGCCATGAAAAGCTTTCAGCGTCTTTGTGCCTCAGGGAGTAGGTGTGCAGTTCCTAAACAACTGACCTGACCCTCCTACCTCAAAACTCCATGGGGGAAAACACTGGCTGAAATGTACAATACATCCATTTTTGGAACGTTTTTAGAGGTCGAAAATTGTACGTGACAACCCTTTGAAGACATGATCGGTTTGGCGGAATTGTACTTGCGAACCGCTTGAAGGGTTAAAATGAAAGGCTCACCCTTTGGCCTTAATACGATAGCCTGCAGGCTCAATCATATTTGATTTGTCCAAGTGGCACGAGAAACAACAACAACTGTAACAAAAACATACACCGTAGCTCTTCAAACCAAACAAACCTGTGCTATTTAATAACTTATCTTAGGTCAAACATTAAGAGTAGTAAAAGCAAAGTATTTAGTTTACTATTATGACTCTTTTACCCCGTTGAAGATTGCGCAGATTTCTAAATTTTCTACCAATTTATTTTGCTTTAGAATGACGTGATAAGGCTTTTTAAATAGACTGATCAAATTTCACTATCACGAGGGATCTGATATTTCTATATTGGGAAAGTGAATAATAAACTGAATCCATTGCTTTTTCAATGTGTACAGGTTAATATGCTAAAAGACATTTAGTACCACAATTCTTATGGTTTGCAAAGTAATTTTTTTACAGATATTTTTGCCAACAAATTTCCTAATTATATAATAAGCAGAAACAACCTTTTAACGATTTTATCCCTCATAGCACATAGGTTGTCTCTCGATGTACTAAATAAAGTTTCCTGTCACAAGTATGACGTCTTCAAAAAATTTCTTGAAGTTGCCATCATTCAACCATCACTCTTCTATACACCAGTAATGTAATTACACAAAACATTCTTTCTAGTAATCCTTAAATGAAAATAATTTCTAAACTGTCAAATAAGAAGTGTGATTATAGTTTTCCTACAGAAATTAAACTGAAAAAACGTCTCCACTGACGAATGAATTAGATTTAAAAGTAATTTTCGAAATTAGCAACGCTTCACTTGGCGAATGTTCCGTGCACCGTTCGATATTTAATTATCTGAAATTGATTGTGGTAAATCGATCAATGTAGGAAGTTTACAGGGCAAGTGCTTCTAATCTATACATTTTAAGTACTCCAGGAATGTGCCAAAATATTTCCGCTGTTCTAGAATCTCCTCAGAATATTGTTTTGATTTAATTCTAAAGGAAACTTAATTTTCCTGATAATTATGAATTTTATGCATTTATGAGAATGAATAGATGTGTATTAATAATTTATAGTGAAAATTCATTTTTGTTGGTGAAAGAGAACGTTAAAAGCTTGTATTGAAATCAAGATTTTCTTTTTCTTCCATTCAATTTTCTTTTTAACCATTTCATTTCATTTCATTTCATTTTAACCCACTTTAATTTTATTTTTTAACCGGTTTTTATTGTATTAAATTGATTCTGACTGTCACGTAATTTATAAATAACTATTGTGCTTTCAGGAAGTTTTATTAAACGTCTTGTACAGATAATTTAATTAAAATTACATTGTGATATGGAATTCTTAAAATATATAATTAAATAGTTCATTTTATAGTTAGTGTTTAGATAAATTACTTAACCTATTGAAAGGGGCTCTCTGAGGAACTAATTTATCTGTGGGACATATGCTGTCCCAGCCACTCTGAAAAGGTTAAATTAGTGTAAACTAGAATTATAATAGATTTACAATGATTATTACAATAATAGTTACAATAATAGGTTGACCATGAACCTATTTTACACCCCTAAAGTACTGTCTTTGCCAGCTGGACTACTTAGGCTTTTTTCTCAAAAAATAAAATAATTTAAATAATCAAATATAATTTTATTTGAAAATGGCTTAAATAGGTTTCCTTTATATCTTGTTTGAACACAGAACGAGAGTCAGTAGGCATTTCAGATTTTTTTCCTTTGTCCATGCAGAAAATTTTGGTTGTTATCAACACATAATTATATTGAATGTTTGGTGTTGATTTGTTTTACTTAAAATCTTTTATCATCAGTCCTTAATCTAAACTTCTTCCTATACTGTAGGAAGTACGGAAATGTACATCCTCCAGTATAAGAGGGATATATTAGTTTTGACGTATTACGTGATGCAACTTGTCCAAAGAAGAGGTATTTCTCCAATATAAACAAAAATGCAAAATAAGAGATGGGATGGGACAAGTAATTCTTATGTCTTTTACATATATCATAATTCAAAACAGATGAAAACTGGTTTGAGTCATTGCTTAACATCATAGTATCGTGTGTGGATTTTTTATCTCTGCATTGGCATGTCAGCTCTCAGAAAACTATTTCTTCATGAAACTGTTCAGATGCTATATTCTGAAATGAAGTGTCAAAGAAAAAACTAATATACTTGAGAAATTTTGTATATTTAAAATTATGTATTTATCTTTAATTTCAGAAGAAAATACAAGACAGATTGAGATGACATAGGCCATTCTGAAGAAAATTTTTCAGCTCGAGAGATACTATGTTTACTTCAATAAAAAATCAAAAGTTCTGCGCTGTTTTTTTCTTAGATCCTTAAATAGAGTCTAAAAATATAAAAATTTAATTTTGATTTAAGAAGCAATAAATTAAAAATAATATAAAATATGTTCACCTAGTGGAAAAAAAAGAAATCCTTCTACCCGCAAAATAAATTTGAAGTATGTTAATTGGAAACTAATTTTTTAGACCTAATTGTAACTAATTTTTTTCCTTTATGAACCTTATTAAAATAATGAGTCATAGGTATTATAAATAAAGGCTAGATTAAAAATGAAGGTATAAAAATATAAAATTAAATATAAATATAAATTTATAATAAAATAAAGGTATAAAAAGGCTAAAGTTATAGTATAATAAAGGGTAAATATTTTATATATTTAATTTCTTAAAAGCTTCAATATTTTTTAAAATTCTCTGTTGAATGCCTTTAAAGTTTTGCTTTACTGAATTAAACAGATATTTTATTTCAATGTTATGAAAAAAATTTTGTTTCAAATATACATATTTTCAAAGTTAACCTGCTGGTAAATGAATTTAGTATTTTTCATTTTGTGTATATGCTGTGTTACTTTAAACAAATATACTATATGAAATGGTACACGAAATAGTTTTCTTAAAGTTAAAACGTTTTTAAAAAACTTGTAAAGTATTCATTCTAAAAGATGCAGAATGTTTTCATTTTGTGAAGAATCGAATAAAGAGTGTTATGAGGAATATTTTTAGAAACGAAAGGTATTGTTTCCTTAAAAATTTGACTTTAGTTATTAGTTATCCCCTACTCTACTCTTTCAGTAGAATTTCTAGTCAGTCCCCTATCCACGTTACATCATACTGCATACTCACGAATGTGAAACGTCTCATGCTATTTTACCATTTTAATACAAGTATTTAAATTAGTTTACCTGTTTATAGTGAGTAAGAAAGGAGACGTTCGATATTTAATTATCGGAAATCGACGAATAAACAAGCCATCTGAATTTAACTTAATAACTCATGTAGAATTAGAAATAAAATTTGTTTCTACTTATAAAAAATGTGCATGAATAAATATTTATAAATCTCATTTTGAAAGCGGCGTTATTAATATTTACAGTGAAAAATTACAAAAAGAAAGGTGATTTCTAATTAAATTCTTTGTATCACAAAAAAAAGAAAAAAAGATTTTCGAAAATATAAATAAAAAGGATTGGTGTCGTTGACCTGATGGGGAAAAATTTATGAAACCACACACAAATTTGATAAATTGATATAAAGGTGCATCGTTCCTGCTAAAAGATTTATGGTGTATGACAAAGGTGTATCTGTTTTGATATACTATAAGTATTCAATTAATGACATTCTAAAAAAATCTTAATACATTAAAGACCTGCTTGAAACTTCATGAAAGCACAAACATTCATTTCAAAGGATATATCGTATATAATTAAAGTGTATCATTTTTGATGTACTATTAGTATTTAATTAATAAAACTATAAAAAAGTTATAATACATCCAAAACCTGTTTTAACTTTTATGAAAGCACATACAAACTTAATTTTAATGAATGAAAATTATGGTGCCTCATTCCTTCTAAAATATTTATAGTGTATGTATAAAGTGTATCTGTGTTGATGTATTATGAGTATTTAATTATTTAAAAAATAAAAAAATCATGATACATCATATGTTTCAACTCTCAAAAAAGCGCATGCTAATATAATTTTGTTAAATAGAAATTATGTTGTTCTATTCCTTTTAAAAGATTTATGATGTATACTAAAAGTATACATATGATTTGATATAAGTATTTAATTAAGATTATAGAAAAAAAACTGAGAAATAAAGACAGATTTCAACTCGTACATCACATTTAAAATAATTCGTTTTATCATGAAAAATATAGAATAATTTTTTCATTGGGATTTTGTATATTAGTATCCACACAATAACTTGAATTAAGTTTTATTTGACAGTATTTTAAAAGTTGCACTATATAAGTTGAATTAATTAACAGAAACTTAATTAGTTCAGAAAATCATGAAAACTAGAAAAGTATGTATGTAGAAGGGAACTGTCACTAATGAGTCATTAAAATTAACCTCACTGTTTAATTATCAGTATAATATTAGTTGATTTTATAGATAGTGTGCGAATGGCAGCCGAATGGTTAGGGCACTAATCTTCGGTACCGGAGTTCGTGGGTTCGAATCTCACTGTAGCATAGATGTTCTTAGCTGTTCGGAATCGGCTTTAAGCAGTAGGTCCCAGCCTCATTAGCTCTCGTGTTGTGAAAGGTAGAACGTAGCGCTCCAAACCAAACTTATAGATAAGCAAATATGTACACAGATAAAAATAGAGGCTCACCTATTAAGTAGAATTTTAAAATACTACGGATAGTAATATCAAAATTTTAATTTCTTCTTTATTGCTTGTCCTGTATTTTATATTATAATTAAGATAGATAATTCTATAATCTTATAACAAACTAAACAGATCTTAAATTTTTCGAAAAATTTAATACAATTAAGTATTCAGATACATGACGTAGGTCAAATATGCAGTTTCAGCAAGCCCAGTTTTCCTGTAAGTGGTATATAACTTCTTAAAGAGTTCTGTAATCAGATGATATATACTATGATTATGTTGATTAGAGTATTTGAAAATTCAACACTGAATACGTTTGTGCAATTATTGCTAGTATTCAGATTGAGGAATGAATATTCAATGATGACTGCATTGTCAGCACTCAAGATTGTCCGAGATCCGTACTATCATCGATGTTATTCAGATATATAGGTATGAGCAGTCGTTATAATACATTAAGCCATAGTCAGATCGTTCAAATGAATAATCCGTCGAATAGAGCTGATGTCATAATGTCTCTTAGTCAACATAAGTGCATAATATTTCTCAGAAAAGGGTTTTAGACAGCTTCTAACAGTACACAGTCAAGTCAAAGTTACAAATGACAGGGCGATGATTTGAAACCAGAGTACTGTTAGGTGTAAGTTCCATAATAAACATTCCTTGAGAACCTCTCCACTCGCCCTAACAACTAAAAATTACCACATAAATTGAAAATTTGTACCAAGTTTCCACAGGTCTTAAAAGAAACAAATTGTGCTTAAAAAGACAAAACTAAACGCATTAAACACTTTCTATTTTGGGTTCATATTATGTTCATAATTTTAGCAACAAAAATGAAATACAAATAATAAAAAGTAACTTTCTATGATTACGTAATTCTTTTCATTATTTTTTACTAAATACTCAATAAATTAAATATTTTTTAATTATATAGCGAACATAACTGTTATAATTAATGCATGAAATAACTTTATTTCGTAAAAATGTTCAGTGCTGTGGTGTTCCATTTTTATTTTTAATTACAGATAGAATAAGCAATGGATTAATACTAAACAATTTTTTAACAGGATTTTTAGAAATTGCACTGTACCAAACATTATAACTAATTCTACTGATTCTAACAAAATTTTAGGCTTCAAATTTTGAATGTTTTCCGAGCGGAAAATGTGAGAAAAAAGAGAGACGAGGATAGCTTGAATGAGAGAGAGAGGAAAAGAATGGAAGAAGAAAAAAAAAAGTGAGGGAGAATCTGAGAGAGAGATGTGGGAGGAAAAGAATAGAAGAAGAAAAGAGAGAGAGAAGGTGTGAGATAGAGTGTGTAAAGGAGAATGTGTGTGTGAGAGAGAGAGAAGGCGAGAGTACATAGAAAAAATTATGCTAAAAATTTTAATAAACTTTTAAATACACTTAATGTTTTAAAATGAAAAATTGACTTTTTTTCTGAAAATGAAATATATTCGTTGTGATCTTCATTAATTTCTTCAGCAGTCAGACAATTTAAACTGCTTTTGAGCCATAGAAATTATAAAATTTCTTAATTTTTCCCCCTTTTTCCATCTCAATTCGTAACCAGTGGAAAACGATGTTCATTAAAAGCCTATGTCATTTGAGTAACAGCCTTACTAAAGAATCGGAAACGGTAGGAAGTTAAATGGTAGATAATAGTCTGTCGCAGCATTTTCGTCTTTTTAACGAGAGGGAATGCAATTAATCTCGAATTTTCTAACAGAATTCCGGAGAATTAAGATCTAGTTTAGTACAGGAAAATCTCCATTTTCTTTTTATAAATAGGGTACTTTATATACTTGGAAATTAAACATGTGATTTGCCAGGCGAGTAAGATTCATTTTATCAACTATTTCCTGAGATACGCTAATAGAAGGAAGGAGAAAGGAATTTCCTGTGCATTGAGGAGAGACAGACAAAATCCGACGTAGACCAATTATGTCTCCCAAAATATAAAAGGATACTATTATGGACTTTTTAAATCCAGTTTGAACTATTAAATGCATTTTGAACATAAAAGAATCGTTTTAAATTCTGGATAAAATAGAGTGCATTTATTTTAAACAATTCTCGACTATATGCGGTCTTTTATAATGTATAAACACTGAAATTACCTTTTTAAAAATAAAGGAAATAATTTTGAAAAGAAATTAAATTTAAAATAGACGAAACTGCCATTGCAATATTTTGAGAGATTTTTCCCTGATCCTTCTATTTAATAACAATCCTTTTAGGATATTTTATACGAAATTTATGTTGTTAATGGTAGTCGTATTTAAATTTTAAACGTAAAACTACCGCAGGTTATGAAACGAAACATTTAAATATTTGAAGAATTACTCTAAAATATTTATGTAAAAATGTAAATAAAAGTTACAAAAGGAAGAATGGAAAAGCACATATGAGTAGCGGTTATTATCCTTATGTTATTAAGCCGAAAGATGGTCGAATAGTTAAGGCACTGACCTTAGGGTTCAGTGCCTTAAGTTCGTGAGTTCGAGTCCCATTGTGGCATGGATGTTCGGAGCCGTTCGGAATCGGCTTTAAGTAGTAGGTCCCGGTGTCATTATCTCTCGTGTTGCAAATAAGTAGACAAAGCCAAACAACCAACCAACCAACCCCATGTTATTAAAAAATATACACTTATACTCATATACATTTGAAATAGAAGTACGTTTGAAAATCTATTAGACTCAAGGAAAATGAATTCATTCTGAATCAGCGATCAGTTACAAACGAGTGAGGACAATGGAAATAAGGCTTCAGTTTCGTACAACAGTTAACTGAAAATCGTATATCCAGTTAAGACGAAAAGTAGGCATTTATCAGATTTTTTGTTGATATTACCGGATCATCCAGCATTATAAACCACTTCGACACTGCTAACGTTACTCTTTTGTTCAGTTTTACTGCTAGTAAGAAAAGATTTCTCTTTAGAGAGAATCCTTATGCATAGCATTTACGTTTTTGTAGTATATAATTAAAAACGGGAAATCTTTTTTATAAGACTGGATCCTTTTGGAAACTATCGAATGGTTAAGACTCTGCTCTTCGATATGAGTTTTAAGGTTCGAATCCACTGATGGCAGGTGTAACAAGCAGTTACACTTCTTCAAAGACCAGCGCGAGACGGATCTAGAGATATGTGAAAGTTATGTGAGTGACGATCCTTCGACCCCATTGATCCAGAGCTGTTGATAACCGTGGAGTGGTCATCTTCGGCCAGGCAACACTGTCCAACTTTTTTTTAGAGCAGATCTTCGATCGAGTATGGTCCCTTTGGTCTGATGTCATAATTAGCATTGTTACTGCTTTTTCTCCCCTTTACTTATATTAAAAAAAATCATCTAGAGGAATTAGTTCTCATTCACATTTATAATTTCTCACGGGGACTCCACTTACGTGCGACTTGCCTAGACGCTCAGTCGGTCTTCACCTCAACAGCATGGATGCTTATTGACTATCTGATTGGTCTTTAAACAGTAGGTCCTGGTCATTATTTCTTGTGTAGCAAAAAGGTAGACTGTAGCGTTTTAAACCCATTAACGCCCAAATTATTTTTTTTCGACATAATGACATATAATTCATAAATTGGGTGTCTTTTACTATCAACATGAATATTATTATCGAATTTTATCAATACGTACCATAGTTTTTAAAAAATATGCTGGTCTAAAAATAGATCACTGGGCGTTCGGGGGATATATTTTAGCAAATACACAACAATCAGTAGTACTTCAATAACGTGGTAAAAACGAACCAAATAGATAAAAACTAATGTGTTTTCTTTTAAAAAACGTTTATTTATCCAGAATTTCACAATATTACACAATGTACTTAGTAACGTTCAGTTATTTTAAAATATAAAATTTTAATGTTTCTACAGTTTAGTGTGTAATTTGATGAAACATTTCTTGCATAAAGTGGCATCGCACTTCACAAAATGTTAGGAACCTTCCTTGGCACCCTACAAGTCGACAGCTTCCCTTTCTTTGTTCCATATTGTAATCCATTCTATCAAAGCGAACATCATCACTGACATTAGATGTTAGTGATGAAGGAAAACTGTAAGGTCGATCTTTCAAAACCTTTTTTTCCGATTCCCAATTTTAGATATTTTACAGCTCTTCCGAAATCTTTTATGGACATAAAATCACCTTTATGTGCATTTTTGGGTAAAATACTTGCATTCACTACAGCCATATCAATTGTTCGAGTGAATAGACACCAGTACCATTTTTTACCTCTTATTGCTATGCCGTGTTTCTCTAGAGGCCAGTCATGATGGTCTCCCATATGTTTGTTATAATTATTTATTAAATTTGGTTGTGGGATTGACACTTTTTCTTTTTTCTCAGAAGACCATCTTTGAACTTTTGATGTGCACTCAACACTATTAAAGTGTGTAGCAACAGCCACGCTCTTATTGTCCTTCCATCTAACTATCGTGATCTTATTTTTTAGTCGAACCGGAAATCATAAGTGTCACTTTGCATTTTATCAAACTCCTTTGAAGACTTTACGGTGCATTTCTCAGTTCTAGTGTCTCTTATAGTACCAGTAGCTCGGAAGCCCTTTTCTTGTAAATTATGCAATAAAAGATGACTAGTGAAAAACTTTACATGGCTAGATGGATTTGTTTCAACAGATAACATATTCAGTACAACTCTTTCTCCCAGGGACCCTAATGAACGAGTCTCATATAGTTCTTTACCACAATACAATGAAAATTTATAGCAGTATCCAGTATCAACCCACATTGCCTACAATTTGTAACCAAGCCGTATTGGTTTAGCTCTTATGAATTGTTTCAAAGAGTAATGTCCATAATACCTTATAATCATCTCATACATAGAAAGGTAATGCTAAATTTCCCCCACTGTTTAAAATTTTCATTTACTATCTCCAATGGAGCGTATGAATTATCATCATCTATTTCCTTTTCATCTGTCAATTCTTCTACATCAGGTGATATGGCAATAATATCCTCTTCAATTTGTTCAGAAAACAGATAATCAACTGCATCCTGAACGTTATTAAATACTTTTCGATTCATATTTTCATCTAAGGTGAAAAAACACAATATTACCAGATAGGTAGGGAAAAACGCCCGAACGCCCAGTGATCTATTTCTAGATCAGCAATATTTCGACACTAATTTTTACTATTTATATTTATTTTAAGATATCATAGCTTTATATTCTAATAGCTACATCTATGAAGATATTAAAATACCAAAAAAAGTTTAACTAACTGGCATCGCTTAGCTGTTTTCAGGGTTTATGTTAAGAAACATCGAAAAACTACGGAACAAAATGGCGATTCAAACTTTCTCTTATCGCTTTAGATCAATAACCAAACAAAACAAAAAAAACCACCTGTTAGTTAACAGGTGCATCCCTTGTCTTGCCCCATGTGCAATGTGGAATGTGTGGGGTGGGTTGAAGGTCATCTAAAAGCGAATTTCTCACACTATGTTTAGCGATCTAAAAATAGATCACTGGGCGCTAATGGGTTAAACCCAACCCAACCCAACCCAACCCAAACCAATCCTTTTCTTTTACAAAGAAATTATCTATTGTTTGAGCACATCGGCCTTGTGGGAAAACAGTTGCGAGATATCATCCTTTGTAAATCTTGAAAAGTAGGAGATAATAAAAATAATTTTATCTTAAGCAATGTTATTATACACGACATATAAGTTTAACTTTGAGCTAATTTTTTCAACAATTTATAGTATGTAAAATAACAGTTTAAATAGGAAAATTATAAGTGTAACAAAAATTATAACAAACAATCATTGATTCTAAACATTAGAAAATAGACTTGAAGCTGTAAGAACGTTTTTGTTTATCAGCATGAGAATACTTCTCAGATTGTATC
>CM063506.1:125001181-125008681 GCA_032207245.1 Pardosa pseudoannulata | reverse complement strand
TATGTAACCGTATGTATATATTAATATTTCCTAGAACCGAAGTAGACATGTTATTTTATTTGTTACGTAATTTTCGACTCCAAGCTCTTGGTTGATTCTGTTACACCTTTATGCTAGTATCATGACATGTTGCTCAATTTCACCCTTATTACAGTACTTGTTGCTTCTTTTGACTTGGCAGAAATTGGTTGGATAGAAATATGTTTTAATTGCTTACATTTATTTGTAAAAAATTGCTTTTTCTTAAATAGTTCACAATATCTCTTCCCTGGGATTCCGTGTTTTCTTTTACTTGAGTATTTACTGGTATTTAAATTTTGATACAAAAAGTTAAAAAGTAATATTTTATATTTATTATTGACATAACTGTCATTTTCCAATTTGTTTAATAATGTTTACCCATTATCTCTTCCCTCTAATCCTTTTTTCCTAAAATTAGATGCAGGTTAAGCCTAATCACGGGTCTTAAGACTAAATTTCCCAAATCCCTTCTTATCCGGGCTTTAACACCACTAGCGGAGGGAATAGTTAACAATTAGTAGAGGATTTCGTTTTCTATGGATCCCTACAAAGGGATTTCCCCTCCCCCGGATGACAGACAATAGTTTATTCAAAGCCTTTTGGGGGGCATTTAATCAGATTAAGAATGCAATTTAATGCAGCTATTTCTTTCCCGCATGTCGTTTATAAAGGAGAATGCTCCCGGAAAATTTGGTGTGGCAATAATGCGAGAAATTTTCGAATAGCTGAAAGTTAAATGTGCTGTGATAATCAACACCTTTAGTTATTTTGTCTCTTTTGAGGGGTGCGTAAGGGGTTAACAACTTTTGATGAGTCAAAAAAAATGAACATGTTATTTTTTAAGAATAAAGAAATAATTTTTAAGAATAAAAATAATCTTAATAATATTATTTTTCTTGATACGGAAATTTTTCAAGTCACTAGTAGCTGGATGTGCCGTGTACTTTAGGGTATTTTCATCGCATATTTTTCCTCTTATGTGTGTTAAATAATTATTGAAGAATAATGGTTGTAGATTTATCGATGTATTATTAATGTTGTAGTTGAATATTCCATATTTTCACTTAGCCGCAATAACCTTTGACCGGTTCTTTGGTGGAACAGTATGGCGGCAGACACACTTCACTGTCTTCATATTGAATGCTTCAAAACTTTATGACAAAGGAAAATGCAAACTGACGAAAACAAAAATAGTCCAATTACTAAATAGCTATAAGGAATCTTTATTTATGACTATTCCTTGCTGACTTTGTCAGAAAGATACTCGTCCCTCGACATGACACAAAAATCAAAAAAAAAAAAAGAAGGGAGCAAAATGGCTCAAAAGAAATATTTATTCTTCTTAAATGATGCGGGTAATCTCTCCCCCTATTTCGGCCAGAATGATGTCCATTCAACCCCGCGAATGGCGAGGTCAGTGGAAAAATCCCGCCAGCGGGAACCCAAGACGATCGCCAAACGTAGCTTGAATAGGAACAACAGCCTAGGAAACTTAGGGCGCCAAGCAGCGCTCAAGCTGGACAAAAGATGAAAGATGGGGAGAGCAAAACGGCAACCCACGGATGGTCAGCGCGGGAAAAATTCAAGGTGACTCGGACATGGACAAGCCCCATTCCATAAAATAAGGGGTCAGGAGGCCGGCAATTCCTGGCATTCCCTTTTACATAGAATGTGGCTATACCACAATGTGCATTTAAATTAATATACAGCATTAAAGTGTTTGATAAAATATAGTGAGACATTAAGAAGAATGTCTGTGATAGCATTTCTGCTTTCCAAGTGTCATCAAAAGTCAATAGATCTGTATCGCACAATTAGCAGTTGCCAAATATCTACGGTGCGTAACATGAATCTCTCCCCACAATAACACTTAAGAGCCAAAATATTATGACCTCCTGTCAATAACGAGTTGGCTCACCTTTGGCGCTCAACACAGCCTCAACCCGCCTTAGCATAGATACCACAAGTCCTTGGTAGATGTCCGGAGACAGATTGTACCAGATGTTTAAGCAACGGTTATGCAAATCCGATATATTGTCAATTGGTGGTCTTTGAACTCTGAGCTGCTGTCCCATGACATCCCAAATGTGTTCTATCGGATTGAGATCCCATGAGTTAGGCGGCCAGGATATTAACTGGAATTCAGCATCACGTTCCTGGAACCACTCCAATACAATTTTAGCCTTGTGACACTGGGCGTTGTCCTGTGGGAACATTCCATTTCCAGCTGGATAAACAGACACCATGTAAGGGTGCAACTGGTACTAGTTCTCAATGATGTTCAGATACCCTGTAGCATTCATGGTCTGCTCTACCACAACCACGGGTCCCAGAGAAACTGTAATAGGTATTCTAAATTTGAGATTAATAGAACTGTATGGGTTTGGAATGGATTTCTACGAATGTTTCGGAAGTATTTAATACATTATAGAATGAAGTTTTTGTTGCAAGCTGATAGATGAAAGCTGTTTCATGATTAATCGGCTATTCTCTCGCGGTGTTTCAAATTCTTCCTTCTTACAAAGTTTGCAGTTTTTTGTACTTATGGATAAATGTGGTAATAAATTCATTTTTAATTAGATACATTTATTTTGATAAACATATTTGAAATTCTTCATAAATACAAAGGTTGGGCGTAAGTCATGGCAACTATTTTTTTTCTTGGTGATATGTGAACGGATAACAAATGTATGTGTGTCGTGTGGATGTTCTGCAGGCATAGTGTGTATTGAGAACAACAGATGGCTCTGGTATAGCTGGTAGTAGAGCAGCGAGAACTGTAAAATTAGTCGGGGAGTGTCATGCGAGATGGAAGTAACCCGTATTTAGCAGTGTGCTTACATCAAAATCGCCGTTCTCCTTGGGAGAAATGCGATAGAATGTCACAGTGAATTAGTGGTAGTCCTTGGGAATAATGTCCTACCACACCGTACAGTAACATGGTGGCTAGGACAGTTTTACCAAGTTTTGTCAAGTCAGCTTTATGTGTACTGTGTTGTCATTCTTTTGCACCTTGAAGGCCCTGAATACTAATTGGTGTGTTACGATATTTCAGTGCTATTCATTGTCCGCACATGCAGTTAACACCTTGTCCTTTCGTCTGTATATGTCACATTTTCCAACCGGACTGGTACCTTCAAGAAAAAAATAGGTCCCATGACTTTTGCCCCAACCATCGTAGTTTCACTTCTCTGTACCTCAATATTCCAAGTAATATCAATAGCACCAATTTTAATTACTGGAGATTTCGCATTAGTGGGAGTCCTTGGGAATAATGTTTTATCATACTGAACAGTAGCAAAGTGAGTAAGAATGTTTCAATGTTTCAACAAGGTTTGTCCTGTCATCTTTATATGAACTGTGTTGTCATACTTTTGCACCGTGAAGACCCTGTATACTACCGTAATAAATTGGTGTGTTACGATATTTAAGTGCTAATCATTGTCCACACATGTAGTTAACACCTTGTCTTTTCGTATATATATGTCACAATTTCCAACTGGACTGTTATATTCAAGAAAAAAATAGGTGCCATGACTTTTGCCCCAACCCTTGTAGTTTCACTTCTTTGTGCCTCAATATTCTAAGTAATATCAATAACAGCAATTTTAATTACTGGAGAATTCTCAAAGTCAAGATGAATATAAAGGAGTCTTAAAACTATCCGGTGATTTGGTTATGTACTTTAATCTATGCCTGGTAATACTTTTTCGTAATTTTCTTTTAAAAAGCAGTGGAAAAAATTGTTTTCCATTTTTAAATTTTATCTTATTTTCATTTTCCTCCTATTTTCCTTCTAATTATTTTTCGTTCTTAAAATATTATGCATACATCCAGCCTAATCTTGTTTCTTAAAGACCAACTTTTCAAAATCCTTTTCCTTAAATTTCCAGCTTATCTCGGCTTAACATACTTGCAGGGAAAGTAGGTATTAATTAGGAGACGATGCCATTTTCTTTGAGCCTGTACAAAGAAAATATCCCATGAAATGGCAGACAAAAGCTTATTCAAAGCATTTTGGAGGCATTTAATGAGATTGGGAATGCAATTTAATCCAACCTTTTCTTCCTTACACATCGTGGATAAAAGAGAAAACCTCCAGAAAATGTGGGGATTCGGACTTAGTTTTCCAGTCATTAGAAGTTGTATGCTTACGACCTTTAAAATTTTCTCAACACCAGTTGTAACTTTAGTGTAGTTTAACCCTCTGACTGCTAAATCTGTGGACCGAAATCTCTTTAAATATTGTGTATTTTTTTCATATTTTAAATTTACGTATAATACAGAATTGAAATATGCACTTTTTCTTTCTAGAAATGATTTTTTATATAGATTTTGTCATGATAAACTAAGCTTTATGATAAAACAATTTCTGATGTTATCTCAAAAATTTTTTTAATAAATTTCAATTGAATAACAGTTAATTTCTATTTATAATATAACTATAATTATTTAATGTAACTATAGATCTATTTATATAATTCTATTCATATAAACGTCTAATACTGTATATAATTTATTTTACTTGTTAAAAAGGTGAAAAGGCGAGATTCCCTCTCCATAAAGGAAGAAAAACACAAACCCGCGAAAATCGCGATATAAGCAAATTTTGCTACATTTGAATTGCCCGTGGAAATCGCGTGATGAGCAGCCAGAGGGTAAAAGACCTTATCATACATCAACATGTACGTTTTAGTGTATCATTCCTTTAACTGGAGAAGAATGTAAAGATTTCTTACGTTAAAGCGAAAACTTTTCAACAGATTTATTTTAGTTTAGGGGGACTTGTAATAAGATATTCAATCAGTTGAACATTTTTGCTACCACACGAAAAATTCTCGTATTCTTCAGCGGGGTATGGAATCTTAAACTGAATCTGCTGTTTTTTCAACATGCACATGTGATAAGACCTTAAGATAATGCGATACATAACAGGTGCTGAAGCATTCTCGGGCAATTCCTGAAAAGATTATTTGACAATAAATTCATTTTATGGGATGTTCCTAATATTTAAAAGCATTCTACTATTCACTGAGTAGTGGCTGCGTGACTCCAAAAACTTATAGCTAATTGCATTTTATCAAGATATACTGTAGCAGGAATTTGGGATTTGTGTAACAGTAAGTCTCGTACTGTCTTTTGAAGGGTATTTCATTTATTACAGTTTTCAACTATGTATTAGTTTCTAAAATTTCCGAGTGGACAAATAAGTCGACAAATTTGGCTTACTGTCAATAAAAAATGTAATTTAAAGGAAAAGGAATAAAAGAAATACACATTTGTATAGCTGTTCTGTTAAATATTTTTAGTTTGTTATCTTTGATAATGACGCATTTGATTAAAACATTCTTTTCTATGCATAGTATAGAAAAAGAGTTTTTGGACGGGAGGGCGTCTTGTCCAACGCGTCAGCCTCTGGAGTTTTCTACTATGAATTCTTATTAATTGAGAGTTGCATCTTTTTACAACACGTTTCCAAGAATTTTGTCTTACTGAATTTTCTTTTGACTACGATTGCAAATTAGTGTGATAGAGAATTATTTTTTATTCTTTGTGTGATATATAGATTAGGTGAAGCCTCAGTGGAATATAAAAACCTAAAACTATTTTGTAAATTGCTAATTACAGTTATTATAGGAGCGTTTTATTTGTTGTACATAATTTTGTGCTAAACGAGAAACACAAATTCATTTGTCTTTATAAAGTCTGATGACCATTGTCAAGTCTATCCCTTAATTTGATTATTTTGTAGTAAAATAGAGTTATAAATCTTTCTCTTCCGTTAGCTTTTATGAAAAGCAGAACATTTTAAATTTTATGGGTTTCTGTACAGTATTGTTCAATACAGTAACTTCAAAATTTTCTTTCATCTTATTTACTCTTTTCTTTCACCTGACTTGAATTATGTTTCGACTTTAAATTTAGGTATACGGACAAACTGATCTTGTTCCTTTAAAGACCAAATTTTCGAGATATATTTGCTTAAATTTCCAGCATGTCTCAGCTTAACCAACTTGCAGGGATAGTAGGTATTTATTAGAAGACGATAACGGAATAGGCTATAAAATGACAGACAATAGTTTATTCGTAGCATTTTGTTAGCATTTAATGAGATTTGGAATTTAATTTAATCCAGACGTTTCTTTTCCCCGTATGTTGGGGATAAAGGGGAATGCCCCCGAAAAATCGTTGTTGTTGTGATAGGTGAATTTTTCAAGTCACTGGAAGTTAGATGTGCATCGCATTGTAATGTCTTCTCAACAAACGTTGTTTGTTTTGCTTTTGGACAGGACCACAGAAGATTAGGCTGTAAATAATGTGTGATTTTCTGAGATGGTTTCTTTTAGATTTATTTCTTTTGTATTTAAGTAAGTTCAACAGAAATTTCCCGAGAATTGCTTTGATGACTTGTAGTGTAAAGGGTTTAGAAAAGTAAAAAAAAAATAATTTTTCTTTCTCTCTATATGTATATATTATATAATGAATAAAACTATAAATAGCATATTAAATTGATCAATTTTTCATGCATGCGTAGATATATTTGATTGTATAAGTTCATGATGAAAATTAAATTTAAAGGAATGAGTCATTTGTTTTATGATAATCAGTTGTTTATTCGAAAATGGATTACATTAATGGAGATATATAATCTAAAAACTAATTTGAATTTTGAAATAAGTATATTTTTCATTCCTGGATATTAATTATCAAGGTTGAAAGCTGTGCAGAAAGTGGCCTGTTTAAAGTAACAGAAATTTCCAGTACAGTGTGCAGGGAGGAATAATATTCAACCAATGTATTAAACACAAGCTGTTCATATTTTGTCTACAAAATTTGAGGATTCTTTAGTTATGATGATGAGAAATTATACAAAAGATCTTTAATTTTTCCTAGATCTACCAAATCTAAATAGTAATCTTACTCATTGCCGATACATCCCACTCCAAAATAAAGACAATCCCAATATTATAACTAAATAAATGACACAATGCTTTTATATAAAGCACCTCTTGTTTTACGAGTTGTCGGTTAATAAACTATACCATCGTTATCGACCACACCCATCGTCAAATTATTGTCTATGGCCCCACTCAGTTTTAATACCCTTTTAATCTGCTTCGAGCACAAATCTGGAGAAAAATATAGATTCAAGGTTAAGTTAGAGCATTTTAAAGCTGTGAGCGTATTGGTATGAGAGAAAAATTGTATTAGATGAAGAGAATTGGTGAAAATTTTATATTTGATTTTTACTAGGATAGAGGCAAACATACGTCCCTATCAGTTAAAGGTGTTGATAAAGATGTAACTTTTTAAACATCCCCACATTCAAGAGACGAAAGGATTTATAATCAGGTGATCTAATTTTTGGGAATGGCATACTAATAATTTTTTTATCCGACAAGTTATTAAGTTTCATATTAAACGTCATTTTGGCGCATTCATACATCTTTGTATGTATATTTGTCTTTTATGAAAATT
>CM063506.1:124911181-124996181 GCA_032207245.1 Pardosa pseudoannulata | reverse complement strand
GACGCCAGATAAAATAAAACTACTATATAAGTACTATAAAGGTTTTTCGGTTTTACCTTTTAATATCTCAAAAATGTCTACTTACAATCCAATTAAATAAATTCTACTAAGCCCTCTATCACAGAAAGCAACCTTATAGATCTGGAACAGGTTAGTTGATATGTAGATCTGTATAAAGGACAAACATTTCTATTTGCTATCTGCCAGAATTATATCTGGACATACATGAAAACTCCTTACCCATTTCCTCTATAAAACTGAAGTTCGAAATCGTAATAACCAAGCTGTTTGTAACCTTCGTTATCTATAAGCTATAAGTCCAAGTTTTAGAAAAAAGGTATAAAAATACCTGTCAGTACTGAAAACTAATAAAATAACTTTTTCAGTAGTAACGGAAACAATTTTTATTGGTTACCCTGTTTTAGAATGAGGAAACATGAGGCTGTAAATATGTTTATGCATACCGATATCTTCCCACGACTAGTAGTAATTTAAACGACCATCTAATACACATATTTTTATCTCAATGTTCATTTTATTACATTGCTAGGCAAAGGTGTGCAACAAACCAAAAAGTTTTAGGCAATTTAAGGTGTGTAAGAATTAGGTGTTAAAATTGTGATAGATAAGGCAACAATATTTGGTGCATGTATAGAACATGTTAATCAATAGTTTTAGGTTTAGTCGTTGCTATATAAATAAAGCTAAAGGGGTCATTGTCAATAATTAAAAATTATTAAAATAAAAGACAGGAAAAATTCATAAACATTTATTTTCTACATTGATATAAAAATGTATTTGGGACTTCCTTAAATTATTTAGAATTTTCTCCTCTATAAACGTTGTTTTTTTATTGTATTAGTAGTGTTGCATTGTTAACAACCATTACACTTATCTCAGTATTTTTAAAAATATTACTATTGTTAAAATCTTTATTAAAATTATCCTTTTATATGCTTATGTATTTATTTCTTTTTCAGGTAAGTTCATGCAAATTCTTATTATGGCCCTTATGGTTGGTTATTATAGGTATGTATTTTTATAATATATATACATATTTAAAAAAATTTAGTGGAATCTTCAAGAAAAATACTTTAGAGAAAATAAGTTTTAAAGAACAATTCACCGTTATATACATTGGTTCTCATTTCAGTACTTGATACCTTCTTTAATTAAGAGTTAAATATAAGCAGTCTTTAATAATCTGCGATTATATATGTTTCGTTTTAATAAGGTAATCTCTTTTGCATATATATATACAAACTAGGGCAAAAGTCATGACAACTATTTTTTTTTCTTGAAGATACCAGTCCAGTTGGAAAATGGGACATATACAGCCGAAAGGACAAAGAGTTGGCTACATTTGTGGACAATGAATAGCTCTGAAATGTCATACCTATTTATTATGGTAGCATGCAGGGTAATATGTCATTCATGGTACAAAAGAATGACAACACATTACACATAATGTTGACATGACAAACTTGGGCCTAAAGACGCTTAAAGTAGTCCAGTGCTACTGTCTGATAGGGCATTATTCCGAAGAATTTTCACTAATTCACTGTGACATTCCATCGCATTTCTCCCTCGGAGAACGGCCATTTTGTTGTAAGCGCGTTGCTGAACACGGGATACTTTCATATCGCACGACATTCAACAACTGACTGGTTTCTCAGCCCTCACTAAGCTACATCCAGCTGTTACAGAGTCATCTGTTGTTCTGAATTCACATTATGCCTGCAGAACTCCCACACGACACATAAGTTTGTGATCCGCTCACATATCTACAAGAAAAAAAATATTTGTCATGACTTATGCCCCAACCCTTATATATATATATATATATATATATATATATATATATATATATATATATATATATATATATGCATGCATAATACTTTTAACTAAAATAATAAATGTTAAAAGTAATTGATAGCACTGATCAAAAACTCTCTTTACTTTTTAAAGAATAGTACTAACAAAAATGCTGTAAGAAAACCATAGAGTTACTAAATCCAGTACAAACCTGTTCATGAAAAAGCGTGCCCCCTTCGTATAATTCAATAAATTTATGTTCGAAAATTTTTGTAAGCTTTAGAACATGATCTTCTATAAGTGAAGTTTTCGTATAATTGAATATTCGTTTAAGCAAATAGTTTATTACACAGACTTTAACAGAGTTTCATCGGTTAACGAGAAATTCTTCGTTTAACTGAAATTTTCATGTAACAGATTTTTTTATTGTTGAGTTTCAAATATAAATCTTTATATTTTTATGTAACCCTAAAGAAAAACTGAATTCAGTCCATCAGTCTGATAAATGAAAGAGTATATTAATTTCTTTTTCCGCAATGAATACTCGAAAAATCCTGAGATAAAATAATTAGTTTCTGAAATAGTTTATTTTTTTTGGCAATTTATCCAAAATGTTATATCGTCAATAATGAAAGAGAGGAAAAAATTAACTGTGAAATAATTGGAGAAAAAAACATGTAATTAATGTCGGAGAAAAAATTCAGTTATGAGATTCAAAGAAGATTTAAGTTATTAACTGGTCTATAATGTACGTTTAAGAATAATGGTGTAATAGAAAACATTGTCATTATTACTCAAGAGATAGTATTTAAAATGGATTTTAAGACATAAGTTTTTTTTATACTTATCGGGTTAGTTTGGTTATTTAATTTTATCTACTTTTATTTTGCTTATATGATCTTTTCTAAAATCCTTTCTGCCATTTCACTCCGATATTTTATCTGTTCCATTGCTAGGAGTAACTGTGGTTGTCGACCTAATAAAAAGTTTTTAGCATTTTAATTTATATCATGGTCCTTTGGCAGGTCTCAACAGAGTCGATTAGAGCTCATCTGTACTATATAAATGCAGCATTTACACTATATAAATATAGATTTACTATATAAATATAACATCGCGTAATATATAATCCTCTTTAGTGAATTGGGTCCTGATAGTTTAACTTTATATGTGCCTTTGCTCAAAAGACTTAACAAAATGCAATTAAGACTACCATTAAGGCACATAAAAGTCTGTCAGCTTTGAAAGATATTTCAATTTTTTGACATCCATTGCGAAGTATAAAGATCCACATGAATTAGTTACATCAAAAATGGAAAGTATACAGAAAGTAGCTTTCTTTAAGTGTGGATGTTGTGAATTTGGTAAGAGAACTCAGTTAATGAAATAGATCTGTTGAGCAATTCCAATGCTTCTTTCTGTTCTAATAATTTTGGTTTTTCGAAATAGCGCTGCAAACGTAGTAGTAGACCCTTTCCCTGCTAATTCTAGATAATTAAATATATGAATAAAGGTGCCTTGCATAATTTACCTAATGATGGTAGACCTTTTTAATGTGCTAACAATAAGTAGAACCTCGTAATTTGGAATCAGGGTTCAAACAAAAGACACTAGACTTTTCCTCTACTTCTAGAGGTACCGTTTAAACTTGGAGGAGATTTTCGATCTCAAACGTATTTCATTTGTCCTATCCGCCACTTGGGAAAACAGTGGTCAAATGGCTGGATCGAGCCTAGAACCATCGACCTTCTCCTTATAGCTCCATTATAGACTAAGCTGCTCCGGCTCATAATTTTAGTTCTTTATCCTCATTTTCAATAAATATTTCACAAAGTGATGATTCATCTACAGCAACATAATAAATAATAAATGGATTTTGCAAAATTAGCACGAGAACCGCATTGGCTCATATTTACTTTGTAAAATGAAATTTCGGCGATTTGCACTGCTCTAAACCAGCAACTGGAAATTCTAGTCCACTCGCTGACTATAGAAACATTTTGTAACAATAGAAAATATGCTTATCCTTCGTATTGAAAATATTTTGTATACCTTTTTTTTCATTTTAATTTCTCTTAGAGAATCTTCGGAAAATGAAAATCTTGCAAATTTACTAAAACTGGAGACAAATTTGCTATAAATAATGTTTTCATTAGGTGTTTTATGATAAACATTTATATTGTCTCACGGAAATCGGAAGATTTTTCCATTCATCTTTCTTATTTAGGACTTCTGTTAAGCCAAATGTAATTTGAATACTTATCTAAGATATTCGGATTTATTTGTAACTAATATCATTTCCATAGGATGCGAGTCTGAATTTGAAACAATAAATCACTAGCTAAGTCTCTATTTTATGCTTATGAGAAATTGTTATAAGAAAAAAGTGGACTATACAATGTATAATTTTGTTGACTAATACGCATTCTACAAGGTATATTGTCCTTATTAAGTCTCATGATTTAAGGGATAATTAGAGTGCGGGATTAATACATACACTTTGTGTTAGAGTTTGTAATCAACATGCGTGCAGTTGACAATGGATTTAATGTTGCTTAATATAATACTGTATGTGTAACTAACTATACGTACTTATGGGAATGTGAGTAAGTTAATATTTGTATACCTATACAAGTGTTTGCATACGTTAATATAACCATATGTAAATAAGCGTGTACAAGTTTTTGTAATGTAGAATCCATATAAGTGTAATTCTAGATATCATTCTGTGTAAATGTATATTTATGATGAATAAGCTTAAAAAGCAATTATTCCCATAACTATGTACTATGGAAGTATATACTTTTTATGTATATGGTTATGTGTATGAATTCAACGTTTGTCAGATCTTATATCAAATGTCACCAATATTAACACTTTGATGTCCGAGGAATTTCAGCCGATTACACATATCGATGCATATCGTATATCTAAGTATTTATGAATTGCATAGAATCAAATAAAGTTTAAACAACTTTGAATATTACAGCATATCGCGTTAGTAAACCCACGTTAGTTTTAAACGTCATATTCCATTTATGAAAAACTTCCTGAAAAATGATTTATTTGGTATTGTATGTAAAATGAGTACTGTTAACAGTTTTGTAATAGATGAAGCAATGTTTAATGGTATTCGTATATGCTTCCTATTCGTCTATGCTATAATTTTTTTCGTATGTCCTTCCGAAAAAAATTATATGCGCTGTTCGAAAAAATATAAAATATTGACCCAAATAGAAAATTTATAAATAATAGAAACTTTAAAATTACTTTAAAATAAAAAAAAAATTATAATATTCTCCTGTACCTACTCTCGAAATGAAAACTTATTCTAAGAAATCATAAAAGAACTACAAGGCTACACAACATAAGAATACAACAACGTAAGAATTCGACACATAGAAAAAATAATTCCGCAAGATATTTTTTAACGGTATCTAAAATAAAACGCTAGACTTTAGAGGGTTAAAGCTGTTTACTTAATAGAAGAAGGTACAAAACCTAGAAATTATCTGTTAATGTAAAACAGTACAAAGTATACTTTAATGCCATTTTATTAGTATTTCGTATTCTCAGAATAACAAAGTATAATTTTTATAACATTCCCCTGTACCTACTCTCGAAAGAAAAACTTATTCTAAGAAATCACAAGAGAACTTCAAGCTAAACAGCATAAGAATACAACAACGTAAGAATTCTACACATAGAAAAAGTAAGAAATTTACAAGCTATTTTTTAGAGGTGTCTAAAATAAGATACTAGACTTTAGAGGGTTAAAGCTGTTTCCTTAATAGAAGACGGTACGAAAGAAATTATCTAAGAATGTAAAAGAGTACCAAGTATACTTCAATGCCATCTGATCATTACTTCATATTCTTAAAATTACGAAAATATAATTTTTTGTACAATAATGTCAAATAGAAACAAAGCACTGTTTAGTTATTTCTCTTACCCGTATTTAGATCTTTTCATTCTAAGCACCCAATGAATATGTTTTAACTGTTTCTTAATGAACTGTCTCTTAGGATAGGATTTAATTCTATGGAAAGGCTTTATTCAAAGCTCCAGCTACTTGTTTAGCACACAAAAGACTATTCAGCGACGTAATTTGCTTGGGCTTAGGGTATTGCAAAATAATTAACTTCTTATGTAGAACCAATATTAGGCGAGCTATCCGATCTCTCATTTCAACGTTAAAGATAAATATTTTTTTTTAAGTATTGTCTCAAACTTTGTTGCTTTCTTTCGTAATTTTAAACTTATTCAGTAGACGAATTATAATTTTTTTTTATCATGGTAGAAAGTATTTTAAAGCAATTTGTTAAGAAGGGATTAGATCATATTAGAGTGACAAGAATTGAAGTCACTATATTTTGTATCCAATATTTTATGTAATTATCTATATGGTATATAACTTAAGATCCTGATAAATTTAATTTTTTATTAAAATTAATGTCTCGTATCAACGGGTAGAAAATCCGGCTCTTTATCAAGTTGAGTGTGACTTTCATGTTTATCTTGTTATGGAAAATTACTTTTTCTAATCTATATTTTGTACATTTATCTGTATAGTATGGAAAGTTAGATCCTGGTAAATTGAATTTTTAATTAAAATATGTACTAAAGGTGGGAAAATTCCGATTTTTGTCAAATTTAGTGCTAATTTCATGCTTATTTTGAAATTGAAGACTGTAATTGTATTAAAGACTGTGATATATATATATATATATATATATATATATATATATATATATATATATATATATATATATATATATATATATATATATATAATTTATTTCCTCTAGTCACAATAATTATGTGTAGCCCCTATTGTTTTTACTTACCCGGGCTACTGGGCAAGGAGAAGGCCTAATCAGCCAGCAGTAAAAAAAATGCAGTCGGGCCGCATTGAAGAGAACGTCACAGGTCTAATTAAAAATTTATTTTAGAGCTGCTAAAATGTATAACTTTACAAAAGAAAGACACAAAAATCACTCTGCGTAAACAGATATGCACCCAAGAGCGAAAACAGACAGAATTTTCCCAAGGGAAAGAAACTTTCGCAGCAAATTTAAACTGTTATGATCAGGAAAAATGTGGAGCCATTTGCCGGCGACAGCAGCTGGAAAACGTGTTGAATAGACAGACAATTTACCTCTATAGGACAGAAAGCTTTGGGAAATGTATCGAAAGAATTTTAAATCGATTAAGTCGAGGACACTCCTTTGATTTAGACAGTTAGAGACTGAAAATATTTTAATTAAAATGAGAGAGAGAGTAGGTTTTTCAGGAAATATATAAGTTAAATAATTTTGATACATTATATATATATATATATATATATATATATATATATATATATATATATATATATATGTATGTATGTGTGTATATATATATATATATATTGTTTAACGTAGGTGCTTAACTTTCGTGTTTGTGAAGAATAAAATGATTATAGAAAGGCCTTTTGAAACTATTGAAATACTATTTCAAAGTACGGAAGATCAATCATGACCTATATACTTCTGGCCGTATATCTTCGTTTTAAAATTGAAATACTTTTCAAAAGCTTTCTTTTTGCACCGTATCTGTAACTTTAAAATGTATCTTGTTTACTTCTTCTCTCCCAATTTATATGAATGCCTACTAATATCTTAAAATTCTTTAAATTTTTACTCTGTGCGTAATAATAAAAACAGTTAAAGCTGTTTAAATCTGTTAATATTTTTCCGATAGTATCTTTGCCTATCGATAGTCAAATAGGATATATCTTTCATTAACAAGAGTTCGTGGGTTCGAGACTTGCTGAAAACATAAATATTCGAAAGTGTTAGGAACCTGCTTTATAAAATAAATCCCAGATTCATTAGCCTTTGGTTTTGAAAAATAATAGACCATAGCTCTCCAAACCAATCAATTAACCAACCAACCTTTTCTTATTGATTGATTGGTTGGCATGAATTAGAATTACGATTTATTGTCTTACTACTCGGTGGCTAATGAGAAATAATGGCTAAAGTCAATTCCAAATCGCCAGCAATATTCATGCCAAGAGTAAGATTCGAACTAATCTATTCAGGTATAGAAATACAAATGATATTCTAGATTATGTAGAAAATATTTTTCAGAATGATTCTACTAAGTAAATTTCAAAAATCCTTATAAGAGACTTGAATGGCAGGAAATGCTTGGTTAAATAGAACGTGTATTTAACTGTTAAATTTTAAATTTTATTGAAATTTTGCTTCTTTATTTGAAATATTGCTTCTTTATAAACGAGATTTCTAAAAATTACAAGTATAGGGAAAATAAAACTCAAACCAAATATTTTGTTTAAATAATGAATACAACATACCTGGGGTAGCTTCATTAAATAGTAGGATCAGGCGAAAAATTATTTTTTCTAGATAATCTAGAATATAATTTTAGTTTTGATATCGGAGTCCATTAGTTCGAATCTCACTACTAGTATGAATATTCGTACCAGTTATAATCCGCTTTAAGCTGAAGGTCCTGGTGTCATTAGTTCTTTTGTACAACAAAAGCTTAGACCGTAGAGCTCTGTTGCGGCGAATGAAACACGTGCTAGTAATAACTAGCATTTCATTTTTTAGAATGGCATCACTTACGTTGTTGTATTTATAAATGTTTTTTTACTTGCTCTTTACTTTTGATAGTAAGTTAGGAAATAAATACTTGTGTTAAAATACTATCTTCTAACATGTGGTGCCGAAAATCTGGGAAATGGCTCCAACAGGCAAAGCTGATAGAATGACTCAACTACTTAGACAACGGCAAACCGTGCGGAGCAATATTTCTCGCTTTTCAACAGAAATTAATACTTTGAAAGATGATTTTTCTGTTGATGGACTCCTTTTGGCAAAGATGGCAAAAGGAATATCTGATGGACTTGCGTACATTTCATCAAGTGCGGAATCCATTTGAAACAAATGAGATCCGGAAAGGGGATATTGTCTTACTACAAGAAGATGTTCGACCTCGTCACACCTGGAAAAAAGCCCGTGTTGAGGAGTTAATCCTCGGCCGCGACAAGAAAGTTCGTACTTGTGTACTACGCACCAATGGATGCACTATTTCTCGACCTGTGCAGCTGGTCATCCCCCTGGAGGTTGACCAGGATTTGGAGGATGTTGCGGCGAATGAAAAACGTGCTAGATAACTAGCATTTCATTTTTTAGAATGGCATCACTTACGTTGTTGTATTTATAAATGTTTTTTTACTTGTTCTTTTCTTTTGATTGTAAGTTAGTATTTTAACGCAAGTATTTATTTCCTATCTCCTAATAAGCTCTAATTCAATCATCCCAATATTATTTCCGTTTACGGAAGACCAGTCATGACCCATAAGCTTTGAAATGTAACAAATAGGAAATGGACAATAAATTCACTCAAATTATAAAACTCCTCTTGCACATTAAATCTCAATTCATCAAAATTCTCTGCGTGACAGCTATTATGGCGTAAATAATGGATATTTTATATATATGTCTCTCAGTTGATTGCTTTAAGTTATTGTACCAAACTGCCTTTATTATTAACCCCACTGTATGGGAAGAGAATAATTTGTCTCTGCAAATTCCTTTGTACCAGGCAGAGATCGCTTTTGCCCAAACATCTATGCTAATGAGCCTTTCTCCCTTTGTGTTAAGCTGGAAAGTTTCCAAAATCTCCACTTGATAGAAATTGCAATTCTTCCTTTCATTTGTTTGATTCAACAAATGCAGGCAACAAGTTTAAGAATGGTGGCACACGGTGATCTAATTTTTGTGAAAAAGATCCTGTGGAGCGTATCTTTTAATTCCGCACAGAAATAGAGAGGCTTTACCCCCAAAGATAAATGAACCGATCTGAAATGAGATTAAGAAAACCTAAACGAATGTACTGACAAAAATAAAACTTGCTTTTTAAGTTTAGTAAGGATTTAGTCTCCACTGAGCCCTTTCAATTGCATGAATAAAGCTAGTATTGTATTATATCCATATTACATCAGTGTTCCTTTATAGAAACATGTGATTTAAATTTCAATTTTAAACAATTTCCCTAAAAATGCATTTTAAATTTTTTTAATTACAAAAAGATATAATTGATTTTTGTGTAACAATTATATTATAGAGATAAATTGTGACGTTTACAAAAATTTACAAAAACGAAAAATGGTTTTTTGTATCACTTTTCATAGCATTGCTTAAAAATTCTCAGAACATAAGAAATGAAATCCGACTTATTTAAATAACGTATTGCTGATATAAGCTCTCACTTGCTCTTCACTCACTGTAATACCATACAGTAACACAATAGAAAAAAATAAACCTTTTTTACAAAATTTAGGTAGATTGGCTTCTTATATGAGACCTTTCAAATGAATTAATAAAATGTGTACTGTATAATATCCATATCAAACTTTTCATAAGCAATCTTCTAATTCAAAATTGAATTAAAAAAATTCCTAAATGAGTTGTATCAATTTAATTCACGAAAACATACGTGATTAATTTTATGTAGTATTCATGCTCGAAATAAATTCTGCGGCTTAGAGAAATTTGTAAAAAAGAAACACAGTTTTTGATATCACTTTTCACACATCTTTGCTTAACAATTCTAAAAATTTAAGAAATTAAATTATCTTATTTAAATAACGTATTGGTGATAGAAGCCTGTATTTGAAGGGTAAAAAACTAAAATGGGAAGGTAGAGAAATAAAATGCTTTTTAAGAAAATAATCTGCATTCTGTCAAAAAGAATCATTGACAGGTTTCACTGTTCAAATTTACATTTTAATTTTCAGTCTAGAATAAAATGTCAATGTTGCCACATATGTATAAGTCAAAAATCCTTGACAATGTTTTTTGAAAATTCCATTGAAACAAAATTTTAATGAAAAAGCATTGCTTCTTGAACTTTGATCATTATAAAGTGTTGAAAAGATTAATACACTGCTTCAAAGTTTCTAAAACCCATTAAACACCTATATTAATTTGTGACTGAATTGTAAAATTTAATATGTATATTATTTAGCGAGAGATTCAAGCTTTCCTCAATTTGTAGATCACATTTTAACTAAATAACTTTCATATGCAGTTATTATATATGTCTTTTCCTTTACACTATATTTATCGAACATATTTTAAGACTAATATTTTCTATAAATCTTAAATATATTTGAGAATTTTGGGATTTGGTCACTTTATTTACGTCTATTTTGTATTACGTAACTCTTTTACATTACACAGTCCTTTAAATATTTTCCTATTTTTAATATTCATAGTTTTAATTTCTTTCGCAGTAATTGTTCTATATTTTGTGTAACAATCAATGAAGAATAATAATTTTATAATTTTAAAATAAATGACAGTAGTTGTTTTGAATATCCTAAAATATCACCACATCTCTGCTTAAAAGTTCTAAAAATTAAAAAAATTAAATTATTTTATTTAAATAATGTATTTGTGATAGAAACTTCATTTGAATGGAAAAAAATTAAAAATGGGAAGGTAGAGGAAAAAAATGCTTTTTTAGAAAATATCTGCATTATGTCAAAAGAAATCATTGACAGGTGTCACTGTACAAATTTCATTTTATTTTTCAGTCTAGTGTAACATGCCAATGTTTCCACATTTGAATATGTCAAAAATCCTTGATATTGCTTTTTGAAAATTGCATTAATACAAAATGTTAATGGAAAAACATTCCTTCTTGAAAGCATTCACTATCATAATATAGTGGTTAAAAGATTAACACACTTCTCCAAAGTTTCTAAAAAGCATTAAACACTGATATTAATTTGTGACCAGACTGTAAAATTTAATCTGTATGTTATTTAGCGAGAGATGTAAGATTCCTTCAATTTGCAGATTACATTTTAGATAAAAAGCAACTTTCATATGCAGTTATATATTATATTGTTTTTTTCTTTACACTACATTCATTTGAACATATACTAATATTTTCACTAAATTTTAAATATATCAGCAAATTTTGTGATTTGGTTCCGTTATTTACGCCTATTCCGGATTACGTAACTCTTTTACATTACACAGTCCTTTAAATATTTTATTATTTTCAATATTCATTGTTTTAATTTTTTTCGCAGTAATTGTTCTTTTGTGCAATACTCAATGAAGAATAATAATTTTATAACTTTAAAATAAATGACAGCAGTTGTCTTGAATATTTTACAAATTTTTTTTATAATCTCATTAAATATATTTTCTATAGTATTATTAGAAATTAGCGATACACTTTCAGAACGTAAAAATTTATATTGATCTTTATACCATTTAAAATTCCCCTGGTTTCATTTACATTAGAATGTTGAATTTCTAGCATTATTTTATTTCTCTGAAATGTTTTCTATGTAATTTTATTTACCAGATGATTTTTTTTCTATATTGATATATTGTTTATAAATGTTTTGTATGGATTACATAAGTTATCTTAATTTATATTCGCTTATTCTGCTTTCACTATCCTCGAAAATAAATCCTGATGTATGCATTCGAAGAATGTTCCTAGACATAAACCCAATATCGAGCTTTTATAAAGGATAATAAATTCATATATTTCCTGATAGTTACAAATGATGCTCTTTAATAGGAGATGGGATAAAATATTGAAACTATAATAGATGAAAGAGAATTTCAAGAGAATATAAAATGAAATGAAGGTAAAATACATTTATTGATACACTGATATTACAACAATTAAACGAAGTATTATAAGCTGTCATATAGTTAACAGAGGCAGGGCACCATTTTAAAATGAATTTTTTAGTTTTAGAATTAAGATTATAAATTTTTTTTTGTATTACATAATTTAATTTAAAGCATATTCAGCAGTTTAAACAGTTCATGAAAAAATTAAAAACCTGAATTTTTTAAATTTTTTTAAATACTTACACTTTTTCAATTAATATTTTTTCCATTTATGAGGTTCTATTAAATTTTCAACAACAATGTTTTTCTAACAATGAATTGTTAATTTTTCATCTAATAAAAATAAAATCTTCATCACATTGCTTTAAATTTTTTTTCAAAAATTTATTATACGATCAGTTTTATTGGGTTTACCGTATATACACGTAATTGCTTAATTTTATTATGCACAGAGCGGGGAACTTTTAAAATAATCCTGCAGTTAACTAGTTAAAATGTTACTTGTTTTATAAAAAAATTTCTGTTTTGTTTCCTAAATTACTTATATTGATAGTACGTAATAATTAACAAAATTTATTTAAATTTTAAATTGCAATTTTTATTCGATAACTTTAATGATCTGCCCAGAGGTTGCAAAGAGATTAATAATTATATTTACTGGAATGCTGATCACAGATAAAAAAAATTTTCATAACTAAAAAGAGTTTTTTTCCGATAATTTTTTTGTTCCTCATTATCCTTTTGTTACATGACGGTATACCATTTCTTACATCAAATCACTTATAAATGTATTAAAATGTTATGAACTATTATTTCACTAGTTAAGTAAACATTGCACTTTGAGTTTGTATCTTATACAATTTGGTTTAATCTGATAACTGGAATGTTTAAATTAAATTGCAATTTAAATTAAATAATAACCTAACTAAGAATTTCAGCTGTACTCTATTTGTTTTAGAAAAGCTCTATCATGATTAAAATATGTATTTTGCAAATGATATTGATACATAAGAGTAGTTAAAATTATATTTGAAATTTATCTAAGATTATTTGAACAGTTACGTATGTGTTACTCTTTGAAATTGTAGTGTATAACAGTTGACATAATCTCATAATCGAAATTTTTAAATTATGTTACGATTAAGATCAACAATCACCCAATTAAGAAGTTTAGATATACTCTATTTTAGAAAAGTTCTATCATGATTAGAAAAAAATGTATTTAGCAAATACTGAGTGCATTAAAAAGAAAAAATATTTTATTCAACTCGCATATCAAGGATAATTTATCTTTTGACTATGTATAATAGCAATTTTTTACGGCAATTTACGTGACGGTTTTTCAGCGATAATACCATAAAAAATATTCCAGATATAAAAAAGAGCATTAATGTTAATAAATTACTTGTATTGGCTCAGTGCCCGGCCAAATTTGTTCTGAAATGTCTGTATTTAAGCTTAAAAAAGGCGAAGCAACAACTGATAGTAACTGTTGATTCAGTCACATTAAAGCCTTTTATCTTTTGGGGGAATAATTTTTTGGTTTGATGAAGTAAAACGTTAAATTCTGATTCATAGTTGATGGTCTGTTATTTAAAAGCAAGAACGGTTGTAAGCGATGTTATCTCTAAAATGAATGTGCTGTAAGTGGATCGTAACAAATGTTACAACACATTAAATTGACGTAAACGTGTTACAGTAATAAATTAAAATGAAATATAAGTTTCATTCATAATTTTAAGAGTTGTTATTTTAAGAGTAAATTATTGTTGTTCTTTTGATTCTGTTAAATGTGTTCCATTTGTAGAAAAATTGGTTTATGTCTTAGAATTCCAATCAAAATCATTTTATTTTCATAAATGAACACTATAATTGTAATATTTAAATATTAATGCATAAAAAATTGTTAATTTAAATTTCTTGCAAGCGTTTAGTTAATGAGAAATTTTTTTTTAAATATGATCTATTTTCTTAAAAATTGGTATATGTATATTTTACATTATACAAAGATTTTTAAAGATTTGTATTTGGAGGGTTTGAAAATTATTGGTATATGTTAATGCTTTCGTATTATGTTTTATAGGTATTATATTTATTTTAGTTTATAATGTAATCATTTTTAAAATATTAGTAAAAAATAGAGTACAATTATCTAGTATAATTTTTTAGCTAAATATTATTTGTTTGCGGTAATTGAACTTGCACAAATTTAGAAGTAATTATATTTGTAATTTCATTAATTGCGTAAATTTATATTGCCAAAATGAAAAAAATTTTTGGGATTTTTTTTAGATAAATGCTTACATCAATTAGCATTCATTGGTATCATTCCTTTTTACCATAAATGGTTATACACCACATTCAAAGAAAACGGAACCTGTGTTTATTCAATTAAAATAAAAAATATTTGTATAAGATACAAATTTTCTTTCATAGCTTATGCTTGGGATATGCAAGATTTTATGTTTAAATAATTTTCTGGTGTCCATTCTAATATAATTTTGTTAGTTTGCTCCTCACCTGGTGAAATTAAGCTTCTTTAAAAGGAATTGAAAAGAATTTATTATATCAAATAATAATTAAATAATTGAATGTATATGAAACACAGTTAAGAGTTTTATCTGTTGTAATTATTTTACAAAAAACTATAGCAAATTGTGTCAAAATTATAGCCACGAAATCCAATTTTAAGTAAAAAAAAGAAATTATTCTATCTCAATACGACCGTGGCCGAACGATGGCTAAATGGTCAAGGCGCTGATCTTCGGTACTGGAGTTTATGGGTTCGAATCCTACTTTGGCATGGTTAATCGTAAACGTTCGGAACCTGATTTAAGCAGTAGATCTCGGTAGCCCTCGTGTTGCAAAAAACCGTAGGGCTCCAAACTAAACTGTCCATGACCTCCAAATAATTTGACCTGCCAAAAATTTTCCAGATTTGACCTGAATCAGTATGCAAATTCGTCTTGATTCTTAAAGCCAATTTTGAATGAATAACCATCATACATGCATATAAAGAGACTAAACACACATGCATACATATAAATCATTTTTATACATAGTAAAATTAGTATTTTTAGATGACCTTTGTATGAGGATCGCCCGAATGAAAGGGACATAACAATTGGTATGAAAAATGGTTTAATGGTATTGCTATAATTTGGAGGACAAAATTACAGGAAATAGATACAAAATATATAGGCTACACGTATCTACCTTGAAGCTTGAAACAGGCGTTCCAGCAGTCTACGAAATTATGAATATCTTTGATGAAGAAACTCCGGGTTTGACTGTGCAACCAAGGCATCTTAAGCCTCATTGTCTGCAAATTGTTTACCCTTTAGAGCTTCCTTGATTGGTCCAAAAATCTTTGTTGCAGCTTCTGTTGCTTCCAGGGTGATAACCACACCTGTTTCTCCAGATAGTGCCTTGTACTTATTGTTTGTCTTTTCGTAAATCGTTACACCTTCGGAATTCTGTTCTGCTTGATATAAACTCAGTACGATATATATATTTTGCTTGTGATGACAAATTTTTACAGTGCTCGAATATAAAATTGCAAGACCGCACGTTGATAAATTTTGGATGAGTCCACGATGCTAACGATACTGTTGAGCCAGCTCCTACGCTTTCACACAAATCTCTGTGGTAATTTTACGATATGACATACGTTCTCAACACTCAGAGCCGTTTACAGAAGCTTGAGTAGTCTCCTGTATCTTAACACGATGGTGCAACCACGAGAGTGCCACTTTCATTTCAACAATCCTTGTATTTGTAGTCTCTTAAAATGTGATCTGGAAACGAAAAATTGAAAACTTTTATAAAAGGCTAAATTTAATTGTAGTTATACTGCCAGCGATATTATGGATAACAATTTCTCAATCTGTTCCCCTAAAAATTCAGAATTTCTTTAGGATCATTTAGATTATTTTTTAGAGTAGGTATATATTAATATAAAAAGAAAATTTAAAATGGAAAATTTCTAGAATATATTTATGTAACAAAACGATGCATATAAACTTAAAAATAGCGAACGTATTGTGGAACAAAGTAAATTTCCAATCGCTCACAATATTTTTACGAGTCGATTCAAATCTCTAACTAAACAAAGAAAAGTGCTAACAAAAGCTTAGAATTATAATAAATTTACATTTCGGATTCCAGAAATATGTTTAATAAAAAAAAATTCCAATAAAATTTCTAGGAGGTAAATTCAGGCGTCCGTTTTCTTTTGCATAGTTTAACTGACTTCTATACTCCAAACACACAATCAAAAAATTCGATCCATTGATTGCTTCACTTTTATATTTATTTTTGAGTACGACTAAAATTTTATATTTTAAATTGGCGTAGGATTCTGAATTAAGTCTGAAACTTTTCTAAATTTTGTTAATAAATTATTGATTTAATTTTTTTAAATGTTAGCTTAGTTATTATAGAAACAAGCAGACGAGGGATATATGGTTAATAAAGATATCAGTTTAATGGAAAACTAAAATCATAATGGCTTCGTTTCTATTTAATATAATTTCTATATAGGAATAAATTAAATTAAACGTAGTCAGTGTAATGTTACAAATTGATAGATCTTTATAATGATACTTGTTTGCTGTAGAATGTATTATTTGTAATGGGTAGCAAATCTAACTTCTGAAAGAGTTTTTTTTTTTAGAAATCTATAAAGGATTTTTCAAAACTAGCACAGCACATGGACATATAATTTTCTATATACTTGTTATTGATTTTAACTAGCAGTTTCATTGCATGAAATTATCAGAATTCTGAAGCATTTATATAAACAGCTACACTAGGAGTAATAATTACTTTTCTATACGACAATGATTACAATTTACTCATTGATTTAAAACAAAAAAGAGTATACTACATAACTCTTAGATGTGAAAGACTAAATAATTAAGTGCAACTAAGAAAAGACTGTCTTGGACATTGTAGAAAAAATAGCTTTTAATTTTTTTTAAAACTGAATAAATATTTACAATCAACCTTGTTCATTTGTGGTAAATATTACTTTTTACAGACCTCAGTTTATGAGAATGTTACTTTCATTTGATGATTTATATTCTTGTAACAAATTTAACCTACGGAAGACAGAGAGACTTATGTATGATATTTCGAACTAAAACATCATTACCTTTATACAAGTTATTGATTTTAAATAGCACTTTCTTTGTATGAGAACTTCAGTATTCTAGAACAATTATAAAAATTACTAAAATAGGATTTAACTTTTCATGCAATTTTCTATACCACAATGATTAGATCGTACTCATAAATTTAATATTATAAAAAAGTATGCTAATAATTTCATCAAATAAAAGGCTAATACTAAAGTTTGTAACTAAAAAAATGAAAATGTGGAATATTCTATTAGAAATCTCTTTTCAAAATTTTCAGATTATATTTATTAAACCTTATTTAGGAACTGTTCGGTTATGTGACTTACCATCCTAACTCAAGAGTCTGAAAACTCCTAGAACATCCACTAAATTTTTCAAGACCGTATTTTCTAAGTGTGCTATGTCGAGTAGATGCTATATACATGTCTTCAGATTCTTGGCAAAGTACGTGCGAATGACGAATCATTTAAATCTAAAGTGGGTGACAAGTATTTGAGGACTAACACTTAATCTGAAGACCTCATTGTATTTACTACTGACTTAAGTATAACATTTTTTAATTCGTGAAATACTATAAAAAATCACCTTTTACATAAAAAATTGTACTTAAATTCACAAAAGAATATTGGTTGAAGTCTCTGTTTTTAAATGTAAGTTAAAACTAAGTAGTTTGTTTATTGAACATCTTAACGTTTCCGACTCCTACAATTTGAATTTTTATTACTTAAAAGTTTGAAAAATATATAAAGGGATCTTTTTATTTATAGATGCAAAAAAGAGAATAAAATACTTAAGCCAATAGCGTATGCACGTAAAAGTCAACTAAAGCAGCAAATCTCAGTTATATATATATATATATATATATATATATATATATATATATATATATATATGTATATATATGTATATATATGTATATATATATATATATATATATATATATATATATATATATATATATATATATATATATATATATATATATATATATATATATAATAAACGCATACATACTCCAGATTCAATAGTTTAAACATCACATGAGATTTAAAAAAGAAACTTTGAATGTTCTGATTTATATGGCTTTATCAAAGGCTTTTATACTGTTTTATAAATGCGTGTATAATTTTATTAAAAGGATAGCAATTATCTGTATTATAGAAAGTATATTATGTTTTAACTACTGTGCCTGTAGTATGCGTTCACGTTATTGTTAAATTAAAAGTATTATTGTCAAATATATATCTATAATAGTATAACACGTCTAGAATGTATGCATATTATACGAGTAATTAAAATAGTAGTCCCTTTCGCCGAGATATTTTTAAAGAATAGGTAGAAAAATTATTTCAGAAAATGAATGCAAGATCAATTTTGAATAAGATATAATAACTAAGCAATAATAATCAAGCAATTCATTTAATAAGCAAAGTTTGAGTTATTTGTATGTGTGTTATTCCACGAAAAAGTGATCTGGCGTCTTGGCTTTCAGTGTGTCTATTTCGATCAATAATCAAGTACATACGAGCTTGGGAAAGTAATCAAAAGGCGAAGAAATATTGGTGCTCAATGTTTGCAGTCTTTTCTTCGAGTAATCAGGGATACATGATTATACGTGAAATATGTCAATTAACTGATCAAACAAAATTACTCAGGGGCAAAGATTAACACAGCCTCAGGTCTTTCTTCTTTTACGGAATTGATGGAAAGAATGCATACTTTATGATGAAAAAGTAGTGAATAAATTTGAATTCTCTGTGATAATATAATATATTCTGTTTTTATTAAGCTCCTGAAAGTTAAAAGGAAGTATAATTAAAGTAGTTGGCAATTGAAATCATAAAAAAAATTATGAAAATTAAAGTATTAATTAATATTTAATTTCTATAAGAAAAACAACATATGACTGGCTATCAATAAGAAAAGCCAATGTAATTTTTTAAAAGTAATATATTTAGTAAAATTGTGATCAAGCAATTGTATTTATCCAGCACTATAAATATTTCTGTAATTGTTCTTATCGATAGCGTATGATAATTACAGTTAAAGCCTTATCACATGTAAACGTGTACGCATCAACCCCTTGCCTCTAAAATATATTTGAGAAAAACGTGCCAGAGAACGTGGAAAAAATTCTCTTTAATTTTATTCGTTATTATCATCAAAATGTTAGAAATAGATTATTTTTTAAACAAAAATTTAAACTACTATTTTCAATATTTTTCACATTCAATGGAAATGTTAAGGAAATACAGTAAATTTTTCTCAAATTACAGAAAAATAAATCAAAGGGCATAATTTTATAGATAAATATAATAAACTAATACAACAATGTTATCTATATCAATTATCATGAATTCCATGTACCTAAGATTCTTTTGAATTTGGCAAATCCTTTACATCATCCGAGAAATAATGACGAATGGCTCGACATTTCAGCTGGTAGGTATCTATATCTATTGCCAAAATGGCATATAAAATATAACGCATTGGATGAACCGAATGCGGGCTTCATGGAATTGAAACACCGTTTTTTCTCTTGCCTGAACTCTGGTCGGACATTCAAAGTTGGAGCATTTGCTTTGCCCATCGGGCGTCACAGGCAAGGGGTTAAAAAGTATTAGATTTCAGGGTTCATTTTTCTGATAATGATATTGATGATTTCTTGTGTGATACCGAAAATTTTCAGCTGATTTATTTTGGTTCTGAATAAAATAATAAATTGTGATTATCCTCTTTAATAATGATTCTCTATCATACAAGACCATATACTCCGTACATTGATTTTAATGCTTACAGACTGACGTGTGATAAGACATTAAAAATGATGTTTGGTGATTATATCATCAACCGGGGTAAAGCAATCTGGCTTTATCCAATGTTATATAAATATCTATGTTTATATAAATACTGGTAGCATAGTATAGTCACTCTTAAAATCTATTTAAATGTTAACCTGTACACAATGAAAATACAATGGTTCATGTTCAAGCTTAATTTTCTACTCAGCAGGACCCGTTCTCATCAGCCCAACATCGTGAGCAAAGCAGTAGACCGTATAGCTCTAAAATAAACAGAACCTTTTTATAAAAATGATTTGACTTGACGTTTGATAGCTAAAATTTTCATTGGGGATTATGTGTTATTTCTTTTAATATGTTGATGTTTCTCTATTTTACGAGAAAGCCCCACTTTCTTCTTCCATTGCTTTATAAATAAGTACATGTTGACGTAAGATAAAACATAAAAACATGTGTCGTGGTTGTATCGTCAACTGGGGAAAAGCAGTTTGCCTTTAGACAATGTTACATAAAATATCTACATAAGTACCGGTAGCGTACGATAGTCAATCTTAAGGTGATATTAAACATCAAGCTGTACGCAGAAAAAGCAGCGGAATCAATTCACAACTCTTGATGAAGATTGTGATAAAGTTTCGTAAGCTAGAGAAAACTTTTCAGCCGATTTATTTTAGATCAGGATGACTAGTGATTATTCCTTCAATAAGTGAAAATGTTTCTGTTGTGTATTTAAAATATATTAAATTATATAATATGTATTTATATTTACTATGTATTGGCAACATACAATGTATGAGATTGTAAAAGAGAGATTGGCAATTTTAGATGTAATGATAATTTAGAAGCCTGTTGTTTTTTAGGCTTAATGAAGTTTTAATAAAGTTGTTATGTTTTACAGTTTTTGAATAAATTTAAGAAATACTACAGTTTCTGTGCCATACAAAAGTTCTTAGCATTGCTTTTTCAATGCGTATAATTTGACGGGTTATAAGACCTTAAAAATGGCGCTTGGTGATTATTACCGTCAACCATGTCGCAATAATGAAAAAGGCCTCACTAAAAATAAAATTATTTTAAATTTGTTTTAAAATATTTTTTACTTCTACATTTACGAACACCATATGAGATACAAGTGAACAAAAGATTTAAGTTATTGGTTATTATTCGTCATGTAATAAAACTCTATACAACACTCTAAATACACGCTACGGCTCTCGGCCAAACAAATCTATTAAAAACAGTGTCACTTTGGAATTAATGCGTAGTTATAAATTTAATAATAAAATTCTGCTTTTTTCACTTGTACAATGGAAAGGAACTTTATTCAAAGGAAAGAAAGTATTGGAATCAAGAGAAATTTCAATATTCAAATTTCAATAAAAATACTTATTTTAATAATGGCTTACCTAATTTTGAAAAGTTTCAGTCTTACATCTGAATATTTGTAGAAAGAAACTTTAATTTTTAAATATTAAATCTTAACTATTCTTGAAATAGTTGCTAGTTTACTTTTGATGTCTGTACATACTTTCGTACGTATCTTGCTTAGCTGAAAAACGATTAATCACTAAAAGGTCGATATTTTTTACATGTGACTGTACCCATTTGATTGTGATTTGCATTATAAATAACGAAATCAAAATCGATCATTCTTAAAATAATGAAATTTTAAGTTTTCAAAAAATATACTGCCCTTTACATTCTACATAATGAAAAATTTCAGTATAATGTATATATTAACTTTGTGAGCATTACTAAAGAACGGTTAGCCTTTAAATAATGAAATTTTGTATTTAGGGCCAATACACACATCCAGCCAATCACACAGGTTTATAACCGCCGAAGCCACAGTGGCTGAAGAGATTTATATCCACAAGAAATAAAATCTTGTTTTAAGAAATATTATAACGTCTGGTTGTGTATCTGTCCTTTTAACTACAATGTGCACTCTATTAAACGAAAAATTTCAATGGACGTATATGAACGTTTTAGGAAATAACTGAAAAGCAATTCGCCTTAAAATGTTGAAAGTTTGTATTCAAGACTTAAAACATCTAGTTGGGCATCATCTCGGTTTTTGATTGCAGTCCTTACACTCATATAATGAGGAATTCGCAAACAGAGAAGAATATCGTTATAACTTATATTAACGTTCTATGACACTATTCAGAAACCACTAACTTGGAAGACACTGATGCAAGTAACAAAATTGTCTCTGATTAAAATTAGTTTTCCTTTGTTAAACCAAAATTGGAGAGTTATTATCAGATTTCTGGAATCACTCTAAAAAAATTAAATCCTTATAGAAATACTTGTTAAATAAAATTCTTTTCATATTATCCAAGGAAAGAAATTCTTAGAATCAAAATACAGTTATCTAAAGCTATACACCTTTTTATTTGCAGTGTATTTCAACCAGAATATTTCAAATTTTTATGTCTTCCCCAAGGTTCCCGAAATCTTGACACTGATGTCTTCTTTTTTGAAAAAAAAAATACTACGATGGTCACCTCTCTCAGTAACATAAAAAAAGCTCAGATTCTCAGAGTTCTGGCAAACAGCCAGAGAACATTTTCCATGGAACATTATGACCCTTTTTTTCCATCGAAAGAAGAACACACAATGTGTAATATCTGTCGCATAGATGACACGAGAGATATCACAGCTTCATTCTCTTGACCGACATCGTGAACTTAAAAAATCAATGCCGCTTAATGCTTGCATTCGGCATTGATTAGGGGTTTTCAAGTATATTAGGTCGGTAAATATGCTCGAAATCCTTTTATGCGATATTGAAATCGTGGGCAAAAGTGAGGTATTTAAAACATGATGAGACTTAATATATGCCCATAAGCTAGCTTAGGTTTAAACTAGGTAAAGGGTATATGTTGGAATAAATCTTATTTTATTTTTCAGATATATTTATGTATATATGTGTTAATGTGTTACAGGAAAATTTATACTTTACCGATCACACATGAGGTCATAGTCCATATATTCTATCTAGTTGGACAAAAGTGAAGTATTTAAAACATGACACTGGAGATTTAATGCACCTCAATAAGCTAGCTTAGGATAAAAATATGTGAACAATATAGATTAAAATAAGTCTTATTTTGTTTATATATATATGTAATATTAAAATCCCTTATTTACGTATTTTAATATTAATTTAATAACTTTTGTTCATAAAGTGAGTTCGGGGTTTGCGCGGTAATTCTGATTTTTCCCTCCACACAAGCTATAGACATAGTTCAGCCTTTGTCTGGACTACTTTAGCCAATAGTTAGCGAGTTCTCTTTAAACATGGGTATTTTGTATCACGTGATCAATTGTGCTTAGGGATTATTCGTAGTCTTTTACGTTAGGAATCCCTACTTGAAAAGGTATGTGCGGGATCACATGGTCTGTGTGCACGAAGTTGTAAAGGTGTTTGCCTGTTGTACAGATTTAAGGTTTCTTACCAGAAATAAACTGTGTTGTGATTTTGAATGAGTCTCGCCCATATTACACACATATATAATACATAATCATAACACTATCTATCTATCTGTCTATAAATACAGATAGATAGATTAGCATGCTAGCCGGGGAATTTGTTCTTCAGCTATTACTCATGAAGTTATAGTCTATATTTCTCGTATAGTTCTTGTAAATGCTTGATTTTCCTTTATTCGATGACAGAACGATGGCCAAATGTTTTGGGTGCTGGATGTTTGTAGCCATTCGGAATTGTTATTAAGCAATAGATACCAGTTTCATAGCCATCGTGTTGCAAAAAGTAAACCGCAACTTTTATTCGATAGCCGAAGGATGGCCAAATGGTTGGGGCGCTGACCTTGGGTACCGGAGTTCGTGGGTTCGAATCTCAATGTGGCATGGATATTCGTAGCCATTTGGAATTGGTTTTAAGCGGTAGATCCCTGTGTCATTAGGCCTCGTTTTGCTAAAATGAACACCATAATTCTTTTTCTGGCTTTTAGTTCACCAGGTACTTGCAACTAGAGTTACCATATCGGATTACTTGTCATGTTCTCAGTTAAATCACCTAAGTAACAAATCCTTTATTTTTTAATAACTGCCATGGATTAAATTTTGTCATGAATTCATAATATCTAATTCACTAATGTTAACTATTGTGTCAGAACTTTCTGGTATTGCATGATACTTGTTCTTACTGTGAAGTGTCCGAGCAAGCGCCAAAACTGCTGACCAGAGCCCACCTGTTTACCTGGACAATGGCGTGGCGTAGCAGAGTCTGGGATCTTGACAATCGGACTGTATAGACGAATACGAAACTGATGGATCTCGTTAATGAATGCTCGGAAATTCCGTGAAGAGACAGCTAGCGAATTAGAATTCAGCTAAAAAAATATAACTGTAACTTTAGCTGGAGTTCTCAAGTAATTGGGATCTTAATTGACCCCAAAAACAATTGGCGGAACCGTAACTGACACCCGAGGTATAAAAAACCTACAATTTTGAGACTCAGGGCTTTTCGTCATTATTTTTCGGAGGTGTGTTGACCTCGTGGAGGCTTTTGCTTTTTTACCAGAGAGCTTGTTAGTTCGGGAGATTCGTAAAGTCCGCTCATATAGGGAGCGGCAGAGTCTAATACCGAACGGGGGATAAATTGGGTTTGATTGCACCCTGAAAAGCCTCCCCACTTGTAAGAGATTATTAAATCTCTTGGTTTTCTTTCGACTGTGATCGTCGTGAGGAAGTTTTACCGGCAACCATCCTTTGCAGTTCTACATGATTCAGGAATTAACATTCCTTGTAAATAGCCGTATTTAATCCAGAATTAAAGTAAATTTGCAATTTTATCTTTGACTGTGATCCATTATTCAAGTTACCTCTCATTTGAGAATATTGAAAGCATCACATTACCTATTGAATGTTTTTTTTTAATTTTAAAGGACATAGGACTATTTCTTGAAACTATTGATGTATCTTATTGATGTATTGTGTTGATGTATCTTATCTAAATAGTATGTGGAATTAAGAAATATTTAGGTAAAAGAAATAATGGCATAGGATTGTTGGTCGAAAATATAAGATCTAAATCGCCAACGACAAATCGTAGAATATTGAACATTTTTATACAAGTTTAAAACAAAATGTTGGTATAATTAACATTTTTATACAAATTAAACACAATGAAACATCTTTAGAATTATGGTCAGATCATATGATTCAGCTTGAAAGGTAGCATATCCCATAGAACAATTTCAACCGACGTTAAACGTCGTTCGAAATAACTATAATTTTCATATAAAATGCTATATCGTAATTGTTTTCAAACATATATTCTCATATCCTACATAAATAAATCCTTAGCACCGTTTTTAGTAGCTATCATGAAACTTCTATTTCAAATAAAAGGGAAAAATGTAATATTTTCCCCCAAGAAATGTTAGATATGATTATCTATCACTCCAGGCTATCATTTCGAGGATTCGAGATTCCGGTCACGTCTGGAACGGACAACGGACGAAAATGGAACAGTCGAAAAATAGCGTAAACTGCAACGTGAAAGATGAACCTTTCGTGATTTTTATAACTGGTTTGCTTTAGTTATGGCGTGTGATGTTAAAAAAAATGTTGGATATGTTACGCTTCTAAATACCCTTGATTAGTTTTGAACAAAACTGGAAATGTTTTAACTATCATACTTGTAAGAAATGTCACTAAAGATATGTTTAATGTTTGAGTTCTTCCTTCGATTAAAGTTTCTTTTTTGTCATTGGTCTTCAGCTTTAGTAATGTGCTCAGCTGTAATGACAACAGTAAATAAATTTTGTTTCTATTTAAAAACTTTTATCTATAAAATTTCTTCTGAAAAACAACGCTCCACATTCTTATCCACTGTGTTATTTTGTAATATATGAAAGTGGAATATACTAAATTTAAATTTTTAAATAAAACAGACTAAAATGTGAAAAGTCGAAAAAATTAAGTTAACAATGACTTAAAATATGAACTTTTGAAGAATTTGTATAACTGGTTTTATTTATGACAGATATTGTAAAAAATGTTTTATAAATCCAGTCGTCTTTAAATTTCCCTGATTGTAAATACAGTTTACTTTTCAACAAAACCATAAATTATTAAACATTACTCAAGGAAAAAATGATACATCACTGAAATTTCTAAATAAGACAGACGAAAACTTGATTAAAATTTACAATGCAGTTTAGTTTTCAACAAAATTGGGAAAACTCTAAACAATATACTATGTTTGTATGAAACATCAATGAAAAAATTGTTTGGTAACTGACATACACTATGATTTAAAATTTCTTTTCGTTATGTCTGTCTGTTATTCAATGTGTTGTTTTTTAATCTTTGAAAGTGAAACAAACTAAGTTTAAAATTTTAAGTGAAACCGATAAAAAGTAAAAAGTAGAGAAATACAAACTGCAATTTGAAATATGAACCTTTCGAGAATGTTTATTACTGGTTTGTTTTGAGTTATGATGTGTATTGTAAAAAATGCTTTATAGATTCAATTTTTAAATCCGCTGATTTTAAATAGTTTTAGCTTTCAACGAAACTAAGATTGACTGAACACCATTCAAGAAAAGTATAAATATTTACTGAAAATGATATGTTTAATATTTAAGTTACCCCTTTATTTAAAGTTTCTTTTTTGTAACTCGTCATCGCGCTGTATCTACCACATAAAATACTGAACAAATTTCGTGACTTTATTTAAAAAGATTTCTTTAAATAAATAATCCTACACGTTCCTATCATTTAGTGTATTTGTTTTGTAATTGGTGAAAATGGAACAAAGTAAATTTAAATTTCTAAATGAAACAGGCTAAAATAGTAAAATTGAAAAATAGCGTAAGCACCAACTTGAAATATAAACCTTTCAAGATTTTTATTAATTATTTTCTATTATATTTTTTTCTATTTCTCTTATTTATTTTTATTATTTTATGGCATGTGTTGTAAAAAATATTTTATAAACTAAGCCTTTAAATATAATTCATTTCAAATGCGGATCAGATTTCAGTAAAACTGGGAATGCTTTCAAACATCACACTAGGATTGTACGTAGCAATAACGTAAAAGATAATTCAGTAACTGAGTTATCATATTACTTAAAATTTCTCTCTCTCTCTCTCTGTCTCTCTGTCTCTCTATCTCTCTATCTCTATCTAACTCTCTCTATCTAACTCTCTCTAACTCTCTCTAACTCTCTCTAACTCTCTCTAACTCTCTCTAACTCTCTCTAACTCTCTCTAACTCTCTCTAACTCTCTCTAACTCTCTCTAACTCTCTCTAACTCTCTCTAACTCTCTCTAACTCTCTCTAACTCTCTCTCTCTCTCTAACTCTCTAACTCGTCTTTACATTTAGTAATGTGTTTCAGGGTTAAAGCCACGGAAAATACTGAGCAAATTTCATATCACTACTCAACAACTTTCTCTGTGAAAATTTTATTAAGTAAACAATTCTCACATTTGTCTATTTTAACCGTATTATTTTCTAGTCCACTAAATTGGATAAAATTAAATTTCCATATTAAACAGTTGAACAAGAAAAATAAAAAAATACCATAAAAATAACTTGAAATACTGACCTATTGAAATTTCCACAACTAGTTTGGTCTCATGAATTTGTAAACACAACTCTTAAAACCTCTCCTTTTATATGCGACTTGGTTTTAAACAAAACAGGGAGAGTTTTAAACATCCCACTAGAAATATATTAAACTTTAAGGAAAAAAAGAATAAAGGTTTATTAAATATTTAAGTTCTATTTTCATTTAAAGTTTCCTTTTAGTTACTTTTCTTTATCTTCGGTAATGTACTCCGGTAACTACCTCATAAGGTCTTCAACAAATATCATGTCAATAAAGATTATTCTCCTGAAACTTTCTTTTGAATAAACAATCCTACGCATATCTGTTTATTCTTCGAGGTATTATTTTGTTGCTGTTAAATAGATTCGTGAAATTTTATGACTCCTACTAATTTTGTATTATGTATTTAAAGAAATGTTAGAAAAATCGTTTCGTTTTACAGTTAATGAGCATTTTAAAATCTCTTATTTAAAATAAGTATATTTTTCTGACTTAAAATAATTTTCTAATTTTTTTTATTTGTATATCAAAGCATGTATATGCTTGACATTTATGGCCATGTAAATAATATTTCAAAACAATTTATGCTATGAGGAGACATGGTTAACTTTAAAAGATTTCTTTAAATAACATAATAAGAACTGTACTTGTTCATTGTAATTCACTGTAGCATTTTATTATCTAATTTAATGTAGATAAATAGAAGTAAAATCCTTTAACTGAAAGTTTTAACTAAATCATTTAACTAAAGCTTAAAAAAATTGAAATTTCTAAAAATCTTTTGAACATTTTTCAATGTTAATATTTTTGCCCCAAACATGGTTTAAGATATATTAAAGCCTTCTACAGCCTTCTATAGGCTTCGGCGGTTATAAACCTGTTTGATTGGCTGGATGTGTGTATGATTGTGTGTATTGACCCTAAATACAAAATTTCATTATGGTTTTTATCTCACAACGTTAATATATACGTTATACTGAAATTTTTCATTATGTAGAATGCAAAGGGCAGTATAATTTTTGAAAGCGTAAAATTTCATTATTTTAAGAATCATCGATTTTGATTTCATTTCGGTATTTATAGTGCAAACATTCAAATGGGTACAGTCCCATATAAAAAAAATATCGACCTTTTAGTGACTAATCGTTTTTCAGCTAAGCAAGATACGTACGAACGTATGTACAGACATCAAAAGTAAACTAGTAACTATTTCAAGAATAGTTAAAATTTAATATTTAAAAATTAAAGTTTCTTTCTACAAATATTCATATGTAAGACTGAAACTTTTCAAAATTAGATAAGCCATTATATATTATAGAAAACTTGTATTAAGTATTTAACTTTTAAATCTTAAATACATTAAGTCTTTTGAACATTTTTTAATGTTACTATTTTTGCTCCAAACATATTTGAAGATGTACTGAAATCTTTCTACATATTGTGCATGGATTATCACATATTTCTACATTAATATTTTATAAGTTGATTTAATAATGCTTTCTGTGTAAAATCTATGAAATTTGATTTTATATATTTATTTAAAAATAAACAACTTCTTTCTAGTCCCATTTATATTTTTTCTATATATTATAGAAAACTTGTATTAAAAATTTAAGTTTTAAATCTTAAATACATTAAATCTTTTGAACATTTTTTAATGTTACTATTTTTACCCCAAACATTTTTTAAGATGTATTAAAAGCTTTCTACATATTGTGCATGGATTATCACATATGTCTACATTAATATCTTATAAGTTGATTTAATAATGCTTACTGTGTAAAATCTATGAAATTTGATTTTATATATTTATTTAAAAATAAACAACTTCTTTCTAGTCCCATTTATATTTTCCTATATATTATAGATAACTTGTATTAAAAATTTAACTTTTAAATTTTAAATACCTTAATTTTAAGCATTTACTTCATAAAAAACAAACGGTGAGAAAAAGCCATTGAAAGTTTTAGTTTAATAAAAAATCATATATTTAAATAACTTTTGAAACAGAAAATACAGATTTCAAATTATTCATAGGCATGTATAATTACTTGAAATGATAAACTGAGCCGATAAAACATTTAAAATATTGATCATATTTGGGAAACTCTCGAATATAACTGAAAGAAAATTTAATGCGATAGAAACATAATACTATAGAATCGCATTCCAAATACAAAAGTGCATAAGAATCTATTCTCTTGCTTTTAGAAGGAGTTAGTAAAAGAATTTCATTGTCAACCTAATGTACTATTTTCTAAATGCTTTGGAAATGGAAGAGAACAAAGCAAATAAGGTTTTTTATGAAGTTATGTCTTCTGCTTTTTAAAACATTTAAGGATTATTCTTTGAAGAAATATCAGTCTTTCGGTTTGTATCTTTAGGGAATATATCGATTTCGTGTGAATTTTTGAGTTTCAAACACATGTCTTCCAGTGGAAGATAAGAAAAAAAGTTTGACCAGACGAATATCCATTAACATGACATGTTCACTAGTGTTGTGACACTTGTCAGAATTTTTACGTCACGTTCCTTAACAGAAAGTTTCTGTGTATGGGGAAGTCATGACTGAACACAAAATATTCGAAAGAACAAAAATTGTCTTTAAAACTCGGGTTGTAAATTTTGGGGTCAAGTTGAATATTTTTATAATAAAAAATTATGTTTAAACTGTTTATTGCATTTGAAAATCTTTTGAAAATGTGTTGTGTTAAATAGTTTGTATTTCCGTTACAAAGTTAATTGAAAATTTGAACTTAATTAAAAGTCAGTTGCGATATATTCAATTCAAACTCGTTGTCTACATGGAAAATGTTTTCTATCTAAAATATAAAATTTTAAATCTGATCTAGAGAGCATTTAATTCCATAAACTTTACTTTATTCGTTATGAATTTATAATTTATTTCTTAGACATAATACTTACTAACTTTTAATTACAAATTTAAAAAAAAGATATTTCTTCAAATTTCAAAATATTTGTTTCGAATATTAAAAGAGTAATCTAAAATATTTAAAAAAATGATAAATTACTTTGAAAAAGTGTATTTTTTATAAACACAATATTTTTATTAAATATTATAGTTTGAAAATATTATTACACTTTGTTATAAATATATTTCTTCTTCGTAAAACAGAACATTAACAATGGTCTTCCACACCGATCTTTCAAATATGCATTTGTGTTATTCAGTTTGAAGGATTTAAAAAAAGTACTTCTTTTTGTATTTTATGTGTTTTGTATTTTCATTTTTAGTATTTTGTAATTTGAGTTTTTATGGGGGGACACCAATGAAATTTATCTTTAATATTGTTGTGGTGTAGACATCAAAAGTAAACTAGTAACTATTTCAAGAATAGTTAAGATTTAATATTTAAAAATTAAAGTTTCTTTCTACAAATATTCATATGTAAGACTGAAACTTTTCAAAATTAGGTAAGCCATTATATATTATAGAAAACTTGTATTAAGTATTTAACTTTTAAATCTTAAATACATTAAGTCTTTTGAACATTTTTTAATGTTACTATTTTTGCTCCAAACATATTTGAAGATGTACTGAAATCTTTCTACATATTGTGCATGGATTATCACATATTTCTACATTAATATTTTATAAGTTGATTTAATAATGCTTTCTGTGTAAAATCTATGAAATTTGATTTTATATATTTATTTAAAAATAAACAACTTCTTTCTAGTCCCATTTATATTTTTCTATATATTATAGAAAACTTGTATTGAAAATTTAACTTTTGAATCTTAAATATATTAAATCTTTTGAACATTTTTTAATGTTACTATTTTTGCCCCAAACATTTTTTAAGATGTATTGAAAGCTTTCTACGTATTGTGCATGAATTATCACATATTTCTATATTAATATCTTATAAGTGGATTTAATAAAACTTACTGTGTAAAATCTAGGAAATTTGATTTTACATATTTATTTAAAAATAAACAACTTCTTTATAGTCCCATTTATATTTTTCTATATATTATAGATAACTTGCATTAAAAATTTAACTTTTAAATTTTAAATTCCTTAATTTTAAGAATTTACTTGATAAAAAACAAACGGTGAGAAAAAGCCATTGAAAGTTTTAGTTTGTTAAAAAATCATATATTTAAATAACTTTTGAAACAGAAAATACAGATTTCAAATTATTCATAGGCATGTATAATTACTTGAAATGATAAACTGAGCCGATAAAACATTTAAAATATTGATCATATTTGGGAAACTCTGGAATATAACTGAAAGAAAATTTAATGCGATAGAAACATAATACTATAGAATCGCATTCCAAATACAAAAGTGCATAAGAATCTATTCTCTTGCTTTTAGAAGGAGTTAGTAAAAGAATTTCATTGTCAACCTAATGTACCACTTTTCTAAATGCTTTGGAAATGGAGGAGAACAAAGCAAATAAGGTTTTTTATGAAGTTATGTCTTCTGCTTTTTAAAACGTTTAAGGATTATTCTTTGAAGAAATATCAGTCTTTCGGTTTGTATCTTTAGGGAATATATCGATTTCGTGTGAATTTTTGAGTTTCAAACACATGTCTTCCAGTGGAAGATAAGAAAAAAAGTTTGTCCAGACGAATATCCATTAACATGACGTGTTCACTAGTGTTGTGACACTTGTCAAAATTTTTACGTCACGTTCCTTAACAGAAAGTTTCTGTGTATGGGGAAGTCATGACTGAACACAAAATATTCGAAAGAACAAAAATTGTCTCGGGTTGTAAATTTTGGGGTCAAGTAGAATATTTTTATAATCAAAAATTATGTTTAAACTGTTTATTGCATTTGAAAATCTTTTGAAAATGTGTTGTGTTAAATAATTTGTATTTCCGTTACAAAGTTAATTGAAAAATTGAATTTAATTAAAAGTCAGTTGCGATAAATTTAGTTCAAACTCGTTGTCTACATGAAAAATGTTTTCTATCTAAAATATAAAATTTTAAATCTAGAGAGCATTTAATTCCATAATCTTTACTCTATTCGTTATGAATTTATAATTTATTTCTTAGACATAATTATTACTTACTTTTAATTACAAATTTAAAAAAAGTATTTCTTCAAATTTCAAAATATTTGTTCTGAATATTAAAAGGAGTAATTTAAAATATTTAAAAAAATGATAAATTATTTTGAAAAAGTGCATTTTCTATAAACACAATTTTTCTATTAAATATTATAGTTTGATAATATTATTACAATTTGTTATAAATATATTTGTTCTCCGTAAAACAGAACATTAACAATGGTCTTCCACACCGATCTTTCAAATATGCATATTTGTTATTCAGTTTGAAGGATTTAAAAAAAATTAGTATTTCTTTTTGTATATCATGTGTTTTGTATTTTTATATGTAGTATTTTGTAACTTGAGTTTTTATGGGGGGACACCAATGAAATTTATCTTTAATATTGTTGTGGTGTAGTACATTGCTGTTGTTATTTCAAAGTCATTTATAACCCAAAGTTGCTTTATATCGTCTTTAATTATAGTATAATACCACTGATCTATATTACAATGTTCAAATATAGAACAAATGACAAGGAAATATGCAAAAAAATATATAAAAAATTAAAAAGTAAAAGAAGCACTCCACGTGCTACGCCTAAAAAAATTGCCAATGTCCAAGAGAACGCTGCATTCTTTTCCTTCCTTCTTTCTACTCAGGCAACCCTATACTTTTTCCATTATCCTGTGCTGATGTGTTCGTTGTTCCATTGTCCTTTTTACAATGCGTCCTTTCCCGGCTCTGCCCAGAAGGACCGGGACTCCAAGGATGGTCCTGAATCGCCTCCTGGAGACCAATCACAATTCTCCAAAACTTGCTGAAGTTTAAGTACAATTATTTTCACTGGTCACACCACACGCTTGCTGGAGTCTCGAAAAAAACTTGGGCATTCAACACACAACCTGTGAATGCGGCGAGCAAATCAGTTTCGCAAACCGTATGTCAAACATAGCTGCATTCTCACAAATATCAAACACGCTTTTGACTTACCTTTCCAAATCTTTCAGATACACAAAAATGTTCTTGCTTTTTCTGATTCGTTCTATATTAGGTTGTTTCTAGGTTTTAAAGTACGTATTTAATTTGTAAATGGTGATATTATGGGTAATTCTCAATTTATTATTGCTTTTGATACGCGATTCTAGTTAAATATTAATTAGTCACCCCGGAACACCGAAAGTTTTTCCACTCCCAAAACTCCGGTTTTCAAACGTAGGAAATCAATAACACCTGACCTGGTAATACACCTGGTATTGGACAAAATAGTTCTCACGCTGCCTATCCAATTGTTTATACCTAAAACGTTATTGCTATTTCTACACCTAGATGCCTAGTTTTTAAAAATTAAAGAAAATGTTATAGAAAAGAATGTATTTGTCATTAATATCTTGTAATGTACAGATCACTGGTACGCATTGTAGATATGACTAATTACTAATGTATGCCTATTTCGTGACTTGTGTTGGATTTTGCCCGTAATACAGAATATTATAAGAGAGAACGGAAATTAATCATAATGTGTTTAACAAAGTATCGACATGAATCCTAATTCTTGTTTAACAAAGGATTCAAGTTTCTAATAAGGTTGGAGACTGATCTGTTTTGAATAATACTCTCAATTTTAATTATTTTTATACTGTTGTAAAAAACTGGAGGTTAGCCCCCTAGCGGCAATTGCCAAAAACACTCAATCATCCTACAGCTCTCAGATACGTAGCATCATGTTTATCTTGTCTTGTTAATTATTTTATGTGTTAACTGTTTTGTTTATTTTATGTTGTAAATTAATTGTTTTTGTAAGTATAAACCTATGTTTTTGAGGTTGGCAATGTCTGTATTTATTTAAAATCAGTTTGTCACAAATTGCAATTTGCAGTTGAACTTAAAATTAAAAACTATTTTTTTTAGAAATTGTGAAATTATTCAAAAGTTACATGGGGAAAGTATTGATAAAATACAGGAAAAATTCATTTACGTATAATAAAAAAGAAATGGAAGAACTTTTATATGAGGAATCTTTCTCCCAAAGTACATTGTTCAAAAAATAAAACACATAAAATCTCCCAATTGTTTTTTCGAATATTGAAAATTTTACTGTGAATAGAAACTATATAGTTTTCTGGTTCCAAACATTTGCATGATTAATACGTTTTTCATAGTTCTCTATGTAAACGCGTAATACATTTCAGAAGTCTATTTGTGCTTTACTTAATAGCGTTTCGTTGATAATTGAAAAATTAAAACCCTCTCGTTATCTATGACAGTCTCAACAAAAGTAATCTAACCATTACACTATGTAGTTAACATTGTATCAAAAGGAAGTGGTGAAGATGTATTACTTGACTCTTTTGTGATGTCACTCAAAAATAGAAATTTTTCAGTTACATTTAGAAGCAAGAGCAGCAAAAAATATCTCTCACGTAACACTGAAACGTATAAAATAATTCAACGAAAGGAAGATGAACTCGGAGACTACTTCATTATTTTTAGCACCGGTAAACTGCGGTTTCAACCAGATCCTGGAAGACGTCCAAATATCCTTTATCCTGATTTTCTGAACAAAAGTTCTTGGTCGGGTAATCACTGCGACTTGCCTCTCCCAACTAGTGCGTAAAAAAGATTCTTCTTCCTGGATGAAATGCTTTATACATCAATGTCAGCAGTTAGCATTTATTCATAAAAAGGGGGACAATATTAATCCCGATGCGCAATGACAAATATGTCATAACTGATATATATCGGTAGTCCTGAAATAGAAAAACGCCATTTTGCTTTTAAATTTGGCAGCAAGTACTCTGTGTATATTTATTATGACGAAAAGAGAAAATGGAACAACTATTTACCATAAATATTAATGCAGTTTCAGTCACGAAACGGATTTTGGATTTCAATGATTTTCCAATCCTGATTTTCTGAACAAAATTTCTTGGTCGGGAAATCACTGCGACTTGCCTCTCCCAACTAGTGGATAAAAAGAGATTCTTCTTCCTGGGTGAAATGCTTTGTGCATCAATGCCAGCTGTTAGCATTTATTCATAAAAATGGGGACACTCTTAATCCCTATGCGCAATGATAAATATCCTGGTTGTCCTAAATGATATAGTATATCGGTAGTCCTGAAGTAGAAAAACGAAATATTGCTTTTAAATTTGGCAGCAACAACTCCGTACATATTTATTATGACGAAAAGATAAATAGAACAACTGTTTACCATAAATATAATGCAGTTTCCCTAACAAAACGGATTTTGGACTTCAATGTTTTTCCAATCCTGATTTTCTGAACAAAAGTTCTTGGTCGGGTAATCACTGCGACTTGCCTCTTCCAACTAGTGCATAAAAAGAGACTTCAATTTTTTTTCAATCCCGATTTTCCAATCTTGATTTTTCAATCTTGATTGTCAGTTCTGATTTTCTGAACATAAGTTCTTTGTAAGGTAATCACTGCGATTGGCCTCTCCCAACTAGTGCATAAAAAGAGATTCTTCTACTTCCTGGATGAAATGCTTTATACATTAATATCAGCTGTTAGCATTTATTCATAAAAAGGGGGACACTATTAATCCCGATGCGCAATGACATGTATCCTAGATGTCATAACTGATATATATCGGTAGTCTTGAAGTAGAAAAACGCCATTTTGTTTTTAAATTGGGCAGCAAGTACTCCGTGTATATTTATTATGACGAAAAGAGAAAATGGTACAACTACTTACCATAAATATTAATGCACTTTCACTAACAAAATGGACTTTCGGCTTCAAAGTTTTTCCAATCCTGATTGTCAATCCTGATTTTCTGAACAAAAGTTCTTGATCGGATAATCACTGCCTCTCCCAACTAGTGCATAAAAAGAGATTCTTCTTCCTGGATGAAATACTTTATACATCAATGTCAGCTGTTAGCATTTATTCATAAAAGGGAGGACACTATAAATCCTAATGTGCAATGACAAATATACTGTATGTTATTACTGATATATAGCAGTAGTCCTGAAGTAGAAAAACGCCATTTTGCTTTTAAATTTAGCAGCAGGTACTCAGTGTATATTTATTATGACGAGAAGAGAAAATGGAACAACTATTTACTATAAATATTAATGTGCAGTTTCACTAACAAAACGGATTTTGAATTTCAATGTTTTTCCAATCCTGATTGTCAATCCTGATTTTCTGAACAAAAGTTTTTGGTCGGATAATCACTGCGACTTGCCTCTCCCAACTAGTGCATAAAAAGAGATTCTTCTTCATGGATGGAATGCTTTATACATCAATGTCAGCTGTTAGCATTTATTCATAAAAAGGGGGACACTATTAATCCCGATGTTTAATGACAAATATCCTGGACGTCATAACTGATATAGTATATCGGTAGTCCTGAAATAGAAAAACGCCATTTTGCTTTTAAATTTGGCATCAAGTACTCATTGTATATTTATTATGACGAAAAGAGAAAATCCGATAACTATTTACCATAAATATTAATGCAGTTTCACTAACAAAACGGATTTTGGACTTCAATGTTTTTCCAATCCTGATTTTCTGAACAAAAGTTCCTGGTCGGGTAATCACTGCGACTTGCCTCTCCCAACTAGTGCATAATAAGAGATTCTTCTTCCTGGATGAAATGCTTTATACATCAATATCAGCTGTTGGCATTTATTCATAAAAAGGGGGACACTATTAATCCCGATGCGCAATGACAAATCTCCTGGATGTCATAACTGATATAGATCACTAGTCCTGAAGTAGAAAAACACCATTTTAGTTTTAAATTTAGCAGAAAGTTCTTCGTGTATATTTATTATGACGAACCGAGAAAATGGGACAACTATTTACCATAAATATTAATGCAGTTTAACTAACAAAACGGATTTTGAACTTCAATGTTTTTCAGAAATTTTATTTTCTCCCCTGAAAAATAAAGTTACCAAACTCTTATTAGATGAGTAAGTTATAATCTCTGATTTGGAAACTTGGTCTGTAACTAAGAATGGGTAACTAAGAATACAAAATGGTAGTTTAGTCAGGATCCTTCGGGTTGTAAAAAAAAGAGACGTTTAGGGACAACATATGAACTTGGAAATTCATAAACCCATTAGAGAGTCTGATAAAATAATAAAAAAAAGTATTAAAAGTAAAAAAAAAGAAGTAGCTGTGCTGTTCATATCGGGAAATTTGGTAAAGAAAGTTTCATTGCCATGCCTTTTAAGTGCCTTAAGATATGGAGGCCTAAACTTTGTCTAATTGTTTCAATTGAATCAGACTGAGTGATGGCCAAATGGTTAGATCTTATCTTTAGGAATTATGGGAACCCCTGTTATGGTTCGACGATTCTTGCAGTAGTATCCGCAGGGATCACATCGTATATAAAACCATGCTTAAAAGGAATTCACAAGGTGCAATTAAAATAAAACAACTAGATCTAAACACAGGTATTTATTTAAGATAGTATAATGAAACTCTTATATAGGCAGACAACATCACCAGATATTTTCATATTTACATAGATGATGTGTTGCCCAAAATAAAACTACGATAATTATAAAACTTTACAAATATCAATACAGATGAATGAATTCGTCTTACAGTATGTGAAAATACATTACAATATATAAATTATATACACAATTTACAAAGACTGAACACTACTTCAACAGCTTTTATCAGAAATGATGCGTATGACGTCAATCTTCGACAAATTGCGTGATCACCACAGAATAATGCAAAATTAATTCCGTTACTGGATCATCAAGCAATAAAAACACAATACGAAAAACAAATTAATGTTCAATTTTACTGCGAATTATGCATTTTTCCAAATTTTCTCTATTTGTATTTTTTCTCTTCATTTTGGGGGTTTGTGTCAATATAGAAGACACTATTTACAAAGACTGAACATTACGTCAACAGCCTTAATCAGAAATAAGGCGTGTGACATCAATCTTCGACAAATTGCGTGATCACCACAGAATAATGCAAAAATAATAATTCCGTTACTGGAACATCAAGTAATAAAAACACAATACGAAAAACAAATTATTGTGTAATTTTACACCGAATTACATTTTTCCAAATTTTCTCTATTGTATTTTTCTTTTTCATTTTGGGGTTTGTGCCAATGTATTTAAATTATATACAAGACAGTATTTACAAAGACTGAACATTACTTCAACAGCCTTAATCAGAGAAATGATGCGTATGACGTCAGTCTTCGGCAAATTGCTTGATTACCACAGACTAATGCGAAAATAATAATTCCGTTACTGGAACATCAAGTAATAAAAACAGAATTCTAAAAACAAATTAATGTTCAATTTTACTGCGAATCATGCATTTTTCCAAATTTTCTCTACTTGTATTTTTTTCATTTTGGGGTTTGTGCCAATGTATTTAAATTATATACAAGACAGTATTTACAAAGACTGAACATTACTTCAACAGCCTTAATCAGAAATGATGCGTATGACGTCAGTCTTCGGCAAATTATGTGATCACCACAGAATAATATAAAAATAATTCCGTTACTGGAATATCAAGTAATAAAAACGCAATTCTAAAAACAAATTAATGTTCAATTTTACTGTGAATTGTACATTTTTCCAAATTTTCTCTCACTTGTATTTTTTTTCATTTTGGGGTTTGTGCCAATGTATTTAAATTATATACAAGACAGTATTTACAAAGACTGAACATTACTTCAACAGCCTTAATCAGAAATGATGCGTATGACGTCAGTCTTCGGCAAACTGCGTGATCACCACAGAATAATGCAAAAATAATAATTCCGTTACTGGAACATCAAGTAATAAAAACAGAATTCTAAAAAATTAAATTGTTTAGTTTTACTCCAAATTATGCATTTTTCCATATTTTCTCTACTTGTATTTTTCCTTTTCATTTTGGGGTTTGTGCCGATGTATTTAAATTATATACAAGACACTATTTACAAAGACTGAACATTACTTCAACAGCCTTAATCAGAAATGATGCGTATGACGTCAGTCTTCGGCAAATTATGTGATCACCACAGAATAATATAAAAATAATTCCGTTACTGGAATATCAAGTAATAAAAACGCAATTCTAAAAAATTAATGTTCAATTTTACTGCGAATCATGCATTTTTCCAAATTTTCTCTACTTGTATTTTTTTCATTTTGGGGTTTGTGCCAATGTATTTAAATTATATACAAGACAGTATTTACAAAGACTGAACATTACTTCAACAGCCTTAATCAGAAATGATGCGTATGACGTCAGTCTTCGGCAAATTATGTGATCACCACAGAATAATATAAAAATAATAATTCCGTTACTGGAACATCAAGTAATAAAAACGCAATTCTAAAAACAAATTAATGTTCAATTTTACTGCGAATCATGCATTTTTCCAAATTTTCTCTACTTGTATTTTTTTCATTTTGGGGTTTGTGCCAATGTATTTAAATTATATACAAGACAGTATTTACAAAGACTGAACATTACTTCAACAGCCTTAATCAGAAATGATGCGTATGACGTCAGTCTTCGGCAAATTGCGTGATTACCACAGACTAATGCGAAAATAATAATTCCGTTACTGGAACATCAAGTAATAAAAACAGAATTCTAAAAAATTAAATTGTTTAGTTTTACTCCGAATTATGCATTTTTCCAAATTTTCTCTACTTGTATTTTTTTCATTTTGGGGTTTGTGCCAATGTATTTAAATTATATACAAGACAGTATTTACAAAGACTGAACATTACTTCAACAGCCTTAATCAGAAATGATGCGTATGACGTCAGTCTTCGGCAAATTATGTGATCACCACAGAATAATATAAAAATAATTCCGTTACTGGAATATCAAGTAATAAAAACGCAATTCTAAAAACAAATTAATGTTCAATTTTACTGCGAATCATGCATTTTTCCAAATTTTCTCTACTTGTATTTTTCCTTTTCATTTTGGGGTTTGTGCCGATGTATTTAAATTATATACAAGACACTATTTACAAAGACTGAACATTACGTCAACACTTTTAATCAGAATTGATGCGTATGACGTCAATCTTTGGCAAATTGCGTGATTACCACAGACTAATGCGAAAATAATAATTCCGTTACTGGAACATCAAGTAATAAAAACAGAATTCTAAAAAATTAAATTGTTTAGTTTTACTCCAAATTATGCATTTTTCCATATTTTCTCTAGTTGTATTTTTCCTCTTCATTTTGGGGTTACTTCAACAGCCTTAATCAGAAATTATGCTTATGACGTCACTCTTCGGCAAATTGCGTGATCACCACAGAATAATGCAAAAATAATAATTCCTGGAACATCAAGTAATAACTCAACTCTAAAAAACTAATGTTTAATTTTATTCCAAATTATGCATTTTTCCATATCTTCTCTATTTGTATTTTTCCTTGTAAACATGCGTGTAATCCCCATAATTCGTTTTCAGTGGAAGTTGTGTGATACTGCAGACAAACATCCATCTGTAAACAAATAATAGCGTAAATAATGAGTATTGTATAAATATCCTACAAGATATCGACTTTGTGCTGGAATAGAGTGAAAAGGCTATACAGCGTTAATAAGGTAAAGCCTAATCCAATTATCTGGTCAATATGTTTTATAGAAACGATTTGGCAAAATGACTTTTATCTTGCTGCATAAAATTAAACACCATACTTAGAAGAATAAGCAAATGAGGAATTATGTTTCCCTTTTAAAGCTATTGGATCACGAAAACGTCCAAATGTTTGCTCTTTCTAGGAACAATCTGTTAACGATGAAGAATGTCTCTCAAATCGTACAAAAATTATTCTCGCATTGTAAATAGTATGTGTTTAGACTTTCCAAACTATTTAAATCTTTTTTTAAGCGAGGTGGGTATATACTGAGGCACAGTGGTATCCAAATTCGTAAATCGCAACAAGGCAGAAATACATGATTGTTTTTGGATTCATTTCCCTCTATTTTATTTCTTTCAAAATGGCAACAAGTACACTTTTTTACATATATCAGTTTGTTGTCTATAAAAGCAATCAACAATCTTTATGTATAAAATTCTTCTGTCCATGTGTTGGCAATAGAACTCCTCCTAAAATGCTCTACTGATTTTGATGAAATTTTGTGTATGTCATTAAGTTGATTCGAGAATGGTTTTGATTCACAATTTGATCCGATAAAATTTTTTTTTTGTTATTAAAAATCAAGAATTGCGCACTTATTGAGATTATTATAATTTCCCTTGAAACCTTTCACTGCCAACGTATCTGTAGAGGTCAGAGCAACAGAATTCAGTACCAAAAGTCCCAGGATCGAATCCCCTTACCGGCGATGTGGGAATTTTATTTTAATCTAATTACATTTGTAATGACTGTACGCGTGGTGCATGAAATATTTTTTAAATTTTTTTCCTTACTTTTCATCAAAGCGGTCCGATTTATAATTTAATTTAAAACTTTTCACACTTTTTGGATTTACATCGTTAAAACAGGACGACGTCTGTCGGGTCATCTAGTTTCAATAAAATTATATTGGTTGTTTTTATATCTTGACGTCTACTTGTTAAATTTTTTTAGCAATAATTGCAATAATCTGAACAACGTGTTTCTTTACCAAAATAAGTAAAAATAATATATGATCTGGCTAGAACCATACAAAGCTATTTGTACAATATCATTAATACAATTTAAATTATAATTTGACTAAAAAATAAGGGTACAAAAATGTAAGTATGAAATCGTGTTAATAAGAGAAAAGACATGCATAAACGAATTCTAACAAAACTATTGTACCTATAAGACCAATTAAAATAGCAAAAAATTTGATTTTATTAAGATTTGTTATTTTAATTAATGAATTTCAAATGCATTTTATGTATTTTTCAAAACAGAATAATTGTAAATATTCTTCAGAAATTTATTGAATCAGAGGGGAATTTAATTTTTAAAGGCTAATATATTATTGCTAAAAAAAGTATTGCATAAATGAAAATTATATCGAATAATTTTATATTCATAATAAAAATCAAAATATTCTTAATTCCAAAATTTTTTAGTTATAAAATATTAAGTTGTTTCGCGTAACTTTTTACAAAAACAATTAGCAAGAAGAATTAATATAGAAAATTACACGACCAAAATAAAAGTACAAAAAATATGCATTTATGAGTTCAGTAAAATTAATTGAATATTTCTTTACCAGAAGAAGGAAGGAAATCATTTGCTTTTTTTATTTTAAAATGAAAATCTCGAGAGAAAAATTAATCCAAAATATAAAAGATATCAATGCTAAGGAAACTGGTACTTTAAGTATTAGACATAAAAAGACGAATTTCAGGCAATTTTGAGAATACATATTCTTTGGTGTTTTATTTACGATGCATCACTTTTGGTAGAGCATAGTACCTTTTAATTAATCAGAAGACTTTAACAGCCTTTATTTATTCCTCATAATTTGAAAAGTTCTATTCGTTTTATTTTCAGCAAGTATTTAAATAAACATAACTTCTAAAAATTGTTAAGGCTGAACGAGTGCCTATTGGTTAGGGTGCTGGCCTTCGGTACTGGAGTTCGTAGTCCCGGTCTCATTAGCCCTCGTGTTGCAAAAAGTAGACTGTAGCACTCCAAACCAAACCAAACCAAAAATTGTTAAATTTTGTCATTTCAAGTAATATTTTCTATACAAGCATAAAATGTATATACTATAGAAAATTTACACGATACCATAATTAATAAATTAGAAACTAAGATATATCAAAATGAAGCTAAATACTTTTTTGGTTCTGTGAACTATTCTGTAAGCCTTAAGGGGAAATAGTCACTTTTGAAACTTAAAAATCTTTCATTCTAAGTCTTGCCGAACGCTGGCCGATTGGTTAGGTCGCTGATCGTTGGTACAGGATTTCGTGGGTTCGAATCCCACTGTGACATGGATGTTCGTAGCCGTTCGGAATCGGCTTTAAGCAGTAGGTCCCGGTCTCATTAGCTCTCGTGTGCAAAACAGTAGACCGTTGCGCTCCAAACCAAACCAAAACCAATGATTCTAAGTCTTATTTTTATTCATCATGAAACAAAGATCTGCTCAGAGAACAAAACTTTGTAAACGAAGACTTTTTGAACAAAGACTTTTTAAGAGCGCTCTAGCTTTCAAAAAAATATTAATTTTTTTGTTTTTTCAAGTAGTATACATTGCAAAATAATATGTTGTTATTTAAGCTTTATTTTAGCTTTTACATGGATGTGTGAGAGTTTTCTAAAAAAAATGGCTAAACAGTTCGTATGGCAGATAATTTCATGGTGTTTCTGTGAGTTAGTAAACAAAATAGAGAGTAATAGATGCGGATTACATAGGCTAGACATAGTTGCCTTAGACGTTGAAATGGATGTCCAACATTCCAAGAGGTGATAGATACCTGGATGAGAAAACTTCGGGGCTTGACTGTGGAACCAGCTTTCAAAGGTACCTTGAACTTCATTATTGTTTTTAAATCGTTGTCCCTTCAGAGATTTTACAAAAAGTGTACAAAAAGACCTGTAAGTGACAAGATGAGAGGTCAGGGCTGGCAGGGTTGTTGTTCTCACATTTTTAGCCTTTTTAAATAGTAAAATTTGTGGTTTACAACTATTGATGGCATCCATGATGTAAACAATATCTCTGAGCTTTCTCCTACACTACCAATTAAACTACTGCCGTCATCTAGTGGTATAGTGTTTATTTCTGGCAATCTATAGAGGTAATTCGTAGAACCCTCTATTGAGACATACGTCGTCTTCTGTACTTTAACAGGATGACGCAAACACGGTAGTCTCACCTTCATTTCAGTGACTATGCGTTGAGATTGTCCCTACTCTACTACTTAAGCTACTATTGTAATATGATCACACAGCGTTCATTTCTTGCAATTTATAGTGCTTTCTATTGAGACATACGTAATCTTCTGTTTCTAACATGATTGGTGCGAAGACAGCACTACCACCTTCCTTTAAGTAACTCATTAAACTTGTTCCTACGCCGTCTCTTAAACTACGGTTGTTATATGGTGATATGACGTTCATTTCTGTCAATCTAAAGAACCTTTCATTTGAGGCATGCGTCGTTTTCTGTATCTAACGTGATGGTAAAAATACGGCAGTATTATATTCTTTTGGGTGACTCATATCTGAAAAACAAGAACTATATTCCCTTAAGCATAGCAGTATTTATTCATAATATTTATGATTCAAGACATGAACTGCGTTGTTCAGAATTGCATGGAATTATAATTTATTACGAAATAGTTCTAGGAGTAAAAGATATCCAAATACAAAACTTGCAGACTAAGCTATTCTGGCCATAATAAATTTACTTAATTTTCAGAACTTTATTCTTCTCCATGCTAACACTAAATTAGACCCTTCATGTTGGAGCTTCAGTTAAAAAAAAAAAACTCAAGTAATAACGACAATAAATATTGTGGAAAATACGTAATTAGTTTTACTAAACTTTACTACAAAATATTTCTAACCACATATTTACTCCATAAATATATAGCTCTAGATGAATCTGCTGAATAAGAAAAAAAAATATAAAAGAAAACTTGTTACTTCCAGCATTTTTCCTTTTAATACTTGTTAAGACCTAGCGTAAGAAAACTTAACTCTCCTAAATATAAATCTTCCCTGTGGAACGCCGACTATTTGGGAAAGAAGTTTTGAAAAATCGAAGCTCCTGAAATGTCGAATCAGAATATCCATCATTCGCGGCACCTATTTTTATGTCCCCTCGAATTTCAGTCACGTCGGCAAGGGATGTCAACCGAAGAACGGTAAAGTGCGTAGGAGGTAAATTTTGAATAATGGGGATTTCCGATTTCCACAGAGTCTGACACAATTTCTGATTTTGGAGGCATTTTACCACTCGTGCCAGATAAAGTTATTTTGAAATAGTTATTCCAAGATATCTCTTCTAAAAAGTTTTTCTACTCAAAATCTTTCATTATATACACACACAGGGAAAGACTGGTATGCTGATAAGGAGACAGATTAATAGTGCAATTTATTAGTTACATTTTGCTTATATATGAATAACAGATATATTATAAAATATTAATACGTTGCAGTTGTATTATATTTGTTTTTAAATTCACTTTTACAATTAGATTTCTATCGTGTAGTGTACACAATATAAGAACAAGGATTTACATATCGTAGTTCACAGCCGAAACATGGTTGATTGGTTAGGGTTCTGGCCTTCGGTACCAGAGATCATGGGTTCGAATCCCACACGGGCATGGATGTTCGTAGCCGTTCGGAATGGGCTTTAAGCTGTACTCCCTGTCTCATTAGCCCTCGTGTTGCAAAATGTATACCGTATCACTCCAAACCAAACCAAACCAAATTATCGTAGTTAACAACAGTGCAAGATATACGACCATAGAATGCTTTCATGTATTGTTAAAAATATAATTTTATGGAAGGATAAATTTTCGAGGAACCCCTCTGACTGTTATATCATTGATTCATTAGACATGTACTGTTTCTTCTACGCCATGAATAATCATATACAGTACGTCATAAACAGTACACATACGCCATGTACTGTTTCAATTATGAAAATCAATCCTAAATGTTAACGTAGTACATGGTTACTTTGATTTAGAAAGTTATCTTTATTTTCAAGGAACTTTCGAGAATTTTCAAAAATTATTCGAGGAACCCCTCTGACTGTTATATCATTGATTCATTAGACATGTACTCTTTCTTCTACGCCATGAATAATTATATACAGTAAGTCATAAACAGTACACATACGCCATGTACTGTTTCAATTATGAAAATCAATATTAAATGTTAACGTAGTACATGGTTACTTCTATTTAGAAAGTTATCTTTATTTTCAAGGAACTTTCGACAATTTTTTTAAATTTTCGAGGAACCACTCTGTTATATCATTGATTCATTAGACATGTATTGTTTCTTCTAAGTCATTAAAATCATATACAATGCGTCATAAACAGTACAAGTATATCATGTACTGTTTCAATTTTGAAAATCAATCCTAAATGTTAACATAGTACATGGTTACCTTGATTTAGCGAGTTGTCTTTATTTCCATGTCTTTGGCGACAAAATCATTATGATTTAAGAAATTTCGAGAAGGGCGTTAAACCAGAATTTTCTTGAAAGTACAACACCTACTTCAAGATATATAAAAATAAGTTAGAATCAGTAGAGATCGAATAATGATAGGGAGCAGGTGTGACTATATTGATAATGTAGAAGCAGTTGCTGGCATTTGCAGCATATTAGTACTTATTTGCATCTTTAAATCCGGGTAATCCAGTGTAATTGAACTATTTTTTTAATAAAAGTTAATTTGCTATTAATAAAATGCTAATACAAAGATTGAAAAACCATAGCTCGTCCCAATACTTATATATAGCATATATATTAATGTATTTATTGATCCTAGAATTGCAGAAGGAAGTAAGTCACATTAAGTCTGTGTCACTTGCATGAAATTACAGTGAATCTAATTTTCTTATTTGCCTAAGGGGAAATCCATACGTACGGCGACTTTTAAAAAAGATCTTATGACATAAATCAGTCTGTTTTTATGTGTAAATGCCAGCACACAGTAGTTTCCTTGATTTTATTATTCCATATTTTTACGTTTTTTCTTCATTAAATATATTTACAAAAAAGAAAGTAATTATTTTCAAAGATCGATTAAAATAATCTTGCGAATATCTTGTTCTTTATAAAAAATATTTAAAACTTCCATTACCTTTTTAGTCAATATGAATAGTGAAAAATCATATGTTAAGACACATTTCGGGTAAGTGAAAAATAAAACGATGTGTTTCGAAAATATTACGAAATTTATTCTAAAAATTCCAGAACAAGTTTTATTCGATTTCTGGAACATCAAAATTTAAAAATGCTTTTTTCCCCAAAAAGTCTTATTTTGTATTTAACCACACGTTAAAAATAAAGGAATAAATATTTTACTTTCTTTTACATGCATATAACATTTGAGAAAATATGCTGATTTGGGAGAAAGGGGAATGAATCGCTTTTAGATTTTCATTAAGGAAAACATTTGAAAATGTCTGAAATCGAGTTACGTAAGTATACGGATGAAGAGATTTATAAAAGAAAATTTACGCATTCAATTTGTAAGATGGCATATCTGCTAGAATAACATTTCAATAGAGGAAAAATTTGAAAAGTGTAGAAGAAAAAAAATGACTCGGAAAACAATTCAGCATCTTTTCGGATCAGGTGTTCCATTCGATGTTGCAGCCTTGGGCATTGCTGAATGTGTAATAAATTGACGAAACAAATATTGGTGTATATTTTGTATATTTATATAAAGAGCTAAAAATAACTTTACGTAGTTCATAATGGTCTGACGTTTATGTATTCTTGTGTATGAGTATGTATCAGTAAGTGTTTCGGTTGATGTTAGCGTTAAGGTCTAATTTTTTGCTACACCAGGGATACTGAAACCACTACTTACTTCTCAAAGCCGATTTTAAACAATACACAAATGTCTGAATGTGTGATCGCTCTTATGTGTTTAGTTAATATTAGATCACAACTGTACATAGAGGGTGTCCAAGAAAGGTGTCCCCAACTTTAAAATTACTTAAGATGAAAACAAAGATAGTGTGAGAGTGCAGCTATGTTTTACATAAGGTTTGCGAAACTGATTTGCTCACCGCACTAGCACGTTGTGGGTTGCATGCCCAAGTATTATTTCCCAGCTCCAGGAAGCGTGTGGTGTGAAAATGCTTCCACTTAAACTTCACCAAGTTTTGGAGAGTTGTGATTGGTCTCCAGGAGGCAATTCAGGACCATCCTTAGAGTCCCGGTTCTTCTGGACAGAGCCGGGAAAGGACGCATTGTCCACAGGACAATGGAACAACGAACGCATCAGCACAGGATAATGGAAAAACTCTACGGTTGCTGAAGTAGTTGTTCCGAAGGAAGTAAAAGAGTGGACTTTGGCAATTTTTTTCTTTCAGGTGTAGCACGTGTAGTGCTTCTTTTACTTTTTAATTTATATATATATATATATATATATATATATATATATATATATATATATATATATATATATTTTTTAGCTTATTTCCTTGTCTTTTGTTCTATATTTGAATATTGTAATATAGTTCAGTGGCATTTTACTATAATTAAGGACGATATAAAGAAAATTCGGGTTATTAATGGCTTTGAAATAACAACAGCAATGTACTACACCACAGCAGATAGATAGAAGAATGGCACAAACAGTATGTTGATTGTGAATGCTGTAAGAATTTTATAAGGAAGTTTGAAAATAAAGTCCACACTATAGTAATATTTTTAGTTGTGAGGACCTAGTTCACAATGTAACTTACACGCAGCAGTCATGTCAGGAAAGCTTCTAAATAGGACACTAAAATCAACCAAATGTTTTAGTAAAAACCCACTTTCTTCATATTTAACAATCGAAACATCTAATACAGCTAAGTCACAAATATGTATCTGTTTATTTAGAGAAATGCTACCTGAAAAGGGGTAACATGGCTAATTTCTCTAAAGATATTGTCACGAAGATTCGAATGAACACACCGCTTAACTTAACAGATGAATTTATTGAAGCTAAGTAGCAACTCGCAACTTTACAAGATTGGGAAGTTCCTTACAACTAGTGGGTATCAGCTTTTATACCCGAACAGAATATTCGAGATAGAACTAATTTACATATTAAAGAAAGATCTAGAATGTTCAAGAACATAAGGAAACAATAAATAACATTTTTAAATTAAATATCCGTACTTTGGATAAACCGCCATGGCAAGCATCGAACCCACAATCTTCGGGCCTGTATCGCGTGCTTTGACCATTCGGCCACTCAGCTCGTTGGCTAAGCTTCTTTATGCGGCAATATTATATAACAGCGGTTTTTCTGTGACATGTAAAAATTAACTTTGCGACAAAAATGTATACACCGTTATAACATATAGGAAATAAAAAAAAAAAGATTTTCAGTTTTTCCCGGACGAATTTATAACTGGTTTCTAAAAAATCTAATGATGCCACACGTAGCATTTATTAATTCAAGTGTTAGTTTTAAGAAGTGTGAAAAGCCTGCAATCTCATAATATCACGTTCTTGGTTTTAATTTTATATTCTATATTTCGTTAGCTTTCTTTTCTATATTGGCAAGGGATATATGATACTATATTTCTCCACATAGTTCTTACCCTCTCGAATCATTGTTTAAGCTCATAATAATACTAAAATTTAAAGTAGAATTTTTAAAACAACTGACATTTAGATTCCTTGTATATTTAATTTCTATTTAAATTTCGTGATATACTTGACATTTTCTTCAATTCAAATCTTAAATTTGCTTTCATCGCAATTTACATTTTAATCGGAATTTATTCATTTCATTTCATTATGAATCATTGTTGTTACATAAAATAGCTTTAAATTAAAGCTATTCACTGTACAAGAAGCGTTAAGTGAACTCGAGGGAGATGTTAATTGTCGCCTTTAAAATTTCGAAGAGATTGACACTATACTTTCTCTTGTTAATTTAATGTTTTCATGTATATGTGGGGATCGTTGAATCTGTGAATAGGAATTTTATCATGACTGATTAGATAATATTGTCTAGAGAGGTGTCTAGTGAAACAAACATTACTGAATAGTTAGCTTATTGCATTAATTATACAGATTCCACTGTTAGTTTGTCAATGCAATCCTAATAACAACTAAACAGTTTTATAATATTGAATAAATTTGAATAATTTAACCTTTTGAAGGGCACTGGTATATATAATATACCGGCTGTTAATTTTTTCGCCGAATTATACAGAAAAAAACTTTTTGATACATAAAACTATTGACACTTAAGTTTTCTTTCCTTCTTTTAATTATCCCTTTCAAAACTTGCTTTTAATATCAGGCTATATCTAAACCAGATTCTAAAAGCAAAAATTCGGTATTTCAAAGTTAAGACTTTAAAATAAAAATACCTATTTAACTCCACTTAAAATTTTTTATATATATTTTTATATAACCCTTTGATTAAAATTATTATTTATTTTTCCAGTATTATTAAAAAATGTGTCATTTTCATGCTGTTCCAAGGAAGGTGATTACATAATCAAATTACCACTTGTTTATTCTTCAAATAATATAATTTATTTTTCATATACATCATACTAAAAAAAAGCCATAGATGACATTTATAAACTTATTTCATTGAAAACCAAAGAGTTTCTATGCGAATTCCTTAAAGGGTTACACCTCAGAATTAAATTTTATTTCTATCAAAATTTTACAGATCAAATTGGATAAAACTATATTGTGTTTTCATGTATTTGTGGCGAATGAGTTTGACATCAGAATAGGGTACCCCCACAAACTTGGCGATAAAGCTCTAAAAATGGCAACCTAACCTTTTTGGCAGCTGGAAAAATACTTATTTACTTCAATGAGAAATAAAACCTCAAATACTTTAGCCGTAGGAAAATCTTTAAACACTCCAGTCATAAAACTGGCATTCAGAAATCTAAGAAAAAACCCTCAAAGATCTTTCAATATATGAGAGAAATGAAGAAATGTTTACATTTCCGTCGAGTTATTTTAAGGAATAGTTGGGAAACTAAAACGAAATTTGTTCTTTAAAAAAGCTCTTAAATACATCTTAAACGTATATCATGGCGATTCAGCAATACCTTTAGAAAAAAGGGAAGAAAAAAATCGCAAGGAATGTTTTAAAATTTGCATATAACCGTAAAACAAAGCTTGTTAAAGCAAACATTTCTATTATTTAAGAACCATTATTTAGAACAGAAAATGGAAAGTTCATTAAATCTAAACAAATATCCCATTTCTTTATTTTAAAATAAAAAAAAACTTAAAGCCTGTGGTACTTAAAACATTTTTCTAATATGTAAAATTTACTCAAGTTTTTCATGCATTTTCGAGGAGTAAAAAATGACATTCTTTTCAAGTTGTCTAGTAAAATTTAGTAAACAGCCGAAAAGCTTCATTTAGCTGAAAGCATTTTTCATATAAAATTATACAACATTTATTCTTATTTTAAGTATTATGTAATTTGTGGCTACAATAAAGAGATGCTCTGTATATTAATAACGTTATGAATATTTAAAATTAAAAAAGTTTATATTTTACCATTAGAGTGTTATATTTTAGTTGTCTATAGGCGTATATTTTACGTGCATCTTTTCTCTTCGAAACCATTTGCTGTGTTTATATTTTAACATTATAGTGTTATTTTAGTTGTCTACATTTATACAAGCATATTATTAAATACAAGCATCTTTTCTTTTCTAATTAAGTCTATATTTTAGATTTCCAAATCCCAGTGTTATTTCAGTTGTCTACTTACACCTGTTATGTACACACACCTATTTTATTCTAAATCATTTTAAACATATTAGTGTTATTTTAGTTGTCTTATTACAGCTTGTTGTATACACACTTTTTTCTTTAAAACCATTTGCCGAATTTAAATTTTATCATTAAAGTATTATTTTAGTTGTCTGATTAGAGTGTGTTGCGTACACTCACTTTTTCCTTTAAAACCATTTGCCGAATTTATATTTTAGCATTACAGTGTTATTTTAGTTGTATACATTTATACGTGTTATTTACACACCTCATTCTCTTAGAAATCATTTGGTGAGTTCATATTTTACCATCTCATTGTAAGTTTAGTTGTCAGCTTATATGCGTGTTATTTACACACCTTATTCACTTCGAAATCATTTGGTGAGTTCATATTTTACCATCTCACTGTAAGTTGAGTTGTCAGCTTACATGTGTGTTATTTACACACCTTATTATCTTCGAAATCATTTGGTGAAGTCATATTTTACCATCTCACTGTAAGTTTAGTTGTTAGCTTATATGCGTGTTATTTACACACCTCATTCTCTTAGAAATCATTTGGTGAAATCATATTTTACCATCTCACTGTAAGTTTAGTTGTCAGCTTATATGCGTGTTATATAAACGATTCTATTTCCTTCAAAATCATTTCCAAAAGTATGATATTTTACAATAAAATAATTTATAGGTTTTTAAGCTCGTAGTTTCTACTTTTCATTCAGCAGTCGGGTAATATGAAGAACAGGAGGGACTAACGAAAGTCTTTTCCGTTTTTATGTTTCCTACGGCTCTCCATTTTTATAAAACACGTCACTTTTTGGTGAAACTTCTGGAGCAGCCAGCAGTTAAGATAACAAAGCGACATCTTACTGGAAATTTTTCTGATCTAAATATAGTTCGTGTGTGTCCCTCCGGAGAATCTCAGTCTGTCATCATCGCTGATAAGGCACGATTAGTCACATTTTTTGGTTCCCCCTTTTCTCTCAATCACAGCTCTTCCTTTTAAACGGTTCATTATGTCCTTTCAAAGGGCGTCCACCAGAGTCTGCGACTCCTCATCCGTCTCATGACATTCTTCTCCGTCCCCCCCCCTCTTCCAACTATCGACTAGAAGAGGAGCAAAGATCAAGATTACGCTTCGGCCATATTTGGTCAAATAAATTTATAGAAATTAGATTTTTCGTATATTTTCAATATACTTCAGATAATTTATCTGAATTGAAATCTGAATTTTGAATTTGAAATCTGAATTTCAAAAAGAAAATCTAGTAGCAATAATACACAACAGGTTTGTTCATGTATGAAGTTGAAATCTGAATATTATTTATTAAATTACCGGGATACTGGTTACGATTTAGAGTAACCGCACGTCATGAGGTATATTAACTTTGTTAAATAAACAATAGAAAGTTGTTTGTTTTCCAAAGTATTTTTTCCTTAACAACGATAAATACACAGTAACGTCAGCTTTAGTATTTGTAATTTGATTCGCTGGATATCGTATCTAGATTTCTAATGTCTACGACTGGAGGGTGAGCTCCCTTTCAAAAATACTTGTTCTGCAGATATTTTTTAAAGTCTTTCTAGAATATTAAATTCTTGTTAAAATTTTCTAAATTTGTATTAAAAGACCACCAAAATTTCAAACAAACAATTTAAAAGTATCTTTCTTACGTATCTTTTTAATAAGCTAAAAAGTAATGTTTAAAATTGGTGTAAAAGAGGCATTAGAGCTAAAGCGCTTTTGAAATAATAAGTTTTAAAAAGGATTAATTTTTACCTTGAAATTAATATCGCTTTAACACAAATACATTACTAATGTTATATTAAATGTTTAAGCAGATTGAAATCCAAATGAGTTAGTTTTAAAAGTCTACTGTTGACTTCATGATATCAATTAGCTGTTTTAATTTTTCTAACCTCAAGACTGTAAAGTTCCTAATATGCGAGTTTAATATTTTCAAAGCAAATTGCAGGTTTCAAGGAGAATTAGTTTCTAGATTTTATTTTATACCTGAAAATTGGCTATTAAAATGTTGATCCTGAAATCGTATATTTATAATTTAGTTCATCAAAGATTTTGTAAATTTAGACGATGTTTTATTGCATGGATGATAACAGGTATTAGAATGGCATATAACTAAATTTTATGCTACTGTCTTTAATATTTTTTTAAATAAAAATAAATGTATTGTGATTCAAACTGATGTGCAAAGAGATTATTATTAAAGCGCTTTTGAATAATAACTAAAAAAATAATTTTTTACCTTGAAATTAATATCGCTTTAACACAAAACTCTGTAGTACAATGACATATTAAATGTTAATTGGATTAAAAAATCAAAATTATTTGGTTTTAAAAGTCTACTGTTGACTTCATTAAATATTTGTCTTTATTTTCTAACCAAGACTGTAAAGTTATAATATGCGAGATTTTTATTGGCAGTCTTGCAGTTTCAAAGGTATCATTCATAGAATTATAATATCTAGGTATTAATGTTTATAGAAAATTAGGTTTATTAAAAGTTGCATCAGCTAAAATGTAAGAATTTGTCATGCGACATCGATTAACAATACGGCTTGATAAAGTACTTTAGTGTATGCAGGTGAGGATTTGTTAAACATTAACTTTTGATATTTTTTTTTAAATAAAAATTGTTAATTAAAGTGATATGTGTAAAACTTTAATACGAAATTTATTATATAAAAATAATGTATAAATAAACTAAAAATAATAGTATATATTTATATATAAATTATAAAAATATATATATTTTTAATAATGATTATATTAAATATATTTTATATATTTTAAAAGAACATAAAGTTAAATATTTGTTTATTAAATGTATATTTGATGTATTATTAAAAATGTATGTATAATAATAAATATGTATGTATTATATTGTATCTTGTATGATATATATGTATACATATTAGATAATAGAATAATTGATTTAATAAATATGTATACATGTATGTATATATATATGTATACATGTATATATATATATGTATACATATGTATGTATATATATGTATACATATGTATGTATATAAGTATACATATGTATATGTATATATATGTATCTATGTATATATATGTATACATATGTATGTATATATATATGTATATGTATATATGTATATATGTATACACATATGTATGTATATATATATGTATATATGTATGTATATATGTATGTATACATGTATGTATATATATATATGTATGTATACATGTATGTATATATATATATGTATACATATGTGTGCGTATATATATATGTATACATATGTATGTATATATATATATGTATACATATATATATATATATATATGTATACATATGTGTGTATATATATGTATACATATGTATGTATACATATGTATGTATATATATATGTATATATATGTATATATATGTATATATATGTATATATATGTATATATATGTATGTATATATATGTATACATATGTATGTATATATATGTATACATATGTATGTATATATATGTATACATATGTATGTATATATATGTATACATATGTATGTATATATATGTACATTTATGTATGTATATATATGTATACATATGTATGTATATATATGTATACATATGTGTGTATATATATATGTATACATATGTGTGTATATATATGTATACATATGTGTGCGTATATATATATATATACATATGTGTGTATATATATATGTATACATATGTGTGTGTATACATATGTATATATATATGTATACATATGTGTGTATATATATATGTATACATATATGTGTATATATATGTATACATATGTGTGTATATATATATGTATACATATGTGTGTATATATATGTATACATATGTGTGTATATATATGTATACATATGTATGTATGTATATGTATACATATGTATGTATAATATATGTATACATATGTATATATATATATATGTATATGTATATATGTATACATATATATGTATATATATGTATATGTATACATATATATGTATATATATGTATATGTATACATATATATGTATATATATGTATATGTATACATATATATGTATATATATGTATATATATATTACAATGAGGAATCTAGTACATTCTAATAGTTCCAAAGGTTAAGTTAATTTTAAATCTTCTATCCTTAAAATATTTATTTTAAAAAAGATGTTTTTTCTAAATCTCAAACCATTTAATTATTTTTTATTATCTGGTATCGGAATTTTCAAGATTTACTTCAGTTACTGAAAAACTTCAGTAACTTTATTTTCTTGAGTTGCCTGTTTGCGAACAACACAGAAAATTTATTAACAATATACACAATTTTTTAGCTGAAAAGCAATTTAGTTAAAGCCATATTTTTAAATAATATGTTCAATTATAAATTCTTTATGGTAAAAATCGATTTAAAAATAGTATGAACTTAATACAGTTTTTAATATATTTTCTCTATTTAGAAAAATAATTTAATTATAACTACTAAAAAATAATTTTCAATAAAGAAAACGTTAATAATTAAAACTTTTTCCTTTCAGTACAATTTCTTTTAAATCAAATTATAAAAATTTAATTATTGCAAAAGAAATATAATTACGATAATTATTTAACGTAAATCTCAAGTAGTAAAAATGGAGAACCACAAGTACATTTGGGATGAATAATATTAAAATTATAAGAAGGTTTATAATAAACTTTTTTCTAGTAGTACAATTTCTTTCATAAATTATCAAAACTTAATAATTATAAATGAAATATAATTACGATAAATTATTTAATGTAAATCTGAAGTAGTAATAAAGAAGCTCAAGTACATCTGTGATGAATAATATTAAAATTATGAGAATGAATGGAGTATTATTAAGCTCTGTAGATGACTTTACCTCAGTGATTGTTTGACTTACGTCAGAAAAATTTCCGATTCTTACAGGGTCGTTAAAGATCTTTGTAATTAAATTCGAACAGACCAATTTAAAATCTTTAGATATAATTGACGAAAATTATACTCCATAAAATTTTAGTCAACTACTTTGACAATTTAATGAAAACTTTCTTTCTTAATAAATTTGCAGTTATTATTTCAAATGAATAAAAATGTTATTCTGTAATGTTTTATTATTCCCTATTTTTCCCTATTATTCTCTATTTTTTCTAAATCTGAAAATTTCTAAATCTGTCTATTTATTAATACCACTATATATTAACTAATAATTGAATTTTTATAGCCAATGTAGCTAGTCTTTCACTTTTACTAAAGCATTATTCCATGTGAACCTGTACGTGTTGAAAAGTAATAATCAGCTCACGATTCTTTTTCCTTATAAAAAGAATTCATGTTGTCAACCAATTTATTTTGGATCACAACACACATTTCAGGTTGACGTTTGATAAGACCTTAAATGAGTTGGAAATTATCAATACAAATAACTGGAATTAATTGTAATAAGCATATTGCTTTAAGGTCTTATTACAGGTAAACAAGTACGCGTTAAAAAGAAACGGATTCGGATTGTGATTCCATTTCTAAATGGAGAATAAACAGAATAATTGCGTAATAGTGAAAAATTGCAATCTTATTGGAGGTATTATCACACGTCAATTTGAACCAAAGTCTGTTGAAAATGTTTCGCTATCACTCGAGAAATAAATGTATTCTTCATCTGTAAAAGGAATCGTAAAGTGAATTTGTTGCCTTTTCATCACGTACAAGTTGTCGTATGATAAGACCTTTATAGAGGAGAAATTTAAAAACTTACCCATAACTGTCTAAACTCAACAGCTATCGTTAGAGGAGATTTAAGTTATCGTCATAACAAAACTGGCTAATCTGTAAATACTATTAAATATTTGAGAATTATTGCTGACAATATTTAGCTTTAACCCACTGTTACTTTATGCTTTCTGAATACATAAACTAATGCCTGACAGTGTATTATTGGTTCTTCAGAGTAAAAAAAAAGTAATTCTCAAGCAAATTTATTGTTAATGTTTTCTTCATATGTGGACATGGTGTAATTTTAAACATTATAGCAAAAAAGAAACATTTAGAGTCATGTTGATTTACTATCACTTGTTAATACAGCACATATACCATTAAGTAATTTAAAAAATCTTTTAAAAATTGGCACAAAATTGTCTGTATTTTATTGGTAAAATTTTACGAAATGTGTAATGAAGCAATTTAGTTATTTACATCAAAAGTAAGTATAATGCATCAATAATACTGTTTATAAATCAGGGAGTGGTAATCAGAGATTAAACGTGGTAATCAGAACTTTGAAAATAGGATATCCGCAGCATATAAGTCTCTGCATAAAAAGTTACTAGCAGGAGATTTGGGCAAATCTAATAAGCTGTTACAGTAAAGAATTTAAATAAATTTAATTATTCGTCTTTATTTCAGTTGATAAACCTACTAAAAATGCAAATTCACAAGAGAAGTTTCAAAAGTCGTAATATGTCAGTACAAATCTGCAAGTTGTACATGAAAGATATAAAATATTTTTAGGATAAATTACATGTTTGCCTTCAAACTCTATTAGAAAGGAAAAAAATTATAGAAATATTTAAATTTTACATGCTGATTTATTACCTGTCCTTTAAATAACAACAGTCACTAACATAGCTTAGTATATTTACACATTGTTTGCGGGACACGTACTAGTACGTTTTCTGACGATTGGTACTTGACCGCGGGTCACGTACTTGTACTGGTTAGTGTAACAACATGGTTTGTTTGTGGGTACAAAAATAACGGTATATACAGGAAAATGAAGCCGAATGTTCTTGTCTATTACATAGATTCTGGAAAAATTTAGACAAATAAAAACTAGTTTTTACATCAGTCGGTGCGGAAATACAGAACGGGAAAAAACTAAAACTATATATTACAATTTCTATTTGATTTTTCTTATTTACGATACTATTATAAATTTATCCACTAAATTTTTTTTTGTTTACAAAAATCTCATTGTGGTTATTTATATATTTCTATTTATATATTTGTTTATGTATTTCAATATAAAATACGAAAAATTTGGTTAAAAATTAAATAATTTTCGATCTATTGAGATTTAACTGAGCTCAAAGTGCCCGATACAACACCGCTGCGAAGTTTACCCGCACACAATATGTTAATTAAATTTTAGAAGAAAACATTAAACACACTGATTATTTTATTAATATGTCTAAATCTAGATTTTTTTTAAAACATAAAATAGCGAATTAGTTCTAAACTCAATCAGAATTGCAGACATCTTTGACTTACATCATTAAATTTACAGTAATAATATGCATTTATATTAAACTGTGACTTAGTTATCTCAGATTCAGATTCACTCTACTAGTTTAGTCTTGGCAGTGATAAATCTCAAGCCCTGTGAAATTAACGTGCTTCTCAGAGATTACGATTAATCATATCGTTACAAGTTACGGGAAGTCATCCGTGAAAACATTCCTAAATATAGTCCAGTTCTTGAAATATACACTTTCAGGCACTTCATAATGAAAGCAAACAATGGAGAGAAACAGACGTGACACCCAGAACAAATCTCCCATTTAAGTTAAAATGTAGAAATGATTATTCTGGAAATGTCCTCTAATCTGAAGTTAAGAATCTAAGTTAAGGATATTAAACGTATGTACCAGCATTTATTGAACACGAGGATATTTAATTAAAATAAGATGACCATAATTCAGACAAGGTTAAAAGTCCAAGTGTTATCTCTTTTAACATTTCGAAATACTGTTTGAATTATAAACATTATTACTGTGGAATAAATTTCTTTTTTGACCTTACATCCAAGTATTCTTAATACAATGTATGCGGTACACATACTAGTACGTTTTCTGACGATTGATACTTGAGCGCGTGTCACATACTAGTACGTTTTCTGACGATTGATACTTGAGCGCAGGTCACGTACTTGTACTGATTAGTGTAACAATATGGTTTGTTTGTAGGTACAAAAATGACGGTATATACAGAAAAACAAAGCCGAATGTTCTTGTCTAGTACATAGATTCTGGAAAAATTTAGACAAATAAAAACTAGTTTTTACATCAGTCGATGCGAAACCACAGAACGGGAAAAAGTTAAAGCTATGTACTACTATTTCTATTTGATTTTTTATATTTAATATACTATTATAAATTTATCCACTAAAAATATATTTTTTCTTTACAAAAATCTTATGGTTGTTATTTATATATTTCACTTTATATATTTTTTAATATATTTCAGTATAAAATACGATGAATTGATTAAAAAATTAAGTAATTTTCGATCTATTGAGATTTAACTGAATAACTATATTTATGAGCAAAACGCCGCTCTCGGTACAATTCCGCTGCGAAATGTACCCGCAGACAATGTGTTAATTAAATTTTAGAACAAAATATTTTAGAAGAAAATATTAAACACACTAATTATTTTATTAATGTCTACACCTGGAGTTTTAAAAACATAAAATAGCGAATCAGTTGTAAACTCATTCAACATTGCAGACATCTTTGACTTACATCATTAAATTTACAGTAATAATATGCATTTATATTAAACTGTGACTTAGTTATCTCAGATTCAGATTCACTCTACTAGTTTAGTCTTGGCAGTGATAAATCTCAAGCCCTGTGAAATTAACGTGCTTCCCTGAGATTACGATTAATCATATCGTTACAAGTTACGGGAAGTCATCCGTGAAAACATTCCTAAATATAGTCCAGTTCTTGAAATATACACTTTCAGGCACTTCATAATGAAAGCAAACAATGGAGAGAAACAGACGTGACACCCAGAACAAATCTCCCATTTAAGTTAAAATCCAGAAATGATTATTCTGGAAATGTCCTCTAATCTGAAGTTAAGAATCTAAGTTAAGGATATTGGACGTATATACCAGTATTTATTGAACCCGAGGATATTTAATTAAAATAAGATGACCATAATTCAGACATGGTTAAAAGTCCAAGTTTTATCTCTTTTAACATTTCGAAATGCTGTTGAAATTATAAACGTTATTACTGTGGAATAAATTCATTTTTTGACCTTACATCCAAGTATTCTTAACCCCTTCCGGTAAAATGACGAGTCTAGCTCGTCATTGGTTTTTCATTCCATACCGCACAATGACGAGCTACACTCGTCATGCGACTAAAGTTAATGTTAAATATGATAATTAATTTAGTTTATAAATTCTAATATACTGAATTTAGCAAGACTTTTGTTACTTGTGGAAATACTAGGTCACTATTAAATATTGTTTATTTAGAACTTCTTGGTAGAAGTCACTGCCAAATCGATGAGCCAAAATAAAAGAAAACCTACTAAGAAATGCCGTGTGTGTTACAAGAATCAAATTAGAAGTGAGACTCCATAGCGGTGTAAACAATTCAGTATTCCTTTGCACTTTGTTTTGAAAAGTACCACTATGTTGAAGACTATTATCTGTATACCTTATTAATGTTTTGCTTTGATATTTTCTTAATTTTACTGTTTCTGATATTATTTAACACTATGTAAAAAGTGGATTTTAATTAGGAATATGTAAGAATTGTAAAATGAAACTAGTTTTTTAAATAAAAAATAAATGGTTACTTCACGCACAGTTTTTCATTATTAAATCGTACCGGAAGGGGTTAATACATTGTATGCGGGACACGTACTAGTATGTCTTCTGACGATTGATACTTGAGCACAAGTCACGTACTAGCAGGTGTTAGTGTAATAACATGGTTTGTTTGTGGGTACAAAAATAACGGTATATACAGGAAAACGAAGCCGGATGTTCTTGTCTACTACATAGATTCTGGAAAAATTTAGACAAATAAAAACTAGTTTTTACATCAGTCGATGCGGAAGCACAAAATGGGAAAAATTAAAATTATATACTATTATTTCTATTTGATTTTTCATATTTACGATACTATTATAAATTTTCCACTAAAAAATATATTTTTTTTTTACAAAAATCTTATGGTTGTTATTTATATTTTTCTATTTATATATTTGTTTATATATTTCATTATAAAATGCGAAAATTGGTTAAAAAATTAAGTCATTTTCGATCTATTGAGATTCTCAATAACTAAATGTTGTCTCAAAACGCCCACTCCCGCTAAAATTCAGCTGTGAAATGTACCTGAACACAATGTGTTAACAAATGAAGTGTCTAATGAAAGAAATTCCTTGAGCTATGACAAATTGCTCTTTCAATTTAGCAATATGAACGGTTTGACAGAAGAAAAGGGATATTTTTTTTTTAAAGTTTGAGTCAAGCGTTTTTCCAATTAGTATGAAAAAGAATTCTGTTCCAAAGCATGAAATATTGTATTCATTCATTTCTTGAACCGGCATTGTATGAATGTCTTGTTCACTTGTTGAATTTGATTCAGATGGAAATTCGGTCACTGTGTATGTTTGATTATTGTTGGTGGATATGGAAGTACCAGTTATTTATTGTTTGTGTGGGTTTTGTATTTCTAAATAGTATTCCTTCCTCAGAATTTAGATTTAAAACTTGCTTGCTAGTACTCGCACCGCGGATGAAAACTTTAGGTACTATAAACCTATAGTTCTTGAACCTATATTGACGTAGATGTTCGCATCAGTTAGGAACCAGCTATAAGCTAGACATTTTTACATAATTAGTCAACATGAAGCAGTACATAGAATAAACCAATATTATTTAGCTCAATATATGATCCCTAATAACTTTACAACCTAAGACTCTTTAATTGCATTTACACCGAGCTTTTTTATTGATGATATATATATATATATATATATATATATATATATATATATATATATATATATATATATATATATATATATATATATATATATATATAAATATATATATATATATATATATATATATATATACATATATATAAATATATATATATATATATATATATATATATATATATATATATATGTATATATATATATGTATATATATATGTATATATATATATATATATATATATATATATATATATATATATATATATATATATGTGTGTGTGTGTGTGTGAAACATATAACATATAATCAGAAGTAAAGTCTAGTAATATATAAGCTTTTACATAGGGGTTTATTATAATATCGCAGTAATTCTTTTCATTACGAAATGAATAGCGTATATTCTAATTTATGTACATTATCATTTTTGTACCAATGAATATTCGATGCAACTGAAATCCAAACAAGTAAAGAAAATACCATAAGATTATAAAGTTCGTTGCAGCTAACTATCAAAATTCAGTTACAATGTGCAATACACTAACTTTAAATAATGCTTTAATGATTTATTTAAGCATTAATTATTTAATCTGCTTTTACTTCACATTAACCATTTATTATTTTTGTTCTTACTCCTTCCAATTTCTTGGAAAAATCAACTTCTGTGGATGACGTAAAGTGATAGGGTATATTACTTAAAAGCACTAATCACTGATTTATTGCTTTTTTTTCTTTATCTCTCTTTACTGGACTATCAATAAAGTTTGAATTCCAATACAAATGCACATAATTTTGTACAACTAGTCTCACTACTTTTTTTCCTCAAAAAAAAGGAGAGTTTAGTTTTTACAGGATGTTACATGGGTTGCTAATGTTACACACGCGTTTTTTCCCCTTGTAGTTATACACTTATAAAACCCTTTAAAAAATCATGCTCTTTTCTTCAATTCATCAATTCATTTATGTTTCGTAAAGTTGCATGATTCAGTTACATTTTACATTAATACATTTTAAGGAAAAGTACCTTTTGAAGCTTAAAAATTTTAAGAGCCTTTTCCCAATTTATAGTAAAATAAAAACTTCTGCTAATTGTAGAATGAATTTTTGCAAGCTGCTTCTAACGCTCTAATTTAAAAAGTATTCAGTTATTTCATGTAGAATATTTTGTAATAAAATACAAAATACAAATCAAATGGGGAAAAAAGGGAATTCCTTTATCCGCAAGGAAACCTTTAAAATATGTATATCAGAGACTAAATTAAAAAAGTCATATTATTAAATTTTAATCCATAAACTTAAAAATTTAAATGCATCGGTTTAACATTTTAAAAAGAAAAATCAAATATTGATAAGAATATGAGAATTAAACAAAATAAAACTCTATCATGGTTTAAAATAAGATATAAAGATTTTCATATAATTGAAGGCCGAAAGAAGGCCGAATGGTTAGGGTGATGGCTTTCGGTACCGGAGTTCAGGGGTTCAAATCAAACTGTGGCATGAATGTTCGTAGCCATTCGGAATCGGCTTTAAACTGTAGGTCCCGGTCTTATTAGACCTCGTGTTGCAAAAAGTAGATCGTAGAACTCCAAATTAAACCTAACCAAACCATACAAAATCATATAATTGAGGCTTACAGAATAAAAAAATATAATGTAGATATTTATCATAAAAATATCTGCTAATAGCGAAATAATTGGTGGATTGGAGGATTTCTCTTTTTATTTTATTTTATTAGTTTCATATATTTATGTTTTTTTAATGTATTGCTTGTTTCCGCAAAAATACTTTTTTTAAGGTTAATAGATCCTTTTAAATGTTCTACAAATTTATTTAAAATAAAACGGAAAATTTTATTTTATAATGAATCAAAGTAGGCTTTAGTGAATTGTCTCGAGTACATTTCAACTCGAAAGGTACAATATCCCCTTTAATATAAAATATTTATTTTATCTGAAGTATACCATAAAATACGTAATTATTATTCTATTGTTTTACGAAAAACCATTAAAATGTCACCAAAGAAAAAAAGTCAAGTAAAAAAAGAATGTCCACTCACGAGTACTGTTGAGAAACGATGATTTTTAATTTTTAAAGCATTAAACACCAGACTGAAAAAATATGGTTGATTTTTGAAATATGCCACTTGAAGTTCAGTTATTTTCTGGGGTAAAAGAAAGTTCAAGCATAAATGGCCTTTTATTTATGCTTCAATAAAAAATTAGCATAAATCAATAATACAGTACATGTATAAATTTTAAATTCCGGTTTAAGTGCATACTGACAATTTTAATAGTAAATTGCTCATCGAAATTGTGCTTAAATTTAAAGCACTATATTACTAAATAGTAATAAACGTACTGCTAAGTGGTTAACCTCAGGAAGCAGCATATTCTATAGGGTGTAGTACTTGCAAGTGCTGACCTGGGAAATAGTCTATCCCGGACTCAAAGGCGAACAAGTTTTTAAAATTAAAAAATAAATAAATAAATAAATAATAATGAAAAAATTAAATTAAAAAATAAAATAATATAAAAAATAATGAATAAAATAAAATTAAAAAATAAGTAAAATAAAATAATAATGAAAAAAATTAAATTAAAAAATAATATAAAAAAATAATAAATTAAATTAAATTAAAAAATAAAATAATATAAAAAATAATGAATAAAATAAAATTAAAAAATAAATAAAATGAATAAGATTAAATTAAAAAATAAATAAAATAAATAAAAATAATAGATAGCAAACTGATTTTACTTTAGAAGTTAACTAGCAGGGGAAACGTTGATTCGGTATGGAATCTTCTGAGATATGTTCTATTTATGTGCTGGTATCACAATGTGAGTACAAGGCTATAGTAATAAAGGAGTAAGGAGAATACAGATAACTTAAAATAATAACAAAAATATTAACAATTAATAAGAGCTGAAGTAAGTAACAGGTAGGGTTCAATATATTTTACCAAATAATATTAAGGCCTGGGAATAATTCTGGTATAACTGCGGGGTTAGTTAACTTAGACTTATCACCAATATTATTTGAATACCGTAAAGGTGTTTTAATGCATAACATAAAACAAATATACATAAATAATACTCTTGAATAGACACTTGACAGTTACTTTGTGTTGTCAAATGAAACACCTTGGTTTGTTCACTCATACACAAAATACTAGTCAAAAGTACGTGTCTTAATCTAACCTTTAGCTAGGCCGACTTCTCAACTCCATAAAGTAGTCAGCTTCTAATTGGGTAAGGGAAATTTATCCCAACGAATTTAATAATACAAGTTCTTACACTTAAGCGGCTCATTTTAACTTGTTTGTTGCTTGAGAAGTCGATCTGCGTAATGAGGGGTGCAAAACAACTTCGCTTTATGAGGTCCTGCTCGTGCCTGGTTGTGAGTTAGCCTAAGTTTTAGTAAGGTCAAATGTATTCATTTTTGTAATCATTTTCAATGTTTTTCTTTTACTAGTAGTAATATTGTTTAACAGTTTAAGTTACCAGTTTAAAGGATTCTATACCATGTTTATTTGCCTTAAACCATTTTTCTGTATGTTTTAAGTGAATTAAACGTTAGTTTTTATTTTTAAAAGTTTGTTTATGTTCATTTACATTTAAAACACATTGCTGATACTCTGCAACGATAACTTTTACAATTCTATTTTTTACAATTTAGCACTGTTTAAGAAGTCTGTTTAATTTTCAGTTTGACTAAATTAGATTGACTATCACTTTGAACTTAAGAAACTCGGCAATATTCAAAACTGTTATAAACATAATTAATATTAAAAATGTCATTCATCCCACTCCTATTACTCAATCAAATGTAAAGAGCATTTAGCTCAGTACCCTTATTCAGTCAAATTATCCATTGACGAATATAGTCCATGATGTGATGACATATCTAATTTACGATTGCCGATAAAAGGGTATTATTACTCGTGGATATCAAGTCAATAGAAATAACTCAAATAGACAGTCAAAGGATAGATATTACAAATAACTTTCTCTATTACAGTAATTCGTGGACGTGCAGTTACTCAACTTCCCTTGTTATTAAGAAGAGTTCAATAATATTGGGTATTCCCAGCGAGGCGATTTATGCTGTCAGAGACACATAAAATGGAAGACTTGTTTTAAGTTACTTAAGAGCTAAGAATAATTTCTACACATTTCAGTACAGTGCCAGATTATAAGCAGCGATAGATTCAACAACACAATTTAAATACTTTGTCAATGCGAGTACTTGCTTTTATTACTCATATGTTATCAGACAATGCGCTGGTTTTTGTTGTTGTTTTTATTATGTGAGCACCATGTAGGTAGGGTAACATCCCGATAAGAGGAAAACGAAAATTCATTCAAGCCTTACTCTGGTATCTAACCCAAACCCAAGGGGTGTGAGAGAAACATAAGCTAATGACCATACAATCAGGGAAGCAATTAATTTTAAGTTATTTAAGAACCAAGGATAATTTCTACACATTTCAATACTACGCCAGAATGTACGCAGCGATAGATTCAACAACACAATTTAAATATATTTTTTTAAAGCGAGCACTTGCCTTACTTATTACTCACATATCATATAATGCACTAGTTTTTGTTGTATTTTTATTATGTGAGCACTATATAGATAGTGCAATATATCTATGAGAGGAAAACGCAAATGCATTCAAGCCTTACTCGGATATCTAACCCATACCCAACGGTGTTGGAGTACAATACCCTAACCACGATATAATCAGGGGGGCAATTAATTTTAAGTTATTTAAGAATTAAGACTAATTTCTACGTATTTCAATAATGTGCCAGAATATGTTCAACGATATAATCAACAACACAATTTAAATTGGTTTTTTTTTTAAATACAAGCACTTGCCTTTATTATTTACATGTTATCCCACAATGCGCTGGTTTTTGTTGTCATTTTTATTATGTGAGCACTATAAAGATAGTGCAATATATCTATGAGAGGAAAACGCAAATGCACTCAAGCCTACTCGGGTATCTAACCCATAACCAACGGGTGTGGGAGTACGATACGCTAACCATCATACAACCAGGGAGGCAATTAGTTTTAAGTTATTAAAGAAACAAGAATAATTTCTACACATTTCAATACTATACCAGAATATAAGCAGCGATAAATTCAACAACACAATTTAAATATATTTTTTGTCAAATGCAAACACTTGCCTTTATTACTCACATGTTATCACACAATGCGCTGGTTTTCATTATGTGAGCACTATGCAGGCCGTGCAATTTCTCGATGAGAAGAAAACGAAAATGCATTCAAGCCTTACTTTGGTATCTAACACAAACCCAACGGGTGTGGGAGTACAATACGCGAACCATCATACAATCGGGGAGGCAGTAAGTTTTAAGTTATTTAAGAACCAAGAATAATTTCTACACATTTCAATACTATGCCAGAATATATTTTGTCAAATGCAAGTACTTGCCTTTATTACTCACATGTTATCTCACAATACGCTAGTTTTTGTTGTCGTTTTTATTATGTGAGAACTATGTAGGTAGTGCAATATATCTATGAGAGAAAAACGCAAACTCATTCAAGCCTTACTCTGGTATCTAACCCAAACTCAAATATTTTGTGAGTATAATACATTAACCACCTAACAATCAAGGAGGCAATTAGTTTTAAGTTATTTAAAAGCCAAGAATCATTTCTGCACTTTTCAATACTATGCCGGAATATACACAGCGATAGATTCAACAACACAATTTAAATATTTTTTTAATGCGAGTACTTGCCTTTATTACTCACATGTTATCACACAATGCGCTGGGTTTTTTGTCGTTTTTATTATGTGAGCTCTATGTAGGTAGTGCAATATATCTATGAGAGGAAAACTCAAATTCATTCAAGCCTTACTCTGGTATCTAACCCAAACTCAACTATTTTGGGAGTATAATACACTAACCACCATACAATCAGGGAGGCACAGGGAGTTTTAAGTTATTTAAAAGCCAAGAAAAATTTCTACACATTTCAATACTATGCCGGATCATACACAGCGATAAATTTAACAACACAATTTAAATATATTTTTTTGTCAAATGCGAGCGTTTGCCTTTATTACTCACATGTTATCACACAATGATTTTTGTTGTCGTTTTTGTTATGGGAGCACCATGTATGTAGGGTAACATCACTCTCTGTATGAATAAAACACAAATACATTCAAGCCTTATTCGGATATCTAACCCAAACCCAAAGAATATTGAAGTACAATACTGTTACGAATTTCGTAAGTTGGCATGTATTTTTGCCGTATACTGTGTATTATAATGGGTAAATCATGTATTTGGCGAGATATTGGCTCGTAGGCGATGTTTTTGGGGACTCATTTTTGGCGCCAGATTTGGTGATTTATCGCCAAATTTGGCTACTTTGTGACTTTCTTGGCGACCGTTTGTACCTAGTACTTTCTAGAATATTCCAGTTTCTCCCGAGGATATAAATACCGGGCGCCGATCCTGATCGAGGTTCAGTTAGCTGAGAAATTTGTAAAGACCTACGTTGTTTGGCGCTAAGAGTTTTAGTGAACTATCGCCTGTGCTAGCCAGTTCTCGCGGTGTTGGCTGCTGTATTCGTGTTTTCCCTGCATTACGAATAAAGTGCTGTTATTTTTGCTGTCTTAATTCAAAGTCTACTCAATCCATGAACGCTAGGCTTCATAAATTGGTAAAACACACAAATACATTCAAGCCTTATTCGGATATCTAACCCAAACCCAAAGAGTATTGAAGTACAATACGCTAACTACGATACAATCAGGTAGACACAATTAAAATATTTGTAAAGGCTTTCAAAAGTTTATATTTAATCCATTTTAAATTGAAAATAAATTAGCATAGGATTGAAAATCAATCTATTAAAGCCGGATATATTTATAACGAATATATATACAGATGTACATAAAGGGGAAAAATGTGCACTTGGATATTTTTTCTCTTTTAGCAACTGCTAATTTTATCTGTTTAAAACGCAAATTTGAAATAAACAAATATTAGTACTTAACTTCCAACATCATCGTTAAAATTTTTCAGTTCTGTGTATTGCAAACACACAAATAGATGGTATTAAATAAACAGTATAACCAAATAAAAACTCCGAAATTTATTTGCATAAAGCCTATGCTATTCTCATTTGTATAAGTACATTCTTATTCATTCATGACATTCATTTCTTCTTTATTTAGGAAATTTAATACTGATTCCAAAAAGAAGAATATAAAAGCTGAAACCATAAACCATAATTTATGTTTAGTTACTAAATTACTACCAATAAAGTATATTCAATTGAAAACAATCATAAAATTAAATCTTATCTAAAATTACATAACTATATTTTATTCTGTAAATAGTGTATTATTGATCTTATATTTCAGGATGAAAATACATGAAACGATGTGTAAGAGATAAATCAATTTTCTAGCAAGTTATTACAAAATAGTTCAATGTTTACAATTAAAGAGAAATACATTGTTAAAGATGATTAATTCGTATGTAATTCATATTTAACGATGTTCGGGCTTTTATAATGCCCTGTCTAGAAAATTAGTTTCTGACTAATATATTACCAGATGTGAATTTTTAACTAATTCACATTTATAATACAGGTGACATGTTTTAAAAGTTATTATTATAAACAACCAAATTAGTTGTAGTGAGCATATCAATTTATTAATATCTATTTTTCTTTATAAATATTTTCAAATATATTCTTCATTTATAAAAGAGGTTAATGCAGATTTTTGCAAGAGTGGAGTATAAATTATTAGTGTAAATCGTAATTTGCGTTTAGTTATTAATGCCTTTGAAAGATATATAATTAAAACGTTCTTTGAATCAGTTAAATCTAGGTTAAATACACCAATTTAATTCTTAGAAATAATGTTATAAAAAGGATTTTCGTATAATTTCTAACAATATTACAAGTAACCAAACAGGATACATGTAATCTACATCATTACAGATGTCACAATTATTTGCAGTATAATTATATAACCATTTTAATTATATTTGTATACGTATTATAACTTAATATATTTTTTAGATTTTAGTATTTATAAATTCAAAAATGAAGTAGAAATTTAAACTATACGTTTTAATTTGTTTTGAACACAATAGTACATTTAAAAGCTATCATTTTGTTTGAAAATCAGTGAAATATCAAAATTAATATCAATCAATAAATTTAACTATTTTGATGGTTAATGGGACTTTTATTTTAAAAGTTTATGCGATATTATTATAAAGAGATTATATAATGTTATTAGATGAAATATAATACTCTAAAATCTATTAAAAATGATTAAAATGCGAGTTTATTTGTTAAAAATTGAGTAATTTAACAATATTCCTTTAAGAATACTTCTAGTGCACAGCATATGAATCCAATGCTTTTACTTTTTTCACTTTTTTATTAGAGTTCGGGAAACAAAATTTAATATCGATTTTTACTTATATTACTTATGTAAAATATTATTATTGTTAAATATTACTTATGTAAAATATTATTGTTAAATATTACTTATGTAAATTATTATTATTGTTAAATATTACTTATGTAAAATATTATTATTGTTAAGTATTACTTATGTAAAATAATATTATTATTAAATATTACTTATGTAAGATATTTATTTCCAAACACACAATGTTTTAGGAACTGTTTCATTATGGTAAATCATTTGTAACTCGAGAAAATAATTTGCTATTCTAAAAAGCATAAGAAGTTTTATAACAAACACCTTGACAATCTCCTAATACCTTTGATGAGATAAGAATAAAAAAGGAAGAATGAGATATACAAAAAAGTAATACACTTGAAACTTTTTAAAATTACAAATTCAATATAAGAATATCAAAATGAAAAAAAAATGTTTTTTTAAAAATGAGAGTGTATGACAAAAGAAAATAAAACAATCATGTTATTCAAAGAATGTGTTTGAATAATGAAGCGTTTATTTCACAAAAATTGGAAAAAAATCAGAATAAAGAAATCAATTTATATTTTTGATAGAATTCTATCATTTCAAAGGTCTCTTAACCCTGAAAATATTATTAATTTTTATTTCATAATAAGGATACAGAAGGCAATGCATAACGAATAATCTGACTTACAAATTATTCCAGAATATTCTCAAGCAATGTTTATAATTTAAGAGAAACGTGCAGCTCAAGATGATTAATTTGTATCTAATTCATATTTAATGACGTTCAGGCGTTTGTCATGCCTTGTTTAGAAAGTTAGTTTCTAACTAATATCTTGCCGATGAGGGGGAATTTTTAACTAATTCACGACTCTAAGACTTTCTTCGTTATCTGTCACGTATCTACTTCCTCTAATCCCCTTTAGTTATTAAAGTTATTCGCAGCATGGTCGACCGGAAGGGAAGCCTTTGAAATGTATTGATTTTGTCTGGAAGAACTTAGGCATATAAGCAAATTATTGAGCGCAATTCCAATTGTTTGAATTAAGAGATTTTGGGACTATTGACGTGAGGGAAAAGGAAAAGAAATAAACTTTCGGGATTTTCTCTTTTAAATGTTTGAGTTGTATATTAGCGACTGCCATTTTTAGATTTTCTGGTCACTCTTACGCTCGCAATTCTTGAATATTTGTGTATTAGAAGCGAGTAATGTAAGTCAGTGCCACGTGGGCTGAAAGAGGTATGAATAATGCCGACAAGAGTGTGAAGAAATTGCCAAATTATTCTTGCTGTCAATGAAATAATTTGATGTAAAGGAACATGAATATAAAAATCTATATTTCTATAGGGATGTCTATAATTTTAGTTCACTTTTATAAAATTACTAAAATCAATTAAAACCTTTTTTCCTACATAAAGTATAGAAAAAAATCTGTGGGTGACAGGGTTTTTGCTACAGCCGAGGCACGCAGCACTCTTCCTTCATTATCAGTCACTCTATCCCTATTTATGCGTGTGTATATATATATGTATACATTTGCATAGTTTGTGCATACATATATATACATATTTGTGTGTATGTATATATATATATATATGTATATATATGTATATTAATATATATGTATGTATATGTATATAAATATATATATATGTGTGTATATAAATATATATATATGTGTGTATATAAATATATATATCTGTGTGTATATAAATATATATATATATGTGTGTATATATATATATATATTTACATGTATATATATATATATATATATATATATATACATGTAAATATATATCTATATATATATATATATATGTATATAAATATATATTTATGTATATGTATGTATATATATAAATATATATATATATATGTGTGTATATAAATATATATGTATGTGTGTATATAAATATATATGTATATATATATGTGTGTATATATATATATATGTGTGTATATAAATATATATATATATGTGTGTATATAAATATATATGTATGCGTGTATATAAATATATATGTATGCGTGTATATAAATATATATGTATGCGTGTATATAAATATATATGTATGCGTGTATATAAATATATATGTATGCGTGTATATAAATATATATGTATGTGTGTGTATATATATGTGTATGTGTGTATATATATATATGTATGTGTGTGTATTATATGTGTATGTGTGTATATATATGTGTATGTGTGTATATATATATATATATATATTTATGTGTATATATATATATATATATATATATATATATATATATATATATATATATATATATATATTTATGTGTATATATATATATATATATGTGTGTGTGTATAAATAAATATATGCATGTGTGTGTATGTTTTTGTATATATACATATATAATATATATATATATATAAACATAGAAGCATGGCTAACATAGCTAAAAATTAAAAATAATTAATTACATTTTTAAAAATTTTGTCTGGGATTAGAAAGTAAAATAAAAATAACTGTAAATATGAATATGTATTACATTATGGTGAAAATTTTAATTAACAAAATGAGTAATTTTCTAACTTGCCGTAGATAAATAATATATGAAGCTATTTTTCTCAAAGCTAAAGTATGTGAGATGTGAGAGTTTTCTAAGGTCATGATATATATACATATAGAAATATCTATACTATATTAAGAAATATATATTGTTTAGAACTGGGAAAGCAATTATATAATGCTTTTACACTTTGCTTCCGTATTAGAAAGCCAGATCTATAATCTTGTAAGCCCGTTATTAGAAAGTGTTTTATATTTAATATGCACTTCGACTGAATAGAATTGAAACTGTAAAGTACTTTCTTTTTCAGATTACATCCTTATGATTTATTCCATTTTTTTTTCAAATACAACTTATATAAAATTCAGGCTGAAAACTGAGAATTGAGAAGCTTAATATTTAACATTAAAAATTAAAAGTTAGCAATTTTAATGTATGTTATTAAATTGTTTGATGCGTAACTCTATCATAACAAAAATAAATGAAATCTGAGAAAAAAGAGTAAGTTTTAAATTATGTAGAAATCTGACACATAATGCACATAACTTAATTCACTTTATCTGTATAGCTCTGCTTGAGTTATAGAGACAGGAATGTTTTAAAACTGCTAATATATGAACAATTAAACTAGATCATATTCATGATCTAAGAGCCCTCAGATTCCTTAACTATCTTATGTTGTTACAATGTAGCATATACTTAATGTGTGTGTAAAAATGATACGGTGTATTTTTCATCGTTATTTAATTTTAAATATATTCTATGGATCTTATTTAATGAAGATAACCACAAAATACTACTTTCTTCATCTGTTACTCTCACAAAAAATAAATGTGTAAAGTAAACAGGAAAAACCATAAATACATTGTCAAATTACTAATAATTTAAAAATGTATTGAACATTGCTTACTCATCTTTCAATGCATTTATAATTTTGCATGGATCAAAATTGGTGCAAACGAATAACATATTACAATTTTTACTGAAAAAATTGTCATATTTCTAATTATTACTATGGATGTGCTGACAATCATAAGATATTCTTGAAAAATTCAACAAAATAAAAGAAACTTGCAAAAGTTAAATTCTTTAAGGTTCAATAAAGACACGACACGAAAACCCAAATAGGGCTATGTATTTTAATCTTTATTCGAAACAAAATATAATAAATAATAATTAATATATATATATATATATATATATATATATATATATATATATATATATATATATATATATATATATATATACACTTACATTATTAACATAAAATATTTATCAAACATTATTAAAAATCCATGTCCATCAGCAAAAGTTCGTTTTACTTTTACTCAATATTTTACTGTGTTATATTTTAAGGGAATAATCTTACCATTTAAATCCCCATTCATAATTATATCTTGAACAATGCTTTCATTTTTTAAATAAATTTTAGTATTGTGCCTGTTTAATAATTACGTTCTTAAAATTGGCTACATGGCATTTAGTTTTCAGTATCTTTGAACGTAGACATTTGAAGGTATTGCTTAAATATGGACTAAAACATAATTTTAGCTAGAGCTCCTGAAATAACAGGATCTTCTAAGCACAAGCTTATGTAGAATAGTAATAAAAGCCTACCTTAAAAATATACTTTTAAAAAATCGAAGGTTTTCTAGAGTTGATTCTAGTAACAAGTAGGTCACTTTCTAATATTTTCGATTGTAATATAGAACTTTAAATTTAGTCTGAAAAAAAAGTCAAGCATTTTTTATTTGGATTGAAAGCGTTTACGTTTTTCACGTCGATTGACAGGTCAGATAAAATATTTTGTACATCGCATATTAAACATATTGACTAAAACACTTTTAAAAACTTTAAAACTTATTTTTCATCCAATGAAATCACTGATCTTCCTCAATTATAAAAAATTTAATGTCATATCTTTTGATGAACCTAACATTTTCCAGTCTCAAATAGAAATGAAAAGCTGTCTCATTTTCATTTCAAAATAGTAAAAAACACCCAACACGTAGTGTTTGTTTTCTTTGAAAAGGGAGTTTTTGCTGTAACAGATGGTACCTCTGAGCAGTGCCAGTTACGATGTTGTCATGACAACTGGTATACAGTAACAGGTGCATGAGTTAATTTTTTGTTTTAAGCATTTTCGCAGTAATGTCAAAAGGGTAAGCTAATAATGCATTTACTGGCAATAAAATCTAAAAAAAAGTGAAATAATGTCAGTTATGACGTGCTAATCCATATAATAATGAATGTATTTAAACAGAAGGTTTGAATGTGGGTACGAAAGAAAGAATGTATTTTTTAAGTGTTTTTAAGTCATTAAGTGTTTAAGTCATTTAGATTTATAAACGTAAGCCTTAAATCATCTTTGTTAATATTTTTTAAACAATTCAATATTAGCTTTTAATGGAGTATTTCATAAAAAAATTGTCAAGTTTTCAACGTTGAGTTGACTTATCTTCTGTTTATATTTAGAATTGTACATACATCTAATTAATCTGTATTTATTTTTATGGAGTTCAGTTTTGATAAATATTACTGTTGTGTAAAATTTCATTAATAACTTTAAAATAGATCAAATTTTCTTTTATAATATTATATTTATTATATTTCTTTGTATGTCCCTCATTTTTTTGTTAAGGACTTCAACATTTTCAAGAACCTCTGAGTTTACTGATATTTTATGTTTTTACCAAATTTTGTAAAATATTGTGAAGTATTGTAATTTCTTTCAAGTTTTATAAAAAACGTAAAGATTTCCACATAATTAATAAGTTATTAAAATGGAAAGATTGAATTAATTTGCTATAGGTATATTCAGAGGATAATTTATACATCATATTCCTATAAACTGCACAGGATTTTTTTTTTAAAAATCTGTTTATAAGATAAATTTCACTTTTCTGTGTTTTTAAATTGTATTCGCTTTGGAATAACCCGATATAATTTCGATAAAAAGCATTAAATTCTTATTAATTGCAAATTAAAAGCATTTTATTCCTTCTTTTACTGTTTTTAAGGCGCATACCTGCTATCATCTAAATGTTTTTGAATTGTTTATGTTAAGAGAATTAATTCAGTCATGATTAAATTATTATGTCAAACACAGTATTAATACACTTTTATATCAAGTCGCAGTTCATACCTTTATTCTAAAATATCTTATATAACACACGTTTTTACTTATTATTGTATACTTTATTAATTCTTATATATTTTTATTGTTATAGTTTTTTTTTCAACTTAATATTTTAAAATAAAGGAGATATATTCTAACTATATAGGTATAGATATTTATATAGATTAGGAATTTTGAAGCTAATGGTTTGTCGAAACATGTACATTTTGCAGAAAGAGTTCTGGGTATGAAAGTCTGCAATACTTTATCATAACTATTTTAACTACTAACCTACTACTACAACATACTATCTTACATAAGCAAATTAATGTTTATTAAACCATAGGTTCCCAATAAGGCTCAGTGGGCTCTGAAGCTTTCCATGGGGAAGATAACAGGTTCAGAGGCATACAAGGGACATTAAGATAATCAAGACGGTGGCCATTAGATATACTTATAAAATATACATGAGGTCTATAAAAATAACCAATAAATTAATTGAATAATATTCTATTTACCATAAAAAATACGATGTCTTTTAAATTAAAATTTCGTGAATTCCACCTCGTACCCCCGATTGATCACTACTGGGTTAGAGTAGCTAGTTTACTGTCCTAGAAAAAATATATCACTGAACACGGACATGTACGAATCATATTATCGAAATTGAAACCACTTATTAACAAATTGAAACAAATTAAAACTTCACCAGCCATCTTTCGACTTATTTTTACTTCTTATTGATTTAGATTTATTACTTTTTCAATTTTTAATAAATATTTTTACTACACTTGATGACTATTTTAATTTCTACTTTGAAATTACTTATAGATACAGATTATATATATATATATATATATATATATATATATATATGCAACACAATTTTAATATTTGGTATAATTAACTATTATGGATGAGAGAACTTTCTAATATTTTTTTCTCGTAAAAGGGGTGGTTGTTCAGAAAAGACTGGGAACCAATTACATTGGGGTATATTGGACCTGGTGATAGCGTTTCCTACACCAAAGTGATGAGTAACAACAAAAAGAGTGTTCTTTACTTTTAGTGGACAACTCAGACATTCTTGTATGTGTAATACTTTTGAATATAAAGCATTTAATATATAAAAGAATCATTTGTAGTAACCTTGTATGTTTTAATTATACGTACTTTTGCTTTCGATATGTCAGACATAACATGGTATAAAAACACATGTACTAATTATATGCTATACGGTTTAGATTCAAAATTGTTCTAAGATAAATTTTGTGTGAAAACAAATCTCACTTTGTAATTTCATATCAATATATGACATGCCATTGTTTCACATTTTTCAGTTTCTCTTGCATATTATATAAAACAGCATGTCAAAAACAACGTCGTTTCGATTTTTATAGGCAGTACTTAATTTAAAGCTTTAATTGGTAACGTTAAATGTAATACATTTTACGTAAATCTTTAATATGAAAATCAAATAACTAATTATTCTATTCTTAAATAGATTAGAGTTAATATCTATTTACCGGCATAATGAAATCACTGGCTTAATTACATTTTAAAGAAATATTTTAATATCTAAATTACCGTTTGAAATAATATTTATTCAGTGATTAATTAAATATGACATTATTTAATAAGTTTCAGGAATGAACAACGTAAATTTTATAATTTCTCAATTCAAATGTAATTAAAAAATATATTATAATTAAAAGTCGCTGATAAGTAGACATTCAAATCAGAGCTTTGAAAACATTGAAAGTTTTTGTTTCTGTGTTGAAAATGCATCAAGGGAATTTGTACGAAATAATTTACAGATGAGTTTTGGATTTTTTGATATTTTTTTATTTGTTTAAACATAGCTAAAAAATTAGAACGCTATAATACAGTGATGACACAGTTCCTCCTCCATGTGCAATACGTGTAACCTTCTAATTCTAAAGAATTAGATGGTTTATCTATATGTTTGTACAGTGTACAGGCCTCTATGTATGTATATATATATATATGTACATATATATGCATATATATATATATATATATATATATATATATATATATATATATATATATATATATATAATCTGACATGGACGAGTGGTTAAGGCATGGAAGACATATTTCATTTCATATATAAAAACTTCTTTATTATAATCCTTCTGTGCATAGCTATGACATTTAGAAATCCTTTGTTCTCACACTTTGCCATTACAAGCGTGGAGGATGTTATCAGCTCGAGTTCTCGCTCAAAACTGACTCTTTTTGGCTTTGCTACTTAAGAAAAATTCCTATGTGTAATTCCGCGTTGGCTTCTTCACTATGTATAGTTCCGCTCAAGGTTGTATCTTTCTCCTATTAAGTTATCCTTAATGAGTTCTAACTGTTTTTAGTTATAACTCGCTTAATTGTTAACCCCCATTTTTAAACCTGAGAATATATATATATATATATATATATATATATATATATATATATATATATATATATATAATATATATATATATATATATATATATATATATATATATAATATATATATATATAATATATATAATATATATATATATATATATATATATATATATATATTACTCAAACATGCACACACACACATATATATATATATATATATATATATATATATATATATATATATGCACATATATATTTTAACTTTAAACCAAGTAATATCTTCATTTATGATAAATAAGAACTCTTTGTACGCACAGCTGTGAAGAATGACTTTTGAAAGCTATTTTTTTACCACAAAATATAGTTTTACATTCCCCCAAACTTTTTATCCTTATTCACAGCTGTGTTTTAGTACGTAACGACAAGAAATATGTAGTTTAGGACTGTCGTAATAGGATATTTCTTTTATGTTTGATATTTTCTGAAGCAAAGTTTATACAGGATATTTTTTCACACCTATAAGGTTATTCAAAGATGACACATAATATGCCCTGCAGTTGTTATCAACTGTTGTAGGAAAAGGAAAATAGATATTATACTTATTTTTCGCACTTTTTTTTGGAAAACTGTACTATAATGTTCAATAAGAAGTTAATAATATTATGAAAGGCTTCAGTTTTTTTAGTCTTAGAATAAATTATTCAAGAAAATATATAAATATCTTTGAAATATTTATCTAGTACTTATTGATTTTTACAATCATTTGGGAAAGTTATTAGATATAATTTGCAATGATATAATTATATAATATGTCTCTCTCTCTCTCTCTCTCTCTCTCTATATATATATATATATATATATATATATATATATATATATATATATATATATATATATATATATATATATATATATATATATATATATATATATATATATATATATATATATATATATATATATATATATATATATATATATATATATATATATCTTTTATTTAGATATAATAGACATTAGATATAAATGCATTTCTTGAAATGTGCTAAAAACGTATCATGTGTGCAGTAAAAATATATATACTATATTTTTTCCTAGGCTATATTTTTTAGATAAATTTTTGGAGTAGTTATACAGTAAGAAACGTATGTAGAATTTTTAGGAGGATTTATGTGGCAATAAAAGAAATCCTTCTATGAACTGAAATCTATAAATTTTAGAAGATTGTTTTAAACATTTTTATTAAGGATATTTCAAAGTATATATAGAGTAAACAAGATTACTTCAGCAACTTTCAAAATTTATTTCGATCAAACTCAATTTAGTCTTGAAAGGATCTAAGCAGCAATATAAAACCCAAATAAAGTAGGGTTGAAGATTTTGGGATCACATACAGTTACAAAAAATGTACATTAAAGCAAATCAGTCGAGATTTATTTCTTAAATGTAAAATTTAAACTACATAGTTTAGATGACAATAGATTAATGTTATTTTATGTATTATTCAATTTCTAGATAGAGAGATTTATATATTTATGCATATGTTTTTCTCTGTAATATGAAGTACAGTTACATATTAGCTCATTGAAGTATACATTATAGTAGTCAAGAAAACTTTAAAAGCTTAATATTTGCAATTTTCTACTAATATTCATTATGATTTTACTATACTTAAAATGATACTCAAATTTCGAAAAGATTTGTAGATATTTAAGTAGAAAAAGTAATTTATTTTAACATAATCCTACTAAGTAAAATTAGAGAACCTTTCAAAACGCCTTATATCAACTTATACGTATAGAAAGGCAACGCTAAAGTAGCGCTGCATTGAAGAATACGCCTGACTTCTCCTGTGATAAAAAAAAAATTCAAACTATTAGGGACTTTATTACGAGTCAATCTGAATTATATTAAATTAGTTGTAAAATTTTACTTGTAGTACAAGAAATCTACAGATTCTTCAATTGTATTAGAAATCTTAAGCTAACTTTACAGGTTGACACGTGATAAGACCTTTGTTGTAGCCGATTACTCTTCAACGAGCCAAGCAGCCGAACGATGGCAGATTGGTTAGGGTGCTGGCCTTCGGTATCGGAGTTCGTGGGTTCGAATCCCACAGTGGCATGGATGTTCGTAGAAGTTAAGAATCGGCATTAAGATGTAGATACCGGTCTCATTAGTCATCGTGTTGCTAGTAGACCGTAGCACTCCAAACCAAACCAAAAAATGAACAAGCTAAGCTTGTGGGCCAGATGCTACACAAATTAAGGCGAAGGGAAACGTCTTTGGTTTGGCGAGCATCGCTAGGTTGAAAGAACGTCTTAGCTCAAGGGGGTTGTCGTAATTTAGAAGCAACGACCAAGTAGAATAGCTACAGGCTTGAACTGTCACCCCTAGAGGTATGGTAGGAACACTTGGAGGACAAAGTGACCATGAACGTATTTTACGTGCCTTAGTCACTACTAATGAACACTGCGTATTTTAGGTCGACTCGAACTCCGAACTCGCAACCCTCCAGTTACGAGATGTTTGTCCTTATCAACTGAACTGCAGTGGCTTGATTAGGTTTTTAGATGACTAATGGTAGGACTTGCAAATTAGACAAATAGGAAAAGTTTAGAAAAAAACGTGCATTTATAAGTTAAATTTCATAATTTAAAAAATTGATTTGTATAAATTAAATAATTAGTCGAGACAAAATCAAACCCAAACAAAATATTTTGTTTCCTTATGTTATGCAACATAACTGAGCTATGTCTTTTTTAACCTTGTTCTAACAAGCGTTATTTAAAACTCGTACATTTTTGAAGCTACTTTTTAAAGTCTCCGTGAATAGGTATCGCTGTGATACTGATTATAAAAGTTTGGCAGAGATGTTTTCTATCCTTTTTTTTTTTTTGGTACATAAATTAGAACTTTCATACGAGTTTCACATGAACGTAAAGTTCCATGTACACTTTAGGGAAAAACAATAGTAAGAGTAAAGAGATTAAACAAAAATAAAAATACTGAGTGAAATAGATCGTAGAATGATTGTTTTATCTAACAAAAAAGACGACATATAAAATCAATAATTAGTTGATTAATGTATTAATAGCTCAAAAAAATCTCATTTCAGTTCAAAGTAGTTAAATATATAATAATCGTCTTGAAATCCAAATTTATTTGCTATTTGATTTTTTTATAATAACTTTTTTAATGTCTTTAAATATTACAAAAATTCTTTTGAATATGAAACGTTTGGTATAAAAGATATAAACTTCTTTTGAAATATATATTTTAATTAATATACAGAACTAATTTCAGATTTTCACCGAAATTTCTGGGAAATCGTTTATGACATTTGTAAAGAATTATAATAGTGAACAACAATAAACTATTGCCATGAAATAATTTTACCAAAATTGCTACGTGAAGTTATTCAATAATTTTTTAGTCACTAAGAAATTTTACTGCTTTGAGAACTTAACAAATGTTATTTATATTGGTAGGTTATTTACATACTGCTGATGTTGGAATGTCAGATGAAATGATCGCTTATCACTTGTTTATACCAAAGAATGTGTACGGATATTATTGCAAAGAATAAAGATTCATATTCTTCGCAATGTGGGAAATAGAAATTGTCAATCTAGATGTTTAAATTTGAAATACTAGTGTTTATAATTCATAGTTAGGAATTTATTCTAATATAAATTGTATGAATTTTCTGTAGCAACTTTGTCCACAAGATTAAAAAACCTTGCACGTTCTAATTTTTAAAGCATTGCCATCTAACTGGCAATATTCTTGTAGCAATGTGGGAAATACTGAGACCTGTGTCAATTACTAAGGTTTTGATGTTTATATTTGAAATACTAAAGCATGTTTATAATTCATATGAGTTAGGAATTTATTCTCAAATATAAATCTGTATTGAATGGTCTTCTGTAGAAAGACTTTGGTTACTATTAATATACAAGATTAAAAAATGCACGTACATATAACACTTTAATTTGAAAAGCATGGTCATCTAACTGGCAATATTCTTGCAGCAATGTGTGAAATACTGAGAAATGTGTCGATTACTAAGGTTTTGGTGTTTATATTTGAAATACTAAAGCATGTTTATAATTCATGAGAGTTAGGAATTTATTCTCACATATAAATCGGTATTAAATGGTCTTCTGTAGAAAGACTTTGGTTACTATTAATATACAAGATTAAAAAAATGCACGTGAATATAACACTTTAATTTGAAAAGCATGGTCATCTAACTGGCAATATTCTCATAGCAATGTGTGAAATACTGAGAAATGTGCCGATTCTTAAGAGTTTGATATTAAAATACCAAAACAGAGTTAAAATTCATGTAAATTAACGATTAATTTTCATATATAAATCTGTACTTAATGGTCTTCTGTAGAAATGAGTTTCGTTACTATTAATATACCTGATTAAAAAAATAGATGTGCCTCATTATGCAACGATTCGTGTGTTATCTAAGCAACTACTAATTAGTTGTCGTTAATGTGTTTCTGAATAAAGTTTTAAAAGAAATTTAATAGGAAAACGTTTAAGCTGATAATTACTGTTTTTTAACGTTTAATATTCATTTCCCCAGAAAATGCTATAAAATTTGATGCTTCATTAACAGGGAAAATGCTAATGCATATTAAAAAAACAGATTGCACAACTTATATAAATTTCCTTATGGTTTTGTAACGGAATTTATTTTGAACTTTCGTTATATGAATATTTTAACGTTTTGTTTCAATAAAATACACCAGAGAAGATCTATTGAAAATTGAGTATACTTTTTAAAATTATATAATGAATGGTTACTGATAAAAACAAATACCCTGATAAATAGTTACATAAAATGCGAAATGTTCAAATTTTAGTAAAAGAAATGTAAGTTATCGTATGTTCTAACTATGCTAAATTTTCAGGTGTGTTATGAGTAGAAGAGTAACAATTGGTTCTGTAATTCTTACACAGGAAGTCTTCAAAGAAAAAAAGTTAACATTGATGGTACCTAGCAAAACGATGAAAATATTTCTGTTGACTTTCATTAGCCTTAAAAGAGAAATATCATTGAGAACTAATCTGATATACTAATAATGGCTGGAAGGAAAGACAATCAAAACTTCATTAATTGTAAATTTTCAAAAAGAAAAGATTTCATCAGGTTTCTTAAAGTTCATATGTTACAGAGTTTATCATAGCGTTCTTTAGGTTATATTC
>CM063506.1:124881181-124906181 GCA_032207245.1 Pardosa pseudoannulata | reverse complement strand
CACGTTTGTATTTGCATAGAGTTTGCTTTAGGCAGTAGGGTTTTATCTGAGACTTTGACTTTCATATCGCAACGTAGTCAAAAAACGATATTTACAAAGCAGCATTTGAGGGACAAAGTAAAAATATATAATGTATTATTGCACAAATTTACCATATACTCTTTAAATTCAATCTATATAAAATGCAACGGGAGAAAAACAAAGTGGTATGAACCAAAAATTAATGTAAAATATGAATTTTCACCATTCCTGTGGTAAAGTGTGACCACCCTGTTAAAAAAATTTGACAGCTGGTAGTTTAGGGATATAAAAATGAAGCAACAAAATGGTGCCTCTTGACATGCATGTGAATTAATTAAATTACCTAGCCATAAACATTTCCTAGCCATCTATTATTTTGTTTCGGTGATAAGAATTGGTCCCCTTGATGATGTGATTTAACACCAATTGGTATCTTTTTGTGGGGTTAAGGTCTAGTCAATGGTCTAGTCAAACTCGAATTAAGGTAAGAAATGTAATGTTGCATCAGCGAAATTCAGCCTCATTTTTGCAAAATAGCAATTTAAAATTTTTTAAGTAAAGAGTTCATATGGGCCATTAAATCCGTGGATGCCATTTGTCCAATTTTTTCCATGCATATCTATATCCTGTGTATATTACGATTTAATAAAGCAATACCAATTTAAAGAAAAATATTTATTTATGTCGAATCTTGGGATTCCTTTTAATTTCTTTCCTGAATGGCATCGTATTTTAGAGTTAACTGTAGTTTGTAATTGACGTTTATTTTCGAAATTATATATATCCTGCTCACAGAATAACTCCAAGTTGAATGGTGTATTACATTTTGATTTGTATCGATAAATTACACTTAGGTTTTTCCTTATTCTTAAGTATAAAATATTTGTTTTTTTTCTCATTTTCATTATAAGAAATTGACTTGGAGATTTTAATATGTCCAACGTACACAGTCCAGTAGCATTCATGTCACCACATAATAATTTAACCTTTTAAAAAAAATTACTCGATGAAGTGTTTTGAAAATTTAATCCTCATTAGTGTATGGCATTTTTACACATTTAAGGGGTCATAAACAAGGAAAACTAGTTTACACTGTACCAGTAATAGTTTACGAATGACCTGTTAATAATCTTTTCAAATATAAAAGATAGTATTCGCAATTGCTGTGAGCACTTTCATTAGAAAAAAAGTAAATTTGATCATGGTAAAGTAGATATCTATTTTAAATATGTCTGTTTTCATGAATTTTGCTGAATATTTGCAGTTTTTACCGGTTTTAAGTAAAAGGCTTAAAAATCATTTCACAAAACAAAGAATCAAAATTAGACTAAGATTTAATGTGAATACATTATATATTCGGCGAGATATGGGCTGGTTAAAAAGAAAAAACTATCGTCTGCCCAAGAACAAATAATACATTTTTGTTCAGCTGAAATTTCAAAACCAACTCTATTATACCCATTTATGTTCAGAGTTCACTAAAAATTAGAAAGATTTTCAGAGAATTTGTGAGCTGATGATTTAGTCGTCCTCTGTAATTAGAAACCAGGGCCCTTGGTCACTTAAACATAGATTGGTACCGTAATCCCTGGCGCAATAGAGGTGTTGAGCCGAGGAGTTTAGTTTATATGTAACAGTAGTCACTGTCCACTATTCACTGTTTTTATTCATAAACACAATCGTATGTAATTATAAAAAAAGATTTAAGGTTATTGTTTTCTTTGGAATTCCTTTTTAATAAGACATTTTATATACACTCTAGTTTATGCTTTAACCATAGATTGATTTCGGATAGATATGAAAACAAATAATTTTATATAAAATTTTAAATTAAATTAATTTGAAATGTTTACATATATTTTCATTATAATTGAATATTAGAAAAAGACGTGAGGTTAAGATATAAAAAACAAATTGAATAAAAGTATTTACTATATTAATTTGTTTATTTTTACAATAATTTAAATAAAATTATTTTTCTACTCAATTCAGAATAATATCATTTATTTCTGTATAGAAGAAATTACGACCAGATTAGAATTATTATTTTCACAAAAAAAACTGTGGAAAAACACGCATTACAAAAGGCTATGATCTAGCGTGAACGTCTTTAAAGCGTTGGATATCAATTTTATTTCATGCTGTGATAAATTATAGCTTTTGAACCATGACTAAGTCTTTCAGTGTCTTTATTTACCGAAACAAGTATTACAGTTTCACAAAACACGTTAGTTGCACGTCACGGTATTGCCATAGTAACCAACAGTAACTAAGAATTTGTTGAGGGGTAAACAGTGAATAACAGTTTCGTAACGGTTTTTGTGATCATCACTGACGATGCTAGAGCCCATCACAACACGTATTGTCAGAGTCTTTTTATATCTGAAATGTAATTAAGTGATACATCGATCTACGTGTCCTATTTAGAGAATTTGGAAGGTGCTCAACAGCATTAAGATTGATGGCGTATCTTAATTAATGGCATTAATAATGAGGTTAAAATGCTAACCTTCATTAGGAAATAATTGTTCCTATACTGTATTTAAAACTTACTTGACATCGTTTCTTTCAGATAAAATTTCCTTTTAAAACATAACCGATTTAGATACCTAGAAATGTATATATACCAACATATGTATATATAATAACTAATGTGATGTCACTAAGTCATATTTTGCTCAAAAAATAAATTTATTCCTACCATACAAATATAAATAGTCGTTGCATTTACTTAATGCTTAAAATATCCTTCTTAACACGTTGACTGTCATGGAGGTCACCAGTGACCGACGACGCAGTAAAAAATAAAAGTACATAGAGTAAATATGGATATTGATAAATTTCTCAATACCGTTCTTATTATAACGGTTTGAAAAAATTAAGGCAATATAGACCATATAAAAATATATAAAATATATACATGTTATCAGTACATGTTATCAGTTTCGCGATGAATCAGATTGAAACATTCAAGCCAAAGAAAAGGTGAATCAACGCAATCTGAACAACATGTCACCATTTTTTAAGTCAAACATTTTGCTCTAGTTTTCCTAGCTGTTTTTAATGATAACGAATGAGAGTAATCACAAAGCAATCGAAGTACGATTGTGTGAAAAAAAGGGTAATGTAACAACTGCCTACCGCTCCGCGGGAGTCACCGATATGTATATATCTATGCATATGTACGTATTTATGTATATATATATATATATATATATATATATATATATATATATATATATATATATATATATATATATATATATATATCAAAATTATTTAGCTCTAATATTTCCTTAAAAACCTCCTCTCTTCCATTCTAATTCTTTAAAATCTTTTTCCCAGCATCTAAATGTCTTAATGAAAGGAGCGTCCTCGACTTAAAATTCTTTCGATACATTTCCCAAAGCTTTCCGTCCTATAGATGTAAATTTTCTGTCCACTTAACACGTTTTCCCTCTGTCGCCGGCAAATGGCTCGGCTATTCTTTTGATCTTAACAGTTTAATTCGCTAAGTAAGTTTGTTCTACCTTGGGAAAATTTTATTTGTCTTCGCTCTTGGGTGTACCTTTGTTCGAGCAGAATGATTTTTGTGTCTTTTCTCTTGTCTGTCTTTGACTAGTAAAGATGTCTGTTTTAGCAGCTCTAAAATAAAGTTTTAATTAGACTTGTGCCGGTCTCTTCAACGTGGCCAGACTGCATCGTTCGTTATTACTGCTAGCTAATTAGGTTTCTCCTTGCCCAGCAACCCCGGCAAATAAAAAGAATAGAGGCTACATAATAATTATGTCCGGCAGGTTTTATAATTATTGGATTATATATATATATATATATATATATATATATATATATATATATATATATATATATATATATATATTACTCCAAATACAGAAAAGCGCTTTTGTGTCTGCCCATATGTTTGTGAACAATGGACACAAAGTGTGCATTTATTAAGTTGTATAAGTGTGTTATAAAGTGTAACACTTTTACTTGTGCTGATAAAATGGTTAGAATTGGAGAAAAATTTCAGGGCACAATTTATAAAGAACCTGAATAATAAATTGTCCTCTAATTGTAGTACATAAAATACACAAAACTGAGTACTGCTATACAATTAACATTTTAGCAAAATTAAAGTTTTAGAAGACATTAGTTAAAAGTTTCAAAAACTTCGCTTCTAGTGAAGTGCACAGACTTTTCGAGCTCGTGTTTTAAACTTGGAATTTCAAATGAATTTATATTAAAATAAGTTTATGTAAAATTCATCCCTTGAAATGTAAAATGCTCTCCATGCTCAGTATTTTGGGTATAAATCATTCTACAAAAGTCTAAATAAGTTAGAAATAGAGAATATAGGATTTGGATTTTAAGGTGATTGTGTATGGTAGATATAAATGTTTTTTGAAATATTCGTACAGATATATGTTCTATATATTTTTTAGATTAAATTAGTCATACACGGCTAAAATTCAAGATGTTATAAAAAAGAAAAATACAGTAAAAATATTTATTTATCTTTAATTGTACAATATACACTTTTCCTTTTATGCAACCTTCATATAATCTACAAATCTATACAGAAATTTTATCCTATCTTTTTGAGACTCTCTCTCTCTCTCACATTATCTCTCTCCAGATCTTTAACACTCTCTTTCTCTCTCTCTCTCTCTCTCTATCTTCCTTTCTATCTCTTTCTCTCTCTCTCTCTCGCTCCAGATCTTTAACACTCTTTCTCTATCTCTCTCTCTTTTTCTCCCTCTCTCTATCTTCCTTTCTATCTTTTTCTCTCTCTCTCTATCTTCCTTTCTATCTCTTTCTCTCTCTCTCTCTCTCTCTCTCTCTCTCTCTTTCTCTATCTCCCTTTCTCTATCTCCCTTTCTCTATCTCCCTTTCTCTATCTACCTTTCTCTATCTCCCTTTCTCTATCTCCCTTTCTCTATCTCCCTTTCTCTATCTCCCTTTCTCTATCTCCCTTTCTCTATCTCCCTTTCTCTATCTCCCTTTCTCTATCTCCCTTTCTCTATCTCCCTTTCTCTATCTCCCTTTCTCTATCTCCCTTTCTCTATCTCCCTTTCTCTATCTCCCTTTCTCTATCTCTCTTTTTCTATCTCTCTTTCTCCCCCTCTCTCTCTCTTTATCTCTGTGTATGTGTGTATTTTGTTTTTGTTTTAGAGACACTGTGTTCTTCCATATGTGTATTTTTTAAAGATTCATCTATCAGTTTATAAAGAAATTCAATGATTTAAAAAAAATCTCATATACTAACAATAATTATTACTTCAAGTTAAAAAAAATATTATATAACAGATCAGTTTTTTACCATATATTTAAATGTAATCTGTAAATGCATACAATAAAGAAGTTCTTAGTACCTTTTTTTCCTTCAAAGAACTGCTAATAATATCGAATCCATTTTACTTTAATGAATCAAGAAATGAGTTTCACTTTACCAATCCGTAGAACTGTCTATATCATTATCAGTTTTGGACAAAATATGTCTCATGTCTCGATGTAGAATTGATAGTAGTTTAAGTCAAAATATAAAAAAAGCAAAAAATATATTTTATTAAATTTCATGAAATATAACGTTACATTTTTTCCTGACGAAAGATTTTAAATGTATTACTAATAGCATCGAAGTTACATGTTCATTTTTTGTAATATCATATTCCTTTTCACTTGGCTTTCTGAGTAGCTTATAAAAATTTAATTTCTTTTAACTATTAGAAGATACAGAAATAATAGCAAAATATTTTTTCTTTTGTAAGAGAAACTTGTTCTTTCGGATTTAGTGCATACTTTTTATTAAATTATTTATCTCAGAAATAGTTCGTATAAAAAAAAGTAAAATCCTCAACTTTGCTTTCAAACTTTAATTTGATAAAATCTTTTATTCTGAACTCTCTTTTAAACTTAAATGCCTCATATAACCTTCTTTATGGATTATTTTCTTTTATTTCATCAGTTTCAAAAGCATTCGAACAATTTTTAAAGGGAAATAAATAAAGAAGAACTGTTCAGGTATTATTATTTAAAATTATGTTAGTTCAGTTTTTTAAATATATCAATATTTGTTTAATAAATATTCCCATTTTGTACCTATGTTCATTGAAGAAGAAGAATTTAAGACTTTAATGGAATCAAAATACTTTTAATATCTCTGATTTTTAACATTTTTTCTTTACTGTTTATTTAAATATATTTCGGTAAATTTTAGAAGCATCGAGTCGTAAAAGGAACTGATATTTTAAACTAATGTATATACAGATAATTTGTATTAGAAAATAATTTATTTTATTTCACTTTTAAATAAAAATTCTGATAAAATTGGCACACACATATACATGTATTTCTTAGTTATGTGTTGCCCTAAATGCATGAAATAAAATGACTTACGCTAAGCATTTAATTAATATTATATTTGAATATTTTTTGATAAAATAATGCCTAATCATTATTGTGTAATTTAAATTTGATTTTTTACGTAAAAATTTATTTCATTGTTTTGCCATTCAACATTCTAGAAGGTATATTTTAAATGTAGTATTAACATACAGTAGAAATTGCAAACACTCAAATAAATAATCTAATCAGGAAAAGGGTTTCCCCAATTCCTTAAAAAATATCATATAGTAGATATAGTACATATTTTATTCATGGAAATTCAAATATAATGTACTATAAACAATTAATGCTATTTTATTATTTGAAAGGAAGTTACAAATTTGAAGCACTGTAAGAATCTTGGAAAAGTAGGTAGAGTAATGAATTAAATGTATTAAAATGCCACGGATTTTTTATATTTAAGTAAAAGTATTCATACTTTAAGTAGAATTTTTTAAATTTAATCTACAAAAATCATGCTAATTTCTTTTTTAGGTATACATAGCACAAAAACTGTCAAATTTCATTGTTTTTTATTATATCAGTAAAATAATTCCTAAATTTGTGTATATATATATATATATATATATATATATATATTATATATATATATATATATATATATATCATAAAATTAATATACAATTTCATTTAAAAACTCTTAATAGAGCTAAAATAATTCGCAGTAAAGTTATTAATATTAAAAAAAATACATGAATTTTTACACTATAAATTGGTTTAAATTGTTATTACAATGAGTTAAAGAGATTTTACTTCCACAAATGTTTTAAATTTAATTCTAAAATACAATAAGTACAATATTTAATGTTGTGTTTCATATAAAAATAATTTTTGAAATGGTATTATGCCAATTTAACTTTATAAAAATTATGTGTACTTAAATTCTTAGTATACGGAAAAGGTATTTTCGAATAATACTCTGTTATTCCTAGAACTTAGTTTTACTTATTCTATATGCAGTAAAGAATTTTCAAATAATATTTATTCCCCTGAAATGAAAGCATTAATTTCGGTATTTGAGAACCATTACAGGAATAAAACAAATGCGAATTTTATCTGTGGATATCAATTGTACCTGTATATCTAAATAAGGTATTTGGTTATAAAAGTGATATATAGTACTTTTTCTGGGGAAATCGAACACTTTGGCTTTAGTCAATGCAGCAGCAAATGAAGTATGTAGTGTAAAAGTAAAAGAGATTATCTCGATAAATCACACGTTGCAGAGCTTAAGAGATAGCTTTTAAAAGAAATAAAATCCCGGTGTATTTTTACTCTGGCTATCATTCAAGCTTTTATCTCCTTTCATTGATGCACTGATGAAATTCAAAAATTTTTTGTATCTGCTAATTTAAAAAAAAGGTTAAGGTATGAAGCATTTAAATGGGGCTATATATTATTTAATGGCGTAATATAGATACAATGCATATATTGCGAGAAAATGCTTTTTCCACAGAGGACATTTATATGTAATTACTCGATAGAACTCTCGTAGAGAAGTAAATCTCTGCTGATGCTGTAAGTCAGTATAAAAATTCGATAAAAAAATATTTAAAATTATTTGGTAGGTGTTTATTAAATTTAAGAGATCTCATGCTTTTTTGTGGAGATTTTGAGCTAAAGTGTATCATTAGTATTTAGATACTTAAAATACATGGGCAAATACGTGCTTCAATATTTATCATAGCAAAATAAGCTTTTAATAAAACTTGATATTTACAAATAACAGCTATCTTTAGATGTCTGTAAATGATTTCAGAATTATTTTATTAAAATTTATTTTAAGTTTTATGTTAACAAATGGTTTACTTATATGAAACTATTTTCGTAACTTTAAAACCTATTTTTTAAAAATATTTTCACGATAAATAACATAAATTCATAGTAAAATTTAAACACTTGTGACGTTATAAAATTTGTTTGAAATCGCTATTAAAAGTATTTTCTAAAATATTAGCATATATATTTAAAGTATCTTTAAAAAACGTACCCCTCAGCCAACAGGGAATTAGTCTTTAGTCAAATCAGTTAAGAAGAAAGTTAGCTATTAGCTTAACCCATTAATGTTCAGTTTTTTAAAAAAGGCCGGAAAAAATTCAATTTTTTAATGTAAAAAACACAATTTGGAACGTTTTCTTGCCAAAAAAAATTACAAAAATATGAAAATAATTAAAATTTTTATTGCAGTTTTGGATTTTGATAACATTGCAGAAAATAGTCGAATATTGTAATATTACACGCACATCGACTTTTTTTTATCTTTCTTTTCGAATTCGCATTTCAGAGTAAAAATTATTATCAGTAAAAAATATCTCGAATTATTTCGAGTATACACAGTTTGGCCAGTTTAGCGCGCTCGAGTTAACTCAAGCTTGTACGTTAAGTGGTTAAAGAGGCTAATTTAAAGATTCAACTTTAGTCAGATCAGTTCTGTACAACAGCTTTTTAAGTTCAAAGGAATTTTAGAGATGGGTCGAATCATATACAGCACTGTAATTTATCTCCTTCGTTTCCAGTGATTTTTGTGACTAAGTAATCGAAGTAACTAAGACATCTCTGGAACAAATCCAAGTATAAGAAAGACAAATATTCTATTAATATAAAAATAGTTCTAGGCTTGCTCCGATTTTTTGCAATTTTCTATTCTTATGCGTAACAATAAGTTACATTCGATTCAGCTTTGTTTCCTTGTGCCATTGTCAAAGACAAAGAAACGGACCGGTTTGAACTAAAAGAAACTTCAGACTTCTCCCAACCAATAGAAGGGCTCGTTAGTTTGGCGGGATTCTGACCCCTCGGTTCTGAGTGGACCCCTGTTTTTTCTCCGCGGCGCAGTCTGATGGACAAGGTTCTTACCAGAGGAGAGAAGAGGGTGATCGCTGCTGTCATCCACTGCTTGCGGGATAAACATTTTTTGGAGCTACACGAGAAAAAGGAAAATCTGCGCCTTTTTTCTTTATGACCGACGCCGAATCGTAAGAAGTCTTCGATATCTACAAATGATAAGTTGTATTCCAATTGTATTCCTTAGGCATTTAATATATAAAATCATTTAATCAAGACATATTTGTCCATGTGTTTTTTAATGAGTTTTAATTTCTTCTTTCTCAAACACTAGACCAACGTAACATTTTTACATTATGGTACATAAAATTCTGTCTAGTTGAAAAGTGAGAACTTCCATCATAGGGAAGAAGTGAAAAATAAATCGCTTAGTATTCCCTTTAGCTGTTTAGAAATAGGATATATTTATCAATGAAATAAAAACACTTTATAGTTAAACTTCAATCCTCTATAGTTAATATTAGTGTTAAAGGGAAGAAAGGAAAATTCTAAAGACATCACTGAGAATCGTCAAGCGATGAAAAGAATTTAAACTAACAAGTTTCGGAACTAAGCAATCAATACTCTTTTATCTTTGAAGACTAACTAGCTTCAGCTGATTAGTCGAGTTTTATAGCTAATGAAATCAAAAGCATGAATTATTTTGATCGCGGAATCGAACTCTTTTCCAGAGTAAATGCGTTTATATAAGATTAAGAAACTAAAAAGTCATTAACAACGTTTAATGTCACAGAAAATTAACTTTCCACCTCTCTTACGCCGAGTTTCTTCCATGCCGTCTACAGTTCTCCTCTTTGTACACGCTGTGTTAAAGAGTATAAAATGAAAGAGCAAAGCAAACTAGAGAGTCTTTTAAACCATCGTTAGAGCGGCACTGTGAAATTACCAGTTTTCTCCCGACTTCAGAATTAAACGTAGCTTATAATTCTATTACTGCTACTTCTCCACTGTTTGTTTAGCCTGAAAGGGCTTAAGAACTTTTTTACGTGACGTTCTACATCGGCAAGGAAATTCTCTTCTGTTTGTTTTAGTTTCTTTAAAGTTTACGTTTGTGGAATTTCTTTTATCAACGTTTTATATCCTGGTCCTTTATTCAAAGCGAGAGCCTTTTTTTTAAATTAAATTAAATTAAAAAAATTGGATATTGTATGTAATTGCAATACGCCTACGTATTTTCTTTGAAACATTTAGGGCTTATTTCGTTATAATCTTTACTGTTTCCTATAACAACACGATATACTGTTAGCAAGGATTAGTTTTATCTGCAACCAGACCAAACTTGCTACAGTTAAGTACAGTTAAACGCCGATTAGGTAACTAGCATGGACAGTTATATTTGAATGTGGGGAAAGATAATTTGACTATTTTTAATATAGACTTTGAAGATGGTAGCAAGGTGAAATGTCGGACAATATTTCTTTTCTTTACATCTAAATGCGCATTTGTTCACCAGAAAGAAATGTAGCAAGTTGAAACAGTTTGTTTATGAAGTTATACAGTTGTTATTTGTTGTTATTTGAAGTTATACAGTTTGTTTATTTGTTTTTTGAGTTTCACTGCCATCTAAAAGCACGTGTTGTGTAAAGATGCAAGTAATAGAATGAATGCACCCTGTAGATCCGTGTGCTGCAGCAGGTGTTATTGATAATAGTACGAAATAACTAGTACCTTACTGAAAATGTATTTAGTTTAAGTGAAAAATAGCTGTTTTTAACGACATCTTATGCACCTATCATAGTTTTATATTGCTCCAGTCACATACATCAATTCCACTGGTATTATGTAAATAATTACACTTTGTATAATCGGTTAAACGGTAACATAAGCCATAGGTGGAGAGAATGTGGCCTAAGGTTTGTGTGGAGTGCTAGGATCTAATTTTTGCTATAATAGGACTTATGAGACAAAACCTACTGCTTAAAGCTGAATTCAAACGTCTACGAACATACATGCCGGCTCTGAGATTCGAATCCACAAAATGTGGTATTCAATAACAGCCCGGATTTTATGTATTATTATGTTATCCGTTAGCAATTATTTTAATATTATTGATTTATTTATCAGATAACGATTTGACAATTAACGACGAAAAAGCGGGGACACTCCTATCTAAACTCTTAAATAGGTAGTTTCCCTTGGAGAGATATCCTCCGAATGTTGCGGAGTTAGAATTCGGTTTCTTTTTGTACATCCTCTATTTGATTTTTCATCATGCTTTATGAATAAAAGCGCATCTGTACATATTTCAAATATCAACGAACGTCTCGTTCTTGCATCATCAGCATCATCAAGGCTGCTTTATTCATCTGAACCCATGTCATACCCAAAAAGACTAGGAAATGCAAAGAGACAAGAATTGGTACATTACAGCGCTAAAAAATGTAAACATTTTACTGAAATGGTGTCTTTTAACTTACACTCATTGTAAATAAAAACTATATCACAGATTCATTTCAAATTTTCACATTCAATACATTATACACCTACGATGACACTCTAACTACTTTTTTCATTGTTGTTCATTTCATTTAATATTTATAGAATTTAAAATGAAATCGTTACACATTATTTTAGCTTTTTAAAAAAATGTTTAACACATTGTATTCCACATTGTGTAACAGATTCGCCGCCACATGTCGCAACGGAATTGTACCGGGAGCTTGCGAGTAAATTTAGTTATTCAGTTAAATCTCAATAGATCGAAAATTAATTTTTTAACCAACTTTTTGTATTTTATATTGAAATATATAAACACATATATAAATAGAAATATACAAATAACAACCATAAGATTTTTGTAAACAAAAAAATACTTTTTAGTGGATAAATTTATAATAGTATCGTAATATGAAAATTCCACATCGACTGATGTAAAAACTAGTTTTCATTTGTCTAAATATTTCCAGAATCTATTTAGTAGACAAGAACATTCGGCTTCGTTTTCCTGTATATACCATTATTTTTGTACCCACAAACAAACCATGTTGTTACACTAATCCGTACTAGTACGTGACCCACGCTTGAGTATCAATCGTCAGAAAACTACTAGTACGTGTCCCGCATACAATGCGTTAATACCCTTGGTGTAATATATCCAATACTTTTAAAAACTCAAATAGGTGAAGAAAAAATACCTAACATTTTTTAACTAAAAAAGCAAAAATTATTAATGAAATCCAATATTTTTTTAAAAATGCTTGCAGCAAGTAATACAAAGTTAAAATGTTGTTAAATAATCTCTTATTTTTCATTTTGTATAAAAAACAAAAAAAATTCATCAAATCTAATTAAAGGAAAATATAGAGCAAATGCATTATTTGCGATAGTTAAAAATACACTGTGAGAAAAGTCTTTGATAAAATCTTCTATTTGAAGCTACTTTAACGTGATGCGTCTTAACAACAAATCGAAACTATATGGAATACCTACTATTTACCTACAATGGAATTACGGAATTTAATGGTATCTTACCGTCGTAATACTAGCGGTAATATATTATAATTGTTGGACAGTAAATGTCTTTGAATGAATCCCCCATAAATTATTTGAAAGGCTCACATTGATTATTTTATACTATGCTATAAACAATAGCTCAATAGTTTGAAGCTATCATAACTGAAAAATGATGAAATAGAGGACTTATCGTTTTATCAAATATTAGCATTAGCTTTATAGAAGTTAAATAAGCAGACCTCGTCTATCAATAGACGTGTAAATGAGCTAACTATTCTCCGGAAACTAGGGAGTGGTTGTTTTACAAACATATTTCAACTCAATCCTTCATATTGACAATATGATATTATATGTATTATCTGCTCAATATTTCGTCGTAATCTTTACCGATGGTTTTCAAACTACGAGTCACTACATTTATAACATGCTTATGAATCAGAGAAAGCTTGCGTGTATTCAGTTAGATCATTAAAAATATAATAAATCCAATGAATTTCGCCAGTTATAAAGCTAGAAATATTTTTTGGCTGGGACCAAAGTCTTAATCTAGTGTACATTTATATGTCAATTTCATAAAATGTGTGTGTGTGTGTGATGAATACACACACACACACACACACACAAAGAACATGCATACGTCTTATTCACACATCCATGGTTCTGTATTCAAACATAAATGTGTCATAAAACTGATAAACTATGTGTAAAAATAATGCTACTTTGGACTAGTGTTTGAGAGAGAAGAAATTAATACTCATTAATATACACATGGACAAATATGTTTTAATTAAATCTGTACAATTGAATATATGCCTAAGGAATACAACTGTAATCAACTTATAATTTGTAGATATAGAAGACTGCTTTCGAGTCGACGCCGCCCCTAAAAAACAATATGGCGATAATATTTCTAAAAAGGTCTATCCCTCCAGCCTCGGATGCCAGCAGCGTTCACCTTCTACTCTCCTCTGATCACAACCTTTCCTCTAAAAAAAATCGGACAAAACAGGGTTTCACTCCAGAACGAAGGGGGATCAGAATCCCCCAAACCAACGGATACTTCTATTGGTTGCGAGAAATCCGAAGTTTCTGTCTAGTTCAAACCGGTCCTGTTCTGATATGTCTTTGAAGATGATTTACAGGAAGAGGTCAAAAAAGCTGAACCGAATGTAACTTACTGTTACACTATGCTGAGCGTAATTTCATTGTAACTTGAAATATATATTCGTAACGACATTTCGGATTTTATTTTACGCTAAGTTTTTACGAGGTTTTAATTTGGATGAAAATTTCTGGAGCATATTTAATCTCCAGTATTAGCTAGGTGAAAACAAAGAAAGTAATATTATGAATAACTATAAAATTTTAAAAATATTGAGAACTCAGTTGACTTTTTAATTTCTGTTATATAATTTCTTACGTTTTATAGCTATAAAACTTTATCTCAGAATCAGTAATTTATAAACTACCATTTTATGGTAGTAAATTATTGTAGCATTTAATGCCAGTTTGTCAAACCTTCATCGACATTTCTACTCTTGCCTAAACACTGTAAAACGTTTTCGCACAATGAGTAATTTTTAAATTACCATTTTGTGGTAGTAGATTATTGTAGCGTTTAATGCTAGTTTGCCTCAAGACTAAAAGTACCGATAGTGACGTTGAATTAATTCAAACTTTTGAGACCAGTTCTACAGTGAAAAAAAAATGTCTATTCTTTTCACGGGTGAAAACAGCCCTTTAACATTTGCCCTGGAAACTGATAATGTACACAAATTTTAAAAAAATTTAAAAAGCTTGCAATGCATGCATTGAAAATATTTCGTGAAGAGTTCAGGCTACCTGTATCCTATACAAATACATCCTCAAAGATCCCCATAAATGGAATAATAATAAAAAATGGGGAGAAAAAATGGTCAAAAATTGTGCACAGTTTGTAGAATTCTGTTGGTTGAAGAAATGTTGAAAAAATTTCAATGTCTCTTGTACCTAACAGTTAATCGCCGAGATCTCTACTAGATAATATTTAAAATATTTCACTTATTCAATTTTTATTTTATTTTGTGATACAAGACATTCTTTTATTTTAGTCAAACAGCAGCCAAATAAAAAGGACACTACCTTTCAGTAATGAAATTGAGGTGTAAGATACTAATATTATCAATATTGGTCGTCTTTCGTAATTAAATTTAAACAATAGCTTCTGTTGTTGCTTTTGTTTATTCGATTTCAACGAGTTAAACCCGTGAGCCAAAGGCTACATGAATTAAGGCCGAGGGATGCTCTTTTTTTTTTCAAAAGTGTAGCTAGGGTGAAGAACAATTTTGAACAAAGTAGGTCTTCGCAATTTAGAAGCAAGGACCAAGCAGAAAATCCGATACTTATCCTGCCACCTCCTGAAATATAGTGTGTGAACTTGGAGGACATTGGGATTATGAATTTATTTTGCGTATCCCAGGCTCTATTAATGGACACAGTACCAGATTGTTGCTTTTATGCCTGAGCCACCACGGCTCCAGTAGCTTCTGGCTACATTAAATCTCTTTTTTTTTCCTAACAAGAGACTATATTGCTCCGAACCAAACCAAATCTAAATAACCAAATGTCAAATTAATGATTCATTGTTGGATTTAATTTAAGATGCCAACTTTTAGAATGTTACTGTAAACTATTTACAGATTTCTTTAAAGTAATAATAAATTAAGTAATATTTCTTTTCTTGAAAAAATTCTATTTCAAAACTTTTGATATTTTTAAAGATGCATGTTACCGTAATATCACTTTAATGCATTTTATACTTCAAGTAGATAACTAATGTTTATTGAGGAAAGTCATGTTTTGAATTTATAATAGACATTGGGTGGATGATACGAGACTAATGTTCCTCTCACAAAAGATGGGCCTCGATTATGTGCTTATCATAACTGCGTTTAAAGTACTCATTTATTCATAGACATGGAAAGCTTCCATCAATAGAAATAGGGCAAGTTTATAAATCTTAGTCTGCGTCAAAGTGTCTCAAACATAAACTTATCAGATCAAGCTTAAAAAGTGATTTATTCCTAAAGTATATAGTGTAAATATCCTATATTTATGTATGTGTTTGTGTGTAAACTTATAATTAAAGTTTGAAATTTAAAGGTGCAACAAAAGGTTTTACAAAACTGAGTCAAATTTAGATATGATGGAGTACGCAGGAAGAAATCATATCAAATATATAGTATTATATGCTGTTGTAATTGACTAATGAAAAGTTAACCAGAAATTAACTAGTTATATGTTAACGTTCTGGAGTCTTTAAACGGTAAATATAAATTTGAGACCTATATCTAAATTTAGTACTATCCCATCGGCAACAGAATAAAAAATTATCTAATAATATGTTAAATATTACAGGTATCCAAATTCGTCTTATTGAATTAAAACTTGAAAATATCTCACTATTTATATAACAGTTCTTGTATACACATGGGTTCTGATCCCAACATTTATATTCATAACATGTTTTCTCTCGTATCTAAGTGCATGTGTGTGTGTGTGATCGCGAAAATATTAGATAACCTATATATATTTATTATCTACACACCTCAAATGGTATATATTATATTTGATACTAATTCATGCATTTTTTTTACACTATCACAAAGTGTCCTAAAAAAACACAATCATATAATTACACTTGAGTGTCTGGAGAGCTAAAGAATTATCAAAGTAACATTAGCAAAGTTTTTCCCATTGTCATCATTACATATTAATGATTTGTACTCCAAAACTACTGTGTAACGTTAAGTACATTCAAAGTAGAGTACATTTTTCTTTCGAGGATAAAATTTTCTTTGTGAAATAGAGCTCTTTTTACTGGCAACAAACTACTTCATCTCCTACCAATATACAAGTTGTCCCGTAATTGTCGCGACAAACTTCTAGAGGAGGTAAGGTATCATGAGGATGAAGAATTACACTGGAACACATGAGCGTAAATGTTAGTGGTAAGTGGTAGCAGACGTCGAAGAGGGAAAAGGAAAATAAGAAAGTTATTAATTTGAAATATTTATTGGACATAATGAATACAAATAATGTGCGACATGCGGACATCACAAATAGTACAACCGATTTTCAAAGTGTGCAGAATTAGACGCCAAACATGCCTCTGATTGACGGAGTGTTAATTGCAGGATACGGTTAAATACATCGGGAAATTATTTGATTGTAGCAGCTCTGACGACACTCCTTGCCACGAGATAATTTTTCAGACGGTAGTTGATGTTTGTCCGGGCAGCATTTTCGGTTAATGTGTGTAGCGTCTCATCTATTGTCCTCAGCTATTCCATACACTAAGAACATGTCTGCAAGCTCACCGTTAGTGTACTCTTCCATGCTCTTTATATGATGGCTACAACTCAAATGTGGAAATCTTAACTGTCCTCTACATCACTCTTCTGTACAGAACTACCTGGCTGCTTAGAATATGGAACGCGTTATATATATATAGAACGGTGAACATTATAGAACGGTTAGCTTGCAGGTATCCTCTTAACTTACACCATTTGTAATTATGTCCAATTAAAGCTTCGAGTTAAACACTATTTTATTCCTTTCCCATCTTGGGTCACTTGCACCTCACGTTTCTACACATGGGTTCCTAAGCAATTATGATGAGTCCAACTATCATTCTTATGATGAGACCTACCTCTTCTAGAGGATTTAACGGCAGCATTTACAGGACACCCTGCTGAAATCAGTGACATACATTTTATATAGAGAGTGATAAATATGACTTGATAAACTACACCACAAAATTGGGTATACACTTGCATTAATTTGGATGTAAAATACAACTTTTTCTACATTTTTCTGAAAACAGAGCCCACACTTACTTAATAGCCCCTACATTCCTTAAAGCACCTACAACTATCCCACTAAGATGGTAGCAAAACTGTCTACATCATTTACAACAAATGAACCGAAACCAGAGCAATACCACACTATATTCGATCAATGCTATGTTAAAGACAGGCCATAAGTAGAAAGTGATTAAGAGAAAACCTCAAACCTCGCAGTTGACTAGATAGGTAACTAATTAACAAAATATTTATGGCTATCTTTAAGAAGAGGATACGTTGTACCCTTGCTACTAAATTGTTAATATTTATAAATTGAAAGAGCAAATATCTCACTGCTCCCAGAAATTATCTTTTTGACACCTCATTTGTTAACGATGGAAGATCTGGTAAAGGGATCTATACAACATAAATAACACACATTATTTACGTATATTTGTATCTTCCCAATTACAAAATTACAGGGGAATATTTGTCAAGCTTGAGTAATATGCAATATGTTATAAAAATATATTATATAATAAAATAGTATGTAATAAATTCTTTATCATTTATTTCAATATTTCTTTCGATAAAATCCTACTAATTAGCTCTTAGTTCCATTTTCTATCGTCGTTGTTAACAGAAATTAGTAATAAGATCTACTCCTTTTTTACGCTAATGAATCGAGAAATACGCCCCTTTCTTCCATCTTTGAAGCTTACAATGTCATTATCAGTTTCGGACAAAAAATGTCTCTGGTGCGTAGTTTGGACTACAAGGCTGTTCATATTATTGAATGCCCTCTGGAGGCAAAGGAGTTTTGCGAACAACAAAAGCGGGATGTGTAATTTCCCAGAGAAGCGTCATTAATCACATAATAAATTTCCCTTAGCCAGGGTAAAAGTTGCTCTAAATAGGTAATCACTAGCAGAAAGAAAAGGAAGGAAAAAAAAGAGAGAGGAAGGAATAGACGAAGGATCAATGAAGGCTTGGTAAAGTTGGGGTAAGACTAATTTGAGCAACGGTTATTCTTTTATGCTTCTTGGAATTTATCAAAAATTCATCTCCTTCCATCATTTGCGATAGAGGAACAGAGCGAATACATTTTGGAAATTTTCTATTAAATTAGTGATCTTTTCAAGAACTAACCATTATGGATTTAAAGCAAACTCTCATTTGGAAGCCATTAGGATAAAATAGTTACCATACCTCCAACAGATACTGGTTGAAATGGCAAGAGTATGACAAAGTGTAACATTACTCCCAGTAAAAACAATTTCTGTAAAAACATGAAATCCATTTTTGCCAAAAATGCTGTTTTTATTAGTTTTTTTTAAACTTTTTGGTTTTAGTAGGGTATTTTATATAATATCAAGTATTAATTTATAAAGGATTAAATTCGTCATACACGGCTAAAATTCAAGATGTTATAAAAAAGAAAAATACAGTAAAAATATTTATTTAATTTTAATTGTACAATATACACTTTTTCTTTTATGTCAACGTTCATATAATCTACAAATTTATACAGAAGTTTTTTCCTATCTTTTTGAGACACACACACAAACACACTTTCGCTCTCTCTCTTGTCTCACTCTCTTTTCTCTCTCTCTCTCTCTTTTCTCTATCTCTCTCACTTCCTCTCTATCTTTCTCTCTCTCTCTCTCTCTGTCTGTCTCTCTCTCTCTCTCACTGTTTCTCTCTATCTTTCTCTCTCTCTCTCTCTCTCTCTCTCACTCACTTTCTCTCTCTTTTCTTTCTTCTTTCTTTCTCTCTTTCTCTTTCTCTCTCTTTCTCTTTCTTTCTCTCTCTCTTCTCTCTTTCTCTATCTCTCTCTCTCTACATCTATCTATCTCTTTTTCTCTCTCATTCACTCTATCTCTCTTTCTCTCTCTCTTTCTTTTTCTCTATCTCTCTCTTTCTTTCTCTCTCTCTTTCTCTCTCTCTCTTTCTCTCTCTCTCTTATTCTATCTCTCTTATTCTATCTCTCTTATTCTATCTCTCTTATTCTATCTCTCTTTTCTTTCTCTCTCTTTTCTTTCTCTATCTTTCCTTCTCTCTCTCTTTCTCTCTCTCTTTCGCTCTCTTTCTCTTTTTTACTCCCTCTCTCTCTTTTTCTATCTCTCTCTTTTTCTCTTTTTCTCTCTCTCTTTCTATCTCCATTTTTCTATCTCTTTTTCTATCTCTCTTTTTCTATCTCTCTTTTTTCTCTCTCTCTTTTTCCTCTCTGTGTGTGTGTGTGTTTTGTTTTTGTTTTAGAGAGACTGTGTTCTTCCATATATGTATTTTTTAAAGATTCATCTATCAGTTTATAAAGAAATTCAATGATTTAGAGAAAATCTCATATACTAACAATAATTATTACTTCAAGTTAAAAAAGTATTATATAACAGATCAGTTTTTTACTATATCTTTAAATGTAATCTGTAAATGCATTCAATAAAGAAGTTCTTAGTACCTTTTTTCCTTCAAAGAACTGCTAATAATATCGATTCCATTTTACTTTAATGAATCAAGAAATGAGTTTCTCTTTACCAATCTGTAGAACTGTCTATATCATTATCAGTTTTGGATAAAATATGTCTTATGTCTCTAGGAGTTTGATCTTACAAGGCCGTTGATATTATTAAACGCCCTCTGGAGGGAAAGGAATTTTACGAACAACAAAAGCGTGACTTAATTTACCAGACAAGCGTCATTAATCACATAATAAATTTTCCCTTGCGAGGGTGAAATGTTGCTCTAAATAGGTAATCACAACAAAAAAGAAAAGTGTAAAAAATAAGACACAGAGAGAAAGGTTAAGGAATAGACGAAAGATCAATGGAGGTTTGGTAAAGTTAGGGTAAGACTAATTTGGGTAACTGATTTTCTTTCATGTTACTTTTCAGTTTATCAAAAATTCACTTTCCACCTTTCGCGATGGAATAACAGAGGGAATAAATTTCTGGAATTTTCTTTCAAACTAGTGATCTCTCAACGTGCTTTGGGTTATGGATTCAAAAGTAAACTTTCATTTGGGAACCATTAGCGCTGGAAAAGGGTAGAATTTATTTTCTGGTAAAGAATTTCTCATACCCAAAACGGAAGCGGGTTAAAATAACACACGTCACGGAAGAGCGTATCCTTATCCCAGTAAAACAATTTTTCCCTAAAAGTATATGGCATCGATTTTTTAGAAAAGTGTTATTTTTTAATGTTTTCTTTTTTAGAATGAATATCTAAAGCAAAAAAAGAGAAATTTTATTTATAATGGACTTGGATTATTCTATCCAAGAAAATCCTAAAGAAAATATTAGAAATCTTTTAATCAAAGTTGGTAAAAATATCTTGATTTTTCTAAAGATCAAATTATATCCCATGTTTTCGATTTAAATCAAATTTTTGTTTTATTTAAAATTTTTTTAGATGCTAAGAATTACAAATAAAATACTTTAAGATATTTCTTTAAATATCTTTATTTATAGAAATATCCAATTTTATAAATTTAATAACTAAAACTAAAAGCCTAATTATAATATAATGATTAGAGATTAATTTCTTATAAGTTTATTAATTTAATATTTATTTATTTATTCTAATTTTATAATTTAATTTATTAAGCTTCATTTGCTCTATTCATTTTTTTATAATATATGCAATATTTTTGTTTCATAAATTATGAATTAAATGCATGGAATGAATATTTAAGGCAAAAAACGAGAAACTTCATTTATAATGGACTTGAATTGAATAATGTAAAGAAAAGATTAGAAATCTCTTAATCAAAGTTGATAAAAAAAATCTTGATTTTTCTAAAGATCAAATTATATCCCATGTTTTCGATTTAAATCAGATTTTTTTATTTAAAATTTTCTTTAAATGTTCAGAATTACAAATAAAATATTTTAAGATATTTCTTTAATATCTTTATCTCTAGAAATATCTTATTATAAAAATCTGATAACTAAAACTGAAGACCTAATCATAATAAAATGATTAAAGATTAATTTTTTATAAGTTTATTAATTTAATATAAATTTATTTTTATAATTTTATAATTTAATTTATTAAACTTCCCTTGCTCTATTCATTTTTTATAATGTATGCAATATTTTTCTTTCATAAATTATGAATTAAATGCATGGAATGAATATCTAAGGCAAAAAACGAGAAACTTCATTTATAATGGACTTGAATTGAATAATGTAAAGAAAAGATTAGAAATCTCTTAATCAAAGTTGGTAAAAATATCTTGATTTTTCCAAAGATCAAATTATATCCCATGTTTTCGATTTAAATCAGATTTTTTTTTTTACTTAAATTTTTCTTTAAATGTTCAGAATTACAAATAAAATACTTTATGATATTTCTTTAAATATCTTTAACTATAGAAATATCCCATTATATAAATTTGATAACTAAAACTAAATGCCTAATCGTAATATAATGATTAAAGATTAATTTCTTATAAGTTTATTAATTTATTAACTTATTAATCTAATTTTATAACTTAATTTATCAAGCATGTCTTACTCTATTCATTTTTCATAATGTAGGCAACATTTTGTTTAATAAATTATGAATTAAATGCATGAAGCAGATTAATTATTCAGCAAATTCTTATACACTATTCATATTTTCCGGTCTTTATAACATTATTGGTTTTATATAATTAATAACCATTAGTCTTTAATTAAAAAAAAACCAAATATAAGGTATAACATTACTGGTTTTATGTCACATTAAAAAAGAAAGTCCTCAGAGGAATCTGATTTAGTCATAAATTTTATTACTAACGGACGGGTATTTAAACCTTAACTTCTATTTTCAATTGGTTTTAGATATTCTTCTAAAATAAAGGGTGTTTCATATCGAATGGGAAAATAAAAAAATAGCGCAGTGTGACTGCCGTAATGGATTTATTCAGCCGAAACAAATTTATTTTGCAACTACAATTTTACAAGTTTTATTTGGCAACAGGGAAAATATATTGAATGACGAACTCACCGGTAGAGGCGCTGTTAAACAAAATATCATCCATGCAGGAGAAAGCGTACTGCGTTTTCGAATATGCCAAAACTCCTCGGTAACTGTTGTGCAAAGACATTTTCTCTGGTCTAACTTTCTATGCTGAAAAATTGATTAATGGGGGCATTTACCAAGACATGCTCTCTGAGTAGTTGCTTCTCCAGCTGGAAGAAGCTGTTCCTGATTCCATTTTGCAGCAAGATGCTGCTCCCCTACATTGGAATGAAAAAGTACTTAAGTTCCTGAACTGACGTCTACCCCATGGCTGGATTAGTAATGCTGGGCCACAGGATTTGACATGTCTTCATCAGCCGCCGAGATCAACAAATCTAACGCCCTGTGATTTTTTTCTCTGGAGTTTCGTTAAAGATAAGACGTTTTTGCGTCCACTTCCTCGGGACTTAGAAGAACTGAAGCAGCGGATAACTGCAGTGTTGAACTCCACCACAAAAGATACGCTATCACGAGTGTGGCAGCAGCTTGATTACCGCGTAGTCGAGTCACCGGAGGGGCACATATTGAACAACTGTAGAAACTTGGGAACAGATGCATTATAAACGCCGGCCCCGTCCGCCATGTTTTTTTTGGCGACCAATAGAAAAACGTGTTTTGAAAAATCGCCGAGTAGAAAAACATGGCAGCGGTCACATGGCATATTTGAAACACAAACGTCATTAACAAGACTAAACTTTAAAAGAAAAAAACAGATTAAGAATTTAAAGCATTATTAAAATAAAATTAGCATAATAATTATCATTTTTTACTTTGTTTAAAAAATAAATAACATATTAGTAATATTTATGATATATATCAACAGAATAAATACAATATATACATTTTTAATAAGCACTAATATTATAAAAAACATTATAGAACCAAAACAAAATGTTCCAAACCAAAGCATCTTGTTTGATTTAGAATATCCTGATACTTTTTAACAATTTCAAAAATAATAAAAACCGAAATAACTACACCCGCCATAATTAAATTACTAAATCCCAGAAAATGATAAGAACAAAAAAATACAACCTGACCTAGGCGACTGTAAACCAATTTCTCGAATAGTGCCGATTACTGACGTCAGAAATCACGTGCACAAATGAGATGCAAGAACACATTAGAGCTGCCATACCTAGCTACCAAAGTCAGGGCAAACACTTCAAACTACTTATCGCCCCATAAAATCGCCAAATTTGACGACAAAAAAACACGGCGTCTATAATGCATCTGTACCGAAATTTGAATAAATTTAGTTTTGAGGTTAATTTGAATCTTCTAAATATATTAATTACAACGTTCACAATCATGTTTTCTTTTTGTCCCCTTCAATACGAAACAACCTGTGTATAATAATCTCAATACATCAGGAAAACTCGCTTATAGAGCTATCGTCTTCCAGTTAAATTAACGTCCAGCGGAATATTTCATCTAATGGCCTGCTTTTAGGGAAAATGTCTTATTCGCTTTAATTTATAATTAACAATTACTAAATACGCCTTCATGTATATCTTTATACGCATAGTTTCTATGGTACAGATGCATTATAGACGCCGTGTGTTTTTCGCCAAACTTGGCAAATTTTGGTGACTTTATGGGGCGATAAGTGGTTGGTGTATCTGTTATTAAATTTATTTTGGATTTCTTTTATTGCAAGGGAGGGGGAGTTGCGGGAGACCTCCCCCCTCACATGTTAGATTTTTTATAATATTAGTGCTTATTAGGACATATGTGCTTATTACGATATATATTATTAAATGATATATATATATATATATATATATATATATATATATATATATATATATATATATATATATATATATATATATATATATTGAGTTTATGCTGTGTTGATATATACCATAAATATTACTAATCTGTTATTTAGGTTTTAAATAACATAAAAAATGATAGTTATTATGTTAATTTTATTTTAATAATGCTATAAATTGTGAATCGTTCTATAAATTGTGCTATAATAATGCTGTAAATTGTGAAAAATGCGTACCGCCGTCATGTTTTTTTACTTGGCGATTTTTTAAATACGCGTTTTTCAGTTAGTTGCCAAAAAAAAGCATGGCAGACGGGGCCGGCGTCTATAATGCATCTGTTCCGTTTCTATATGTGTCGTAAAAATAAAAAAAGGTATCTTGTGTTGAAAATTAATACTCCAAACTATTAATACTGCCAAATCTCATTTATTTCACAAATTAACATGCCCTCTAGAGTCCAAGACTCCCCTAGTTATATGACAATTTTTTCATAGAATACTGTTATTTAAACAAAATAGAACGAGCACTTCCTTGTTGCCACAGCGTACAAAATAATATACTTTTTCAATATCGTTCAGTTCAAGGTGACAAAAATTAAACAATGATAAATAAATTCACGTAAACAAAATAATAAATTTAAATAATTGTTTTGCTTTCAACATAATAAAC
>CM063506.1:124846181-124876181 GCA_032207245.1 Pardosa pseudoannulata | reverse complement strand
GCGAGCATAACAAGTAAACAACAACCATTATAGCATAAAATCCGCATCCTCCGCCAATGACGAAAAGCTAAAAGTTTCTGGTGCCACTTGTCAAACGAAGCACGAGAACTTTATAATTTTATTCAAAAGTATCCTCATAACAAAATAAAAAGACTCACTTATGCATCAATAAAATTTTCTTCCATCATCTTTTTTAATATTCATCAAGCGTCATGTGTATCAAATCTTTTCTAGGGCATCACAAAAAAATAATATTCATCTATTCAGCCTAATGGAGCATTTTGATCATGCAAACATCGTAATTCGCGAGCATAACAAGTAAACAGCAACCATTATAGCATAAAATCAGCATCTTCCGCCAATGACGAAAAGCTAAAAGCTAAGAAATCATAGGAGCAGATTAAATGAGATAGTAATAGGAACGTGTCAGGAATAAGAACGAAGGGGCAAAGAAAAAAAAAGTTTCGGAAAGTGTGTTTCGGGGATAAAAAAGGAAACAAGAAAGATCAAAGCTCCGAATCAAATTACATAAGTTAGTTAGGAAACAAATACTATAGGTAATATAATGAATGAGAACTTTTTTTTTCATAAATGTAAGCGTAACTAAAGAAAATATGGTATTGTTTTAAGGAAGGGCATTTTATTTTATCCATTCCAATATTTATCTTTCATAGAACTATTTTCAATAGTTAAATTTATAGATTTTATTCTACGCACTTTCATTATATTGTATGATTGTATGAATTATCTCTAAAAATAGTCATGGTGAACTGTATAGGTTTTTTTGTACAAACGAGAAACAATATGTTCCATATTTAAAAAAACATACATTCTTTTCACAGTCTGTTATTGCTAAATATACGCTTTTCATCATAAAACCTTTATTATTAAGAATAAAATAAAAACAATACATGAAGTTTTATTCATATCGTACCACGCTCCAAGTGTCTAAAAGTACAATTGTCTATCCATAGAAGTTCTATATGCATGTTAAATTTCTGTGCGGAATGACCATTAAATTGTTAAATATTGCATATATTTAACAGTTAAGCATTTGTTGGCTTAAATGTTACTATTAACATTCTTAGATACTTCTTAATTTCCGAAAAATAAAAATCTCTGGATTATGATTAAAATACAATTTAATATATACATATGTAAGACTACAGTATATGTAGCTAAAATTTCTTCGTTAAATGAATCAATAGTTTTTAAAGGAATATTTCTTTCTTTTATGTTTTGGGATTAATTTTGTACAGTGGAAACTCATTTATACGGAATCATTTTAAGAATTAATTATGTTCCCCACCAAACTCCTATAAGGTCTGTATACTTAATTATTCTTTTATATAAATATTAAGTTATCCGAGATAGTCACTTATACAAATATTCAGTCATCCGAAATAGTGCCATATAAGAATATTCAGTTGTCTGAAATACTTCCTAATACGAGCATTCAGTCTCCGGGATATTTACTTATATGAATATTCAGTTATTTGAAATACTTCATAATACGAACATTCAGTTATCCGAGGTAGTCACTTATACGAATATTCAGTTATCGGCAATACTTCCTAATACGAACATTCAGTTATACGAGGTAGTCTCTTATACGAATATTCAGTTTTTTTGAAATACTTCCTAATATGAACATTTAGCCATCCAAGATAGTCACTTATACGAATATTCAGTTATTTGAAATTCTTCCGAATACGAACATTCAGTTATACGAGGTAGTCTTTTATACGAATATTCAGTTATTTGAAATATTCCCTTATACATATATTCAGTTATCTGAGATAATCAGTTAAACGAACATTATGTTAACCGAGATGGTCACTTATACGGATATTCAGCTTTTGGAAACATTCATTTATAGAAATATTCTGATATCTGAGACATTCGCTAATACTAAATAATGTTCGATATCTTATGTAAAAAGTGTTCTTCGAAAGCAAATTTTTCAGTTATATAAAATAAGCAAAAATATTTCATGGAGAGACTTGTAATTTGCATATTAACATTTCACTGTGATTTACTTCCTTTATCTTACAGAATTTTTGTTTAGATTATTCTTCATAAAATGAAGTGTTCTTAATTTGTGCTTTATATTTCTCTTAAAATTTGATATTATTTTAGGTTAAAAGTATTTTATAAAATGTTTTTGTTGTATATATCTATGTATGTGTTTAATGAATAGGGAGACTTACTGCATTTAATGTAGACAAAAAATGGGCTGTTATAGTTATATTAGTATAAACATCACTTTTACTTAAAAACCCGTTAAAACCAGAAAATTGTTATTCTCCTTATACAAACTATCGACTTATACGAAGTATTAATCGTTCCCTCTGATCTTCGTACAGTTTCGAGACCCCACTGTATCCCCCAAGTAAGATTGAAAACTAATACCTTAATTTAATTAGCAGATATTAACTGTCTCTGTAGTCGAAACAGTTCAGGATAAACTCATGTAGTTCTCAAACCGATGAGTTAGAAATATTGGCAATTGTTTAGATTAAAATATCCGGAAACAGGCGTATCCACCACAAAAATACTGGCCGATAATGTAAAAGAGAATTACTCCTGTCTCACATGTAGCAGCAGTATCTATGGTGTAATGGACGATGGGAAAAAAGACGGTTCATGGAAGAATAATGTTTCCCCATTAAGGTCTTGGGGTAAACACTGGGCAATCTAGAAAAGACATAATTCCTAATTAAGCTATAATGGATAGTCCCGTTTAAGGTGATTGATGGAGCGTTGTTCATGGCAGTATTCCGGATATGGGGAATCGCTAGTTACACTGATGTTATGTGGGGATTTGTTCACACAAACAAGCTCATATGTATACTAGGGCTAATTTTACAGATCCATTGAAGGAGTCACACAGCCATATTTAAAAATACTTATAGTGCAGCAGAGAGGAAATGTTACATGCTTTTAAATATTAAATAATCATTATTGTTTTAATAAAATGGTGAATCTAAAAGTTAAGTTTTAGGTAAATGGTGCAAGACGCACATACCAAATTTTAGTACTGTTCAAATTAATGTACTCCATCATCAACACACTTTTATGGAGCAACTTTTTAAAGTTTAAGAGTCTTAAAACTTCTATTTCTTGGAATCAAAGCAAAATATACTTTTATAGCCTCATCAGCCCTATCTTAGGAATAAAAATGGGGACTACGGGATTTTTTATACGTAAAAATAGCTAGCAAATACACAAAAGATTGGAGCGAAAGGGTGGATTTTTTAACACTGATGTGTTTCTGTACAAGATATCTGACTGTCAATCTTGCCGTATGCATAAATATATTGTCATGGTGAAGCATGAATCCCCTTACACTAACACCTTGAAGAAGAAGATATTAGTGTAAGAGTTAGCTGACATGTTTCCCTCCAGAATGAAGATTTTAACCAGTTTTCTCAAGGAAATGGCACAGATTACTTTTTTCCTTGTCATTTTATCATTCTTGGTGTGGGGTTATCTTTAAAGGCCTATGATTTACTTCCTTGACGTGTTCGAACAACAAAAGAGAACCAGATCACCAAATATGATTTATAGAGAAGATATGATTTAAAGAATATGATTTAAAGAAAGACGGTATTCACCTACGCTAAGTAGTTTTATGTGTCTTTGCAGATTATAACATGTTGTTGATCATGGCCATGGAGTAGATAAGCCCACACCAGGTCCAATATACCACTGCCCCGGAGCAATAAGCGATTGCACCGAGGCTAAGGGTTATATGAAGCTTCATTTTAAGCAAGGAACAAAGAGAGATGAAGACTGATTTAAAATCAAGAATAGGTTCTCGTAATTTAGAAGCAGGAACCAGGCAGAATATCCTTAGTTTTGACCTAGCACCACATCAGGTATCGTTTGAGAACTTGGATTACATTGTAATCCCGGACGTTAATGAACAGGGTGGATTTTAGGCTGGCTCGTGCCCCTAACGCACTTTTCTACTTATGAGATCGTTGTCTTTGACAGTTGAAGATTCTGACATTCCGCCTGACGTGCAAAAACATTTTGGGAGTTCTGCTAAAATGTCTTGTTCTCAACGACAAACTAGTTGTTTTCATATACAGTTTTTCCAAAATAATTTTATGTGTAGCAGTGGATAGAATCTGTTTCTTATATATCATTTGGTAAGAGCAGTGGTTATCATATATGATGTTTTGTATTGTAATACATTTTCTGGTACTACAGATGACAAGATTAATTCCCAGTGTTCTTCATTGAAAAGAAAACTTCGACCTCAACGATAGTTCTGCGAATTTTCTGATACAGTATCACGAGATGAAGCTTCATTTTTAAATTTTAATTGTACAGCTTGAAAACATTTTACTGTATTTAATCTAATTTAAAATCATAGAATATTTTTGTGTGAAACTACTCTCACATTAGGTTCATTTTAATTTCTTTTTCAAAATTTAATCTGATAGCTAAATTTTAATAACTGCTAAAAATTATAATCTGCGGACATAAGAGTTCAAATTTATATTTAAAAAATTTTTTTCGCCAATTGTCAATCCACTGCCTCCATAAATTTCAGACTAATCTACCTGTAATTGTAACATTTCCAAACCCTTGATAGAGCAATATTTCCTAATTTGAGTGTTCTCACGTTAATTCTGAATAAAACACAATTTATTAGCTATTCATCGTACATAATTTTCTATTCTTAATTTCAAGTATTACCTTATAATCACATGAAATTGCGCTTGCGGATGCAAAAGTTTTGAGGCTTGTTTGAAGTTTAAAAACTTAACACATTGCATGCGAGACACAAGCTAGTACGTTTTCTCACGATTGATACTTGAGCTCGGGTAGCGTACTAGTACGGGTGAGTGTAACAACATGGTTTATTTGTGGGTACAAAAATAACGGTATATACAGGGAAACGATTCCGAACAGGGAAACGACTTGTCTTTCATTTTTTAATAATGTAATAATGTTTATTTATAACATATTCGAAAACATTAAAACTATATACCACTATTTCTATTTGATATTTCATATTTACGATACTATTATAAATTTATCCACCAAAAAATATATTTTTTCTTTACGAAAATCTTATGGTTGTTATTTAAGTATTTCTATTTATATATTTGTTTATATATTTCGATATAAAGTATGAAAATTTGGTTAAAAAATGAAATAATTTTCGATCTATTGAGATTTAACTGAATAACTAAATTTACGCTCAAAACGCCCGCTCCCGGTACAATTCCGGTGCGAAATGTACCCGCACACAATGTGTTAACAACCTAAAATGGTTTTGTACCCCAACGTTGAGAGCAATGGTTTACGCTATGTGGTTCGATATACGATGAGCAGTAGAATGGTTTATTCAACACAATAAGTTGCCTGAGCATAGAAACTCCTCTTTTTCCCTTCCCTTCCCCTACATTAAATAATAAAGAATAAAGAATTTACATTAAAGAATAGAGAAAAAATATTTATTATATTGGTTGCTTTGTATTCAAAGTTTATAGATTTCTATTTAATCAAAATTATATTTTATTTCTATTAAATTCTATTACTTAAACATCTCATGTTAAAATATATTTCAGCATAAGTAGTAATAAATGTTTAAAATATTAAAAAATAAACTTTTTACCCTTTGTATAATTTGATTCGTAGAAGTTTTTTTCATGAAAGCGTTATTAAGAAAACAGTTTTATTAATGCATACTAACGAAAATTTTTCTAGATTTTCAGGTGTCTATATTTAAGGAAATTGTTTAAGCTAAAGTCTCCAAAGATAAAAAAAAATTGAATTTTCCAGAAATGATTTCCAGAAATAAGTATAAAAGTTTCAAAAGGACTGCATTTGAGAATTAATTTATTTACATTTTGAAATTTAACATTAGTAAATTTCTGTATGGCTGACAATTAAGATTTATTGAATACGTATAGTAATAATCTCCACTGTGCTCATGTTCTAAAATTATTTCATTGGTTAATGTCCCTTCAGTGACTAGTTACTCATGACAATGTTTGGCAATGTCTACTCTTTATTATAACTTGGTTGGCGCCCACCTCACCTAGTTTAAAAAAATACTAGTTTCATTTAGTTGGCTGACAAATCTTGTTAGCTATGCCACGTAAGAGGTGAATCAAGTGATGATGTCATGATTTAAGGTAAATGACCTTAGGAAAGATACATAGAGCTTGATTGAAGCCAAAAGTTTAGTTTAGATGTTGTTTACTGCATCAAGTTGAACAACAGCAGGATCTACGCCAGATGTTCCCCGTGTAATTAAAACATCTTGCACGACATTGTGAGTTTGTGGAGCTAATTCAGGTGTGCAGAATTACAAACTTGCATCTTAAAAGGGATAAAACAATGAATGGATGTAAAACAAAGTAAAAATGATATTAAAGCCTTATAATACAATAACCTACAATAAAGTAATGAATTCAATTTGATTCTTTCTCCAGTAATCTACCTTTCCCGATCTAATATATTCACTAACGATATTTCTGCAAAGGTGAAACTTGGTGATTTAATTCTCAAACCTCCAGCCTGATGAAAGGTATCTGTTAAAATTTAAGTTTCAAGTCATTTATTTGTGACATCATAAACAGCTAATTTTTTTTTAAAACATTTCCACAGAAATATACAAAAATCATTCTATTTCAACACGCCTTTGACTTTCGAACAATTTGACCTGCCTAAACACTGAATGCAAAATGCAAAATAGGTGTAACCATTTTTCATTTTGGTCAATTCAATTTAACCATTAAATCTAACTATAATTAATTAACCAATTTAACCATAAGTGGTTCCGCATCGAGTGACGTAAATACTAGTTTTTATTTGTCTAAAATTTTCCAGAATCTATGTAGTAGACAAAAACATCCGGCTTTGTTTTCCTGTATATACAGTTATTTTTGTACCCACAAACAAACCATGTTGTTACACTAACCCGTACTAGTAAGTGACCCGCGCTCAAGTATCAATGTCAGAAAACGTAGTAGTACGTGTCCCTCATGCAATGTGTTAATATAAGATATAGTCATTTTAATGTTCAGAAAATAATTTGTTATATTTCTGTCAATATAAATTTATCAGCATTAAATTTATATATGAATAGCGTACCTGGGTGTTTGATTAAATCATTTTTCTGCAACTAGCATATAATTATCGATTTATTATACATTTTAAAAAATATTTTTACTTTGCAACGCTAAATTATTTTTTAAATCAATAGCCCGCGTTTAATAAAAAATGATTATTTCAGCACTTTTTAGAAAATGGTTAAATATTTTTCGTTACCATAAATCGATCACCTTGTGCGTCTAGAAAAATGCAATTAAGAAAACAAATTTCAACAGTACCTTAACTGAAAGTAATTTTTTTAATCAGATTTTTTCCCCCATACCTTAAATTTTCTCATCGTCGAAAACGACCGGAATAGATCAAATAAGGCTAATTTCGATAATTTTTCCTTGTTTTTGCATTTCCTCGCCGTGTACGAGCAATGAAAATTGACATATTAGCATAATTATCTCATGACTCTTCCGTAGCTAGTTGTCAAGCAGCTTCTATTGATACATGTCAGATATTTCAAAGAAGGTTTTTAATGCTTCATTATTGTACGGCGTAATATAGATCCACTGATGAAAAAATGATAACTGCGTTGTCATATCATCGTTAACAAGGAATTAAAATTTTTCAGAACAGTGAATAATTTTCTTATTCATATACAATATTTTTTTCACGAAAATGCAGGGTTAGTTGATGTATATAACATTAATATAAATTATTGATTTAACACTTTGACTGCCATGGCTATCATATGTGATATCCAGTGATATTTCCGTTGAGACACTGGCTATCCGATATGATAGCCATGGTGTTTTAACACTTCAGGCCATGGCTATCAAAGATGTTATCAGTTACTTGAAAATCGTATTGGAGTTTGATTGTTGGGCTCCCTACGATGTGTTAGGTATACGTGGTTTGCGCAAATTGGTATATGTGACGATTTTATGAGCTAAGTTTTATGAAAAATTAAATATTTGGAACATGCAACAAAAAAGGGAATATATATAAATAGAGAGAGTTTGTTTTAAAATATTGTTTTTATATATAGTTTTATGTTGAAAAAATGCAAATTACACACAAAAAAAAGGTTTGGCCCCGTTGTGAACATTTGCAATTTTGGCTTGGCAGTCAAAGTGTTAAACCACAAATTTATTTCATACTTTTTGAATTTTAAGAATTTTTTTATTGTATGAGCAATGTGCGTCACTGGTATCATTAAAATCACAGTAACTTTTGCTGAGGAAAAATAAGATTTAAATATTATATCTTTACTAAAGAAAGTTTTAGCAAAATCTGATTTTTTTCAGGATTTTCTGTTTATCTGACATCAAATACACATATTTGAACTTATATTTGTTTATGTGTTCATTCCAACACCAGTGCTTTAAAAATGATTAAAATAATTATTTATGGTTGTAACGAAGGAAAAAAATGTGAACATTTTATATATTTTCAGGAAGGTACAAAATCATATTTGTTGCATTTACCCTCCGGCTGCTCATCCCGCTATTTCCACGGCCAATCAAATGTAGCAAAATTTGCTTATCCCGCGTTTTTCACGAGCATTTGCTTTTCTTCCTTTTCTGTAGCACATCCCTGTTTTTGCAGTTTAAACAGTATAATAAATTATATACAGCATTAGACGTTTAATTATGTATTAAATAGAATTATATGAATAGAATTATAGCTATATTAGATAATATAATAATTTTGTACATTATAATTATAATAATATATTTATATAATTTATATAATATTATGTATTTATTACATAATATAATTATAATATATATTTATATATTATTATATATTAAAATTATATTATGTAATATATAGAAATTAACTGTATTTCACCTGTAATTTACTTAAAAAATTTCTTTCTCTTGATAACTTATTCTCTTGATAAATTGTTTTTCAGACCGTATAAAATTCACTATAAAAATCTATAAAAAATCTTTTCTAGAGAGAAAAAGTACATATTTCAATTCTTCAATATATATTATATATATATATATATTATATATATATATATTTTATATTAAAATATATATTTAAAATATATATATATATATATTTATGTACAAAAATAAATGTACAATTTTTTAAACCGATTTTGGTCTATTGAGCAGTCAGAGGGTTAATACATAGTTTATCGTATGTAAATATTTCACTTATTAAAAAAAATAATAGAATGACATCTTAATTATCAATCATAATTTTAATTTTAATGTTAAACAACTTCATTTATAAAATTTAATTTGTAAAATAATAAAACTAAATTATTTAAACCAAAAATTATATTTAAATAAAAAAAATCGATTGATATAAAAAATGTCAACAATTTTGCTATTATTTGTAGAGTACAGGAAAAGGCAATGTATAAATTAAAAAAGTGTAAAAGTTCCACCGGAGAGAAATTCCTGAAAAGTGACCATGCACAAGTAAATTGTTTATGTTGGTTAATGTCGCAAAAATTTACTTTGTGTAAACAGGACTATGCAAATGAGATAAAAATATATTTGTTGCATTTAATACATAATTTGTCCTATGTAAATATTTCACACATTAAAAAAATAGTGGAATGACATCTTAATTATTAATCATAATTTTAATCTTAATGTTAAACAACTTCATTTACAAAATTTAATTTGTAAATGAAGTTAAAATTTAAACGAAAAAATTATATTTAAATAAAAAAATCGATGGAATAAAAAATGTCAACAATTTTGCTATTATTTGTAGAGTACAGGCAAAGGCAATGTATAAATTAAAAAAGTGTAAAAGTTCCACCGTATAGAAGTTCCTGAAAAGTGACCATGCGCAAGTAAATTGTTTATGTTGATTGGTATCGCAAAAGTTTACTTCGTGTAAACAGGACTATACTCTGCAAATGAGATAAAAATATATTTGTCCTATGTAAATATTTCACACATTAAAAAAATAGCGGAATGACATCTTAATTATTAATCATAATTTTAATCTTAATGTTAAACAACTTCATTTACAAAATTTAATTTCTAAATAAAGTTAAAATTTAAACGAAAAAATTATATTTAAATAAAAAAAATTGATCGATAGAAAACATGTCCAGAATTTTAATATCATTTGTAGAGTACAGGCAAAGGCAATGTATAAATAAAAAAAAGTGTCAAAGTTCCACCGTATAGAAATTCCTGAAAAGTGACCATGCGCAAGTAAATTGTTTATGTTGATTGGTATCGCAAAAGTTTACTTTGTGTAAACAGGACTATACTTTGCAAATGATATAAAAATATATTTGTTGCATTTAATACATAATTTGTCCTATGTAAATATTTCACACATTAAAAAAATAGTGGAATGACACCTTAATTATTAATCATAATTTTAATCTTAATGTTAAATAACTTCATTTATAAAATTTAATTTGTAAAATAATAAAACTAAATTAATTTAAACCAAAAATTATATTTAAATAAAAAAATCGATTGATATAAAAAAATGTCAACAATTTTATTATCATTTGTAGAGTAGAGGAAAAGGCAATGTATAAATTAAAAAAATGTAAAAGTTCATCCGTATAGAAATTCCTGAAAAGTGACCACGCTCAAGTAAATTTTTTATGTTGGTCGGTATCTCAAAAGTCCACTTTTTCTAAACAGGGTTATACGTTACAATTGAGATAAAAATATAGAATATCTGTCCAACAGAATCTCAAATGGTAGATTAAAACGGTAGAAAAATTTCATGAAATATAGCTTATGAAATATATATACTTTCAAAGCTTTAGAAATTATAATTATCGTCTTAACACATTGTGTGTGGGTACATTTTGCAGCGGAATTGTACCGGGAGCGGGCGTTTTGAGCGTAAATTTAGTTATTCAGTTAAATCTCAATAAGTCGAGTCAATTATTTAAATTTTTAACCAAATTTTTGTATTTTATATTGAAATATATAAACAAATATATAAATAGAAATATATAAATAAGAAACATATCATTTTTGAATACAAAAAATATATTATTTAGTGGATAAATTTATAATAGTATCGTAAATATGAAAAATCAAATAGAAATAGTAGTAAATAGTTTTAATTTTTTCGAATTGTGTTATATATAAACATTTTTACATTATAAAATATGAAAAAAGCAGTCATAAAACTAATAATGTAAAAACCAGTTTTTATTTGTCTCAATTTTTCCAGAATCTATGTAGTAGACAAGAACATTCGGCTTCGTTTTCCTGTATATACTGTTATTTTTGTACCCACAAACAAACCATGTTGTTACACTAAAACGTACTAGTACGTGACCCGCGCTCAAGTGTCAGTCGTCAGAAAACGTACTAGTACGTGCCCCGCATACAATGTGTTAATATATTGTAAGGTCAATGAACCTTTTTTCGTTGTCACTGCAACTATTTCACGTGCAGTATTTCACCATCAGATTTAATTATTAGAGTCTTAATCATAATATCACAATCTCTACTTAAATAATTAAAATTTTGAATTAATTCCACTGTTGCCATCTACTTCCTGTTGTAAATGAGGACACCGGTTTTCTCTAAACTATTACATTTTAAAATAAACAGAAGCATAGAGAATTTTCCATTTCTTTTAAATTCAAGTTAGTTTGGAAAGAGAGTCTATTACAAAAATCTCCAGCAGATATTCACTCGTGTTACTATCGATCTAATTGAATTGGATAAAACAAATAAAAAGACATCTGAAATCAGGTTACAACTTGTTTCTTAAACACATATAAACAAACAATGCATGTATTGAAATCTGAAGATATTCATTAACCCCTTCCGGTATGATTTAATAATGAAACACTGTGCATGAAATAACCATTTAATTTTTATTTAAAAAACTTGTTTCCTTTTACAATTCTTACATATTCTTAATTAAAATCCACTTTTTACATAGTTTTAAATAATATCAGAAACAGTAAAATTAAGAAAATATCAAAGCAAAACATTAATAAGGTATACAGATAATAGTCTTCAAACTAGTGGTACTTTTCAAAACAAAGTGCAAAGGAATTCTTAATTGTTTACACCGCCAAGTAGTCTCCCTTTTAATTTGATTCTTGTAACACACACGGCATTTCTTAGTAGGTTTTCTTTAATTCTGACTCATTAATTTGGAAATGACTTGTACCAAGTAAACAATATGCAATAGTGACTTGTGATTTTCACAAGTGATAAAAATGTTGCCAAATTCAGTACACTAGAAATTTTAAACTAAATTAATTATCATATTTAACAGTAACTTTAATCGCATGACGAATGTAGCTCGTCATTGTGCGGTATGGAATGAAAAACTAATGACGAGTTAGACTCGTCATTTTACTGGTAGGGGTTAACATACAATGTATTTATCGATACATGAATTTGATGCACTTTTTCAATTTTGAATTGACATGCACTTCCACAACAGGAGAATAACGAATTGTGAATATTGAAAAAATTTCTTTTTATAAATAACATTTTTAAATTATTTGTATAAAGAAAAATAACTACAGATATATAAAAATAGTTAGAGTGTGTAATTTAAACTAAAGAGCAGAATTTAGATAATATATGAAATTATGTATCAAAATTTGTTTTATCATTTTTTACAAACTTAATAATGAAATAGAGATGATGATACAAATTGTCAAGAAATGATTTTTAAATGTGCCCTTTTGAAACTTATTATTCATAATTTTATTCTTTTTTATTAAATGAGTATTAATTATTAAATGATTATAATATATTTGTTTATTTTTCAGGTGGTTCTCGTATTTCTTCTCAGCATAGCTTCTTTGATTATTTATTTCATAGATGCGTCCAAGTAAGAATTTTTTTATTATTATTATTTAAAAAAAAGTTTTCTGTTGAAATATTTTGCATTAAATCTAAAGTAAGTAAAGGCTAATATGTATTTAAAATTTAAGCGTAAAAAGAAATATAGAAACACATATACTGTCCAATCTCTCCCTATCTGTCTCTCTCTATCTCTCTCTGTATGTATCTCTGTCTCTATGTCTATCTGTCTATCTCTCTGTCTGTGTCTGTCTCTGTCTATCTCTCTCTCTCTCTCTCTCTATCTCTGTCTCCCTCTGTCAGTCTCTCTCTCACTTTCTTCTCAGCATAGCTTCTTTATTTATTTCATAGATGCGTCTAAGTTAGAAATTTTTTTTATTATTATTTAAAAAAAATTTCTGTTGAAATATTTTCCATTAAATCTAAAGTAATTAAAGGCTAATATGTATTTAAAATTTAAGCGTAAAAAGAAACGGGGGAACACATATACCGTCCATTCTCTCTCTGTCTTTCTCTCTGTATGTCTCTATGTCTATCTCTCTGTCTCTGTCTAACTGTCTATCTCTCTGTCTATCTCTGTCTCTCTCTCTTTCTCTCTCACTCTCTCTCTATCTCTGTCTCCCTCTGTCAGTCTCTCTCTCACTTTCTTCTCAGCATAGCTTCTTTATTTATTTCAAAGATGCGTCTAAGTAAGAAATTTTTTTTATTATTATTTAAAAAAAATTTCTGCTGAAATATTTTGCATTAAATCTAAAGTAAGTAAAGGCTAATATGTATTTAAAATTTAATCGTAAAAAGAAATGGAGGAACACATATACCGTCCATTCTCTCTTTGTCTTTCTCTCTGTATGTCTCTCTGTCTCTATGTCTATCTGTCTATCTCTCTGTCTCTGTCTGTCTATCTCTCTGTCTATATCTGTCTCTCTTTCTGTCTCTCTCACTCTCTCTATCTCTGTCAAATTCGTTTGAACATAGGTTAATGTTTGACCAAAAGATTTCAGACATTGGAGGTTAGGTAGCGAGTCCCTGGTTATTGCCGTATAAATACACGTCAAGTGTCACTGGATAGGCAGGACTGGGACTCATCAGTGAAGGTAATTCAACCATTAAAGCACCGCTTCTCTAATGGTCGATTTGATGGCCTCGAGAGATATTATTGAATGGCCTAATTTCCCCCCTTTCCCATTGTGTTTGAAAGAGTCACTGAGTTAAGTTTAAGGTACAGGAATGACATCTTACAGACCTGCATTCGCTTTTTAGTGGTACAGTTGGCCTCATAGGTCTATGATTATCTAAAGAGTGAAGATATAAGAAATATTATTATTGGAACGATTAGTCGGCCAGATTTCTTGATTTCAACCCTTTAGAGTAAATGTTTAACACTATGGGTAGATATTGTTAAACATAGAGCCGCATTGCAACTTGAGCCTCAGAGAGCCATCCGGGGCTTAAAAATACCGTTGCTGGACTCTTCGGTTCTCAAACTGGGTGCTGAAATACACTGAGGTGTTGAGAACGTTCTCTAGAGTTGAGAGCGCTTCTGTGGTAATATTGATGATAAAGTGATTTGGGACTTAAACTAACTAAACTACCTATAAAATTAAAGGATATGATGTAAAACTCAACGAATCACTTTCACTTTTCCTTGCATTAAAAGACAAATGAGCATTAAATTTGCACTATTTCTTTCTCTTCTATGTATCCCAAACCACTTTAATAGTAGAATCCCAAAAGGTTTGTAAATTTAGGGATAGAATACCCAGAACTTTATTTCAGAATCCCCTATATAATAGTAGCTTAAGTTATCTCTTAGTCTGTCCTCGAATTTATGAAGCGGTTGGACTTAGAATGGATAGGGGAAACCATATTAATTTTTTGATGAGTTAGGCTTAGTAAAATTCAAACCAAGTCTTTAAAATGTTCGAAATCCACCCTCCCCTCCTTTTCGAGCATTTAATGCCCTTATTTCAAGCCTTATTTTCCCCGGTTAAGAGCGGGCTATTAAGATTATCACATAATAAATAAATCATTTCTTATTTTAAATTATTTAAATATCGTCTGCATTATTTTCATACCTTTTATGCTGAACTTATATATTACGTAAATACTTTTCTTTCATATTTGGCACGATGGCCGAATGGTTAGGGCATTGACCTTCGGAACCGGAGTTCGTGGGTTCGAGTCCCACTGAGGCATGGATGTTCATAGCCGTTCGGAATCGGCTTTAAACAGTAGGTCCCGGTCTCATTAGCCCTCGTGTAGCAAAAAGTAGACCGTAGTGCTCCCAACCAACCTTTCATATTTGGCATCAATAATTGTTAAGGTACATATGTAATTTAAAATTTAATCATCGATTATTTTTTGTTGCAATGAAAATTTTATCAATGATATTAAGAACAAATTTTTTTCTTAAAAGTCTGAGTCTAATTCACGGACTAATAAATATCTAGCGTTTAGTTATATATCTTTGAAAATTAAGAAGTTTGTTCGTTTGTGTGTTTTTGATACATAACCACACGGTTTGACTAAATGAATTCAACGTGATTTTTAACTGCATTCACAGTATTGGAAGACTTTAGAGGAGTTTTAGAGGAGATAATCCTCAGGCAAAAAACCAACTATTTTTAACTGCCTCATAGGGTACTGAAAAATTAAAAATTTTACTAATCCCGTCATATGAAAGCTATATGCTAGTAGAGTTATAATTAAGTGGGTTTGTTATGGTTAAAATATCATTACATATATGTGAATACATTATTTAAATATGTGAATGTATTAATTTATAATTTTTTTTATAATCTTAATATCGCATAAAAATAAATAAATGTATGTTAGTAAAAACAATATTAGTGAAGACAGTAATTACCAAAGAACAACACTTAACAGCCACATGACTCTAGTTAAAAGGACATTCTGCTAAAAAAGAAAAGTTTAAGAATCTTTTATGGCAACGTATAAATTTTTGTTATATAAAGCTTGTATCTTAACCTAAACTATTTCGTTTAATGATGATGTCAGCAACGCTTATAAAAATGATGCGATCATTAAACTTTATCTTAGTAGTAATCCTATTCGTCTTATCTTTAGCTTCATATAATACCTTGATCAATGGACTTGTATTTTGTTTAAAATATCACCCTCCTTATCCGAGGGATAATAGTGGAGTAGCATTTTTTTTTGATGTAATATATTTTTACAAAAACTACTTTATTAGTTAGATGGTATTTATAATTCACATAATTTACATATATTTGTCATATGCATGCTAGGGAGTATAATGTGTTGTCTATAGGTAGTCTACTTATCAACATATAATACGTTATTCAGTACACTTTTTATTTTATTTGAAACATCACCTCTTTAACCCGTGGATAATAATGGAATCGCAAAGTTTTCTTTCATTTAATTGTAATATACTTTAAAAGAAAATATTTTATTAGTTTTGTATTTGTTTATATGCACATCTTTTGCATATTTGGGATATGAATATAAGGAAGTATAATACTTTGTCTATATGTAATCAAAGTACAATATGTTATTCACTAGACTTTTATTTTATTTGAAATATCACCCCTTTAACCCATGGATAATAATGGAATAATACATTATATTTATTTTCATTGTAATTTATTTAAATGAAAACATTTTAATTAGTTTGGTATTTGTTTATTTCAATAGACTTGTATTTTATTTAAAATACTAACTCTCTTAACCCGTAAATCCTCTATATAATAATAGCCTAAGTTATCTATCCGTCTGTCCTCGAATTTATGAAGCGGTTGGACCTGGAGTAGATAGGTGCATCCATATTGGATTCTTGATGAGGTAGGGTTGATAACGTTCGATATCCACCCCTTCCCCTCCTTTTTGAGGGTTTAATACCACTATTTCAAGCCTTATTTTACCCGGTTAAGAGCAGGCTATTAAGTTTATCACATATTAAATAGGCAAAAGTAACATTTTTTTCTAGCATTATGACGTCATTTCTTTAACCATCTGATTTAATCATTTCTTATTTTAAATTATTTAAGTATCGTCTGCATTATTTTCATATGTTTTATCCCTGAACTTAGATATTTTACTAATACCGTTATATGACGGGCAATATGCTAGTATAATTGTAATTAAATTGGTTCGTTATGGTTAAAATATCATTACATATAAATGAATACATTATGTAAATAAATGTGTGAATATACAAATTTATAATTCTTTTTATAATCCTATATAATCGTATAAAAATAAATGTGTGTTAGTAAAAACAATATTAGTGAAGTCAGTAATTACCAAAGTACAGCACATAACAACCACATGACTCTAGTTCAAAGAACATTCTGCAAAAAAAGAAAAGTTTAAGATTCTTTTATGGCAACGTATAAATTTTGTTATATAAAACTTGTATCTTAGCCTAAACTATTTCGTTTAATGATGATGTCAGCTTATAAAAATGATGATATCATTAAACTTTATCTTAGCAGTAATCCTATTCGTCTTATCTTTAGCTTCATTTAATACGTTGATCAATTGACTTGTATTTTGCTTAAAATATCACCTCTCTTATCCGAGGGATAATAGTGGAGTAGCAAAATTTTCTTTTTGTTGTAATATATTAAAAAATACTTTATTAGTTAGATGGGTTTTTTATAATTTACATATATTTGTAATATGGGTGCTAGGGAGTATAGTACTTTGTGTATACGTAGTCTATTTATCAACGTATAATACGTTATTCAGTACACTTTTTATTTTATTTGAAACATCACCCCTTAAACCCTGGATAATAACAGAAGAGCGAAATTTTCTTTCACTTAAATGTAATATTTTAAATATTACATGTAATATGTAATATTTGAAATGTAATATTTTAAATAAAAATATTTTATTAGTTTTGTATTTGTTTATAATGCACATATTTTACAAGTATTGTTGTTTCTCATGCCACTTGAACATACCAAGCACGAATAATACTGCAGGCTCTCGTATTAAGGCCAAGGTGTGCGTCTTTTGTTTGAATGAGCACCCTTAAGGTGAAAGAACTACTTCGCTCAAGTAGGTCCTCGTAATGTTGAAGCAGGAACCAAGCAGAAGACCCATAAACTTTGTCTGGGACCCCCAGAGGTATTGATTGAGAACTTGGAGGACATTGTGACCACGAACCTATTTTACCTGCACCAGTCACCTTTATCGAACATGGCGGATCTTAGGCCGGTTGCGGTTCCGAACCCGCAACCTTTCAGTTACGAGATCGCTGCCTTTGCCGACTGAGCTACCGTTACATGTATATGTGATATGAATGTAAGGTAGTATAATACGTAATCAACGTACAAAGTATTATTCACTAGACTTTTATTTTATTTGTATATAATCCCTTTAACACTAAATCTACCAAGAGGGGTCAAATGACCCCATTTTTCGTTATTTTTGTCCTTATAAAAATGTCCGGTAGTTTTAGTGTTAATCCATGGCTAATAATGGAATAACAAAATTTTATTTATTTTCAATGTATTTAAACGAAATCATTTTAATTAGTTTGGTATTTGTTTATAATCCTCATTTTGTTACATGTATTTGTGATGAGCATGTTAAGTATTATAATACGTTGTCCATATGTAATCTGAAAAATAGCCTATAATACGTTTTTCATTAGACTTGTATTTTATTTAAAGTATCAACCCTCTTAACCTGTGATTAATAATATAATAGCGTCATTTATTATCTTTTAATTGTAATATGTATTAACTGAAACATTTTATTAGCTAGGTAATTGCTTTAATCCACATTATGTAGATTTATTTGTAATATATGTGTAAGGAAATATTGTACATATGTATTCTGTTAACCTCAAATGCGGTGCACAGCTCTTTCAAATGATCAGATATCTAATGTGCTTAATCGAACGAAACAGCAACGGAATTTGAAGCTTCTGTGGGAAAATAGTACCATCATTTGTTAGTCGTTAAATATTATCTGTAAGTAACATCATATCTAATAGTAGTTATCAGCTGACCAATTGAAATCTACCGGACTCTGTACAAATGGTACTCCTTTGGCTTGATAAAACTAATGATTTGAATGTCATACAGAAACTGAGTTGCCTTCAAAACTTTAAGTAATAGTCTATTTGGTACTTGTTTTTACCTTGCATTGCGTCCACAGATGTAAAATGTATAAAGTGGTCAGTACTTTTCACTCGACGAGGAATAAAGGTGATGAGTTACTTTGATGTGTAAACTTATTTTATATTTTTCGCTGTCGATTGGAAGCATGCAAACTGCGTAGCAATTTGTTGATCAATTCTGGCAATCATACGTTGAGCAATACTAACATAATATCTGCAATTATTCAACTTTAAAGTTTTGGGCTGTAATTTTCCAAAGTAATATAAATTGGTTTTTTTCCAACTACTCAATTATTTTATGTTGAAAAAAATAACATGTTGTCAGCCAAAAAAAATTGCAAAATTTTAAAAGTTTTGTCATTACTGTATATATATTGTTTTTAGGCTTTTCACATTTTGCCCATAAAAATTTCGGGTCCTGATTTAATTTTTTCTCTTGCCTTATTCCATTTTCTCAGTTTTTTTAAGTAGAGGAAAATAGGTCAGGAATAAGAATAAAATCAGATCCCAAAATCTATTTTATAATTCATTAGTAACCAAGTGCTTTCTAAACAATAGTGATAAAAATAAGGATATAGTTGGACCTCCTTTTAAGGGCAGCCACGTGCAGAAAATATTCAAAGCAGCTTCAGAACAAAAAGAGACTAATCGATATCTGAACAACACCATTTCAAACCACTACGTTAAGAATAAAATAACAAATAAGGGTTCCAAATTAAAAATACATCAAAACAATATTACAGGAAAAAGTTAATCGAGAACTAAGTAAAAGAAAAGTTAAACCTAAACAATAGTACAACTATTAAGCTGAATAAAAAGTAGTAAGAAACACGTCTCATTAAAAATATTTGCAAAGAAACTTAGAAGTAAAGATAAAAACTTCAATAATAGCAAATGTTAGTGCTGTAAATTTTTGTATTTTTTCATTAGACTTGTATTTTATTTAAAGTATCAACCCTCTTAACCTGTGATTAATAATATAATAGCGTCATTTATTATCTTTTAATTGTAATATGTATTAACAGAAACATTTTATTAGCTAGGTAATTGTTTTAATCCACATTATGTAGATTTATTTGTAATATATGTGTAAGGAAATATTGTATATATGTATTCTGTTAACCTCAAATGCGGTGCACAGCTCTTTCAAATGATCAGATATCTAATGTGCTTAATCGAACGAAACAACAACGGAATTTGAAGCATCTGTGGGAAAATCGTATCATCATTTATTAGTCGTTAAATATTATCTGTAAGTAATATCATATCTAATAGTAGTTATCAGCTGACCAATTGAAATCTACCGGACTCTGTACAAATGGTACTCTTTGGCTTGATAAAACTAATGATTTGAATGTCATACAGAAACTGAGTTGCCTTCAAAACTTTAAGAAATAGTCTATTTGGTACTTGTTTTTACCTTGCATTGAGTCAGCAACAGATGTAAAATGTATAAAGTGGTCAGTACTTGTCGCTCGACGAGGAATAAAGATGATGAGTATTTTAGATGAGTTACTTTGATAAGTAAACTTATTTTATACTTTTCGCTGTCGATTGGCATCATGCAAACTGCGTAGCAATTTGTTGATCAATTTTGGCAATCATACGCTGAGCAATACTAACATAATAGCTGCAATTATTCAACTTTAAAATTTTGGGCTGTAATTTTCCAAAGTAATATAAATTGGTGTTTCTACAAATAATCAAGTATTTTATATTGAAAAAAATAACATGTTGTCAGCCAAAAAAAAAAATTGCAAAATTTTAAAAGTTTTGTCATTACTGTATATATATATTGTTTTTAGACTTTTCACATTTTGCCCATAAAAATTTCGGGTCCTGATTTAATTTTTTCTCTTGCCTTATTCCATTTTCTCAGTTTTTTTAAGTAGATGAAAATAGGTCAGGAATAAGAATAAAATCAGATCCCAAAATCTATTTTATAATTCATTAGTAACCAAGTGCTTTCCAAACAATAGTGATAAAAATAAGGATATAGTTGGACCTCCTTTTAAGGGCAGCCACGTGCAGAAAATATTCAAAGCAGCTTCAGAACAAAAAGAGACTAATCGATATCTGAACAACACCATTTCAAACCACTACGTTAAGAATAAAATAACAAATAAAGGTTTCAAAGTAGAAATACATCAAAACAATTTTACAGGAAAAAGTTAATCGAGAACTAAGTAAAAGAAAAGTTAAACCTAAACAATAGTACAACTATTAAGCTGAATAAAAATAGTAGGAAACACGTCTCATTAAAAATAGTTGCAAAGAAACTTAGAAGTAAAGATAAAAACTTCAATAATAGCAAATGTTAGTGCTGTAAATTTTCGTATTAAAGTGCTTTAAATTAAACAGCAAATTGTAATACATATTACAGACGTATAAGAGAAAACACACTCAAATAATTATATTTTTATAAAATATTTGCACATATGCGTAGTCAACGCAAAATACACTCGCAAAAACATTTTAACTGCTAAATGTAACAGTTTGATAAAATTTAGTATATTGATGAATTTTCAAATATAATCAAGATACTATGATAGCAAATATGATAAAAAATTATGATTATTTTTGGCAGGCTTTTACAAAATACATACCGGACAAATGCCTAGAACGTGTTTTTTGATTAGCAAGAAATATATTGCAATGTTTTTCCAAGCCATTAGTAACCCATTAATTATACCTTTAATAATAAAAATTTTACCTATGACTTGACCTTTTAGACCAATTACGTTTAGAGGGCCTGTTAAACATTTTCATAGCATATAAAACAACCCATATCTGAGCCGTACTATTCTAAACCTCCACATAAAGAATACAATAGCAAATTACGGTTATAAAAATTTATTACACCAAAAAAATGTTAGATACCAACTTAGAAAAAAGAAATAAATATCCAAACAAAGCTATAACTATAGATCTGAATAAGAAAAAATATTTTTAATTAGTTCTCTTAATATTTGTAATAAGACATTAATCGGAACAAATAATACATATATTTACCCTTTGCCTGTCTTGTACATCACATATGATATACACACCTAATGTATTTTACGCTTGTATATCACATGTGATATTTAATGAATTATATTTTATATACAAGCCTTTATATATTTTATATCATTTTATATCATTGCCATTGAAATGACAAAGTATATTTAACAAACTGTTATAAAAAAGCCTGATCATAAATAGGACAAAGTCTGTCCAGATCTTTCAGCTTGTCTGTTATACAACCCACCATGGAGTGTTAAGACTTTCTTAGGCTACTCATACCTACAACCCAATGGAGTTTTAATTTCTCTTTACAAAGTAAATCAACAAAGTAAACTGGTGCCTTTCGGTAATGCGGTTTATATGCTATAATTTGATACACGTATATGATATGGTCCAGTGTTAAGGTGATCTGAATAATTAGTCCTTCTTAGTAAAAACACTTCTTTATTTAACATGGACTTTCTGTTTCAAGCATCGCTGGCGACATTTTCATTTATTCTTGGCGAAGCTAAAAGTGGATAGCTGTTGACAGCTTCCTGTCTAATGCGCTAACTGATTCTTTTCGCTTCATTAGTCCTCAACTTCCTGTGAAATATCTCTACGTTTGACCATATTACTCCAAAAGTTTACTCAAGCGTGGGTCTTTTTCATTTATTTTATTATTATAAAAAAGTTCACTTTTTAAAATCGTTTATAACTCACCCCATAACTACCCCCTTTTTAGACCTGACATATATATAATTTCTTAAATGTATCTATAAATGCATATAAAAAGTATTCAAGTGCAGAATAGACCTAAATTTCTAGTATATTTAAACAATATACAACAGGAATATGATTAAATATAAAATACCAGAGAAATAAAAAAAGATATGTCAAGATATACAATACAGGAATATAATACTTATAATTAGACCTGAAAAATGTTTCCCATATTTTTTACATTTTTTTTTATAGAATTAGATTTTATATTGCATCATTAATTGTTCTGGACTATTATATATATTAACAATGTTAAAAGACACTCAGCATGTTTGCAGTTCGATGTGATGCAATGTAAAATAGAATATAATCCGAACGGCTACAATCGTCTATGCCACAGTGGGATTCGAACTCACAGACATGAGGTAGAGAAGGTCAGCGACAATTGAACCATTGTTCTATTTTGATTTAGGTATTTTGATTGTGACTGGGTCTTTAATTAGCTAAAAATATGTCACCGTCAGAGGAGCTATTATAGAACTTTTAATAAAATGTTAATGTTTTATCAACATGTAAGCTGTGAAACAGTCACAGATTTAGTTTAGGATTGTTTTACCTTATGATAGATGCGGTATTTCTCTATGATACCGAAACATTTTTAGCTGATTGAAGATCCAGTCACAATCAAAATACCTAAATCAAAATAGAACAATGGCCGAATGGTCGCTTATCTTCGGTACCTCAGTTTGTGGGTTCAAATCCCACTGTGGCATACACGTTTGTAACAGTTCAGAATCTGCTTTAAACAGTACGTCCTGGTCTCAATAGCCCTCGTGTTGCAAAAGTAATGTAATACAATAAAAAAATAGACCGTATCGCTCCAAACCTAAACGAAAATAAATCAGTTGGAAAGTTTTCACTATTACTTTGGTATAGACGTTTGTAGCCATTAAGAATCTCCTTTAAACAGTTGGTCCTGGTCTCGTTAGCCCTCCTCGTATTGCAAAAATAAAATAATAAAATAAAATAAAAATAGACCGTAGTGCACAGAACCTAAATCAAAATAAATCAGTTGGAAAGTTTTCACTATCCCTGTGGCATAGACATTTGTAGCCGTTCAGAATCTGATTTAAAAAGTTAGTACTTTTCTCGTTAGATGTCGTGCTGCAAAAATAAAATAAAATAATAAAATAATTTAAAAATAGACTGTAGCTTTTCGAACCTAAATCAAAATAAATCAGTTTAAAAGTTTTCGCTATCACTGTGGCATAGACGTTTGTAGCCATTCAGAATCTGCTTTAAACAGTTGGTCCTGGTTTCATTAGCTCTCGTGTTGCAAAAATAAAATAATGAAATTAAATAAATCGTAGTGCTCCGAACCTTAATCAAAATGAATCAATTGGAAAGTTTTCACTATCACTGTGCCATAGACATTTGTAGCCGTTCAGAATCTGATTTAAAAAGTTAGTACTTTTCTCGTTAGACGTCGTGCTGCAAAAATAAAATAAAATAATAAAATAATTTAAAAATAGACTGTAGCTTTTCGAACCTAAATCAAAATAAATCAGTTTAAAAGTTTTCGCTATCACTGTGGCATAGACGTTTGTACCCATTCAGAATCTGCTTTAAACAGTTGGTCCTAATCTCATTAGCCCTCGTGTTGCAAAAATAAAATAATGAAATAGAATAGATCGTAGTGCTCCGAACCTTAATCAAAATGAATCAATTGGAAAGTTTTCACTATCACTGTGCCATAGACATTTGTAGCCGCTCAGAATCTAATCTAAACAGTTCGTCCTGGTCTCATTAGCCCTCGTGTTGATAAAATAAAATAATAACATAAAATAAAAATAGACCGTAGCTGTCCGGAACTAAATCAAAATAAATCAGTTAAAAGTTTTCGCTATCACTCATAACGGTTCAGAATCTGCTTTAAACAGTTGGTCCTAATCTCATTAGCCCTCGTGTTGCAAAAATAAAATAATGAAATAGAATAGATCGTAGTGCTCCGAACCTTAATCAAAATAAATCAGTTGGAAAGTTTTCACTATCCCTGTGGTATAGACATTTGTAGCCGCTCAGAATCTAATCTAAACAGTTCGTCCTGGTCTCATTAGCCCTCGTGTTGATAAAATAAAATAATAACATAAAATAAAAATAGACCGTAGCTGTCCGGAACTAAATCAAAATAAATCAGTTCCAAAATTTTCACTATCGTAAAGAAATCAGTACAATCTTCGTCTTGAAATGAACCCGTTACTTTTATAACGTGTATATGTTGACATGTGATAAGGCGTTAAGAAGTTCAATAAAAAGCATAAATACTTTCTTCTAAGTAAAATATTATTCAAGTTTAAAATTCTCCGAAAACTTTAAGAGTTTAAGCTTTTTATGCTTGACAGATTTAGTTGAATAAGCCAGACGCCAACGAGAACAGAGAGAAATGTCTAGACAAATGTTTCATTACGCCATTTAAGGGTTTAAAGTTTTTCTCATTAATTCAATAAATCCTATACAAGCATCAAATAAGGTTTTTATCTTGTTTTATTTTGAAAAATCTCACATTATCAAGGGAAAAAATCAGAAGTACACGAAAAGTTGATCTTTATAAATCCAAGAGTGATTATCTGGTGAAATAAAAATATTATTTATTTTTCCTTTATTTCTCGAGAATTGGGGAAGAAATAAAAGAAAAATGTTCTATGGCATTAATAAGTGTACATTATAAATTATAAGATTGAAAAAAACAATAGTGTATAAAGGTAATTCATGATATTAAGATTGAAAATTATTACTTATTTATAAGGCTTAAAATATGCCTTTATATCCTTTATTTTTTTATAAAAATAAACTTATACGCTTTTGTATTACATAATTGGCTGCTCTGGACTTTATAAACAGCTAGCCTTCCTATAATCACCAAAATGCAGTTCAGTATGTTATATTAAAAAACATAATCAGTTATAAAGGTTTTAATATACCGAGTGGCCATAATTAAACTGACAGTGCTCACAGTGTTCTGTAGCGCGATCTATTTGCGAGAATGACGCCACATTTTTGTAGGAAGATTAAACAAGACGGGAGACGAAGAATTCCGTAAAAAAAAAAGTATTAAAAGTCACCGCTAGGGGAATATTTGGCGCTGTTTTATAGAAAATAGAGTGTTAACAAATGCAAATTAATACGAAATAATATTACCTTTTATTATGCACATTTTCTGATTTAGTTCAAGTGCAATATGGCAACACTTTTAAAAAAGCGTAAAATCTACATAAACACCGATAAAGTCTCATGATCTGCAATATCATGTACGTTGAGCAGAAGAAGTTCTTTATTCAAATTTCACGTTACATCCATTGGCACAATTTAGAAATTAATTTCCGAATTGATTTGTATTTGTTAACACTCTATTTTGTATTACACAGCGCCAAATATTCTCCTAGCGGTGACTTTTGGAACGAATTTGTTTTTTCGTGGAATCCATCGTCCCCCGTCTTGTTTAATCTTCATACTAAATGTAGCGTGATTCTCATAAATAGATCGAGCTACAGAACACTGTGAGTACTGTTAGTTTAATTATGGCCACCCGGTACTCAAGAAGATCAATTAAATGTGTAATTTCTTCTTCTAAATGAAATATTCTTTTCTGTAATTTTAAAATTATTCGAAAACTTGAACAGCTTTTCAGGCTTGGTAGATTAAGTTGTATCCGTAGATGCAAATAATTCAAAGGCTAATTTCAAGACAAATATTGCATTACGTCGTTTTGGGGTTTTAAATATTTTTTGTACCATTAGTTAAAATCTTCTAATGTCTTCTAAAGCTCTTCTTTTGTTTTATTTTTGTACTCTATTAATAAAAATACCAATATATGAAATGTTGATCTTTATATATCCAAGAATAATTAATCCAAGTAAAATAAAAATCTAACTTTTTTCCTTTCTCGGGAATTGCAAAAAAATAAAAACTGTTCTATTATTGTTATTAATAAGCCTGTATTATAAATTATGAGATTCACTAAAATCATAGTATTCAATAATTCAGTATTAACTGCTTATGACAAGGCTTAAAAATGTTTTCACATTTTTTTCATAGAACACGTTTTTGCATTACATAATTGACTCCTCTGGACTTCATAATCTTCTCACCCCCAAACCCAGAGGGCCTGCTGCTTAGAATGTTATATTTATAATAGAACATAATAATTTATAGAGGTTTTAATACATTCCAAGACGTTAAAAATTCATTTGTTTCTTCCCAATACAATTTTCTCTTCTATAAGTTTACAATTTTCCCGAATGGTTTAAACTTTTTATGTTTGTCAGATTTAGTTGAATAAGCCAGACAAAAATGATAGGTAAAACGTCTAGACAAGGGTTGTATTGCCCTTTTTTAGGAGTTTGAATATTTTTTTTCCAATAGTTTAATAAATCCTCTATTGAGCTACAAAGTAAATTCTTACTTTTGTTTTATTTACAGTAAGAGGTAGTATTTTATCAAGGAAAAATATCAGAAATTTACGAAATGTGACTTTCTCGTGAAATAAAAATCTTATTTTTTCCTTCAATGAGGTAAAAATGAGGTAATGATGAAGTAAAAATGTTATGATAATTTGATTAATAAGCGCGTATTGTAATTATCAAATTAAATAAAAGGATAGTATTTTTTTTACATCTACTTCTACTAGTATATCTTTATTGCAGAAATAATTAAAGATTTAAGAAATATTGTACGTAAACATATTTATTTCCAAGATTGAAAGGAATAAAACTGCTTTCCACATATTTAACATTTTTTATAAATACAATTTTACTTTGATTTATTGTTTGTTCTGAACTTTAAATTCTGCTAAAATACCCCTCTCTCTGTCTGAAGTTCAGAACCATATAAGTAAAATAAAATAAAATAATAGTTTTAAATGTTTTATTACACCCAAAAATGTTCAATGAAAAGATAATTTACTTTTTCCCAATAAAATATTCTTTCTATAAGCTTAAAATTTTCCGAAAACTTGAACAGTTTAAGCTTTTAATCCTCACCCAGTTAAGTATAAGTCAGATGCAATTAATGCCAAAGAAAAAGTCCAGACTAGGGGTTCCGACACCTATGCCCTCGGGCACCATAGCAACCACCGATCGCTTAACATATGTAAGCCACTGTGCAATAAAAAAAAAAAAATCAGTTTTCAATAAAATTCTGTGTGAAAGTTCCTTTACTGTTTGGAGTTCCTTTAATGAGTTGGAGATAGAAATTGTAAATCTTCAGAACGATATAGTCCTAAAATCCATTGACTCGGATGAGAATTTCTGTAATATAGTTACCAGAAATAAATTTTCATTCTTGTTTTCCAATTGGCGCCAACCGATCGCTTAACATGTGCCCGCCACCGTGCTATCACAAAAAAGTTTCAGTTTTCAATAAAACTCTGTATAAAAGATTTCTTACAGAAAAATTGGAGATAGAAATTGTCAATTTTCAGAACGATATAGTCCTAAAATCCTTTGACTCGCATGAAAATTTCTGTAATATAGTTAACAGAAATAAATTTTCATTCTTGTTTCCCAATTGGTGCCAACGGGCACCATGGCGCCAACCGATCATTTAACATGTGCCCGCCAACGTGTTATCCCAAAAAGGTTTGTTTTCAATAAAATTCTGTGTGAAAGTTCTCTTGCAGAAGAATTGGATATAGAAATTGTAAATCTTCAGAATGATATAGTCCTAAAATCCATTGACTCGGATGAAAATTTCTGTAATATAGTTAACAGAAACGAATTTTCATTCTTGTTTCCCAATTGGTGCCAACGGGTACCATGGCGGTAACCGATCACTTAACATGTGACTGCCACTGTGCTATCCCAAAAATATCCCAAAAGAGGTTCAGTTTCAATAAAACTCTGCATAAAAGATTTTTTACAGAAAAATTGGAGATAGAAATTGTAAATCTTCTGAATGATATAGTCCAAAATTTCATTCACTCGGATGAGAATTTCTGTAATATAGTTAACAGAAAAAAAATTTCATTCTTAAAGTGAACAGAATATAAATTAAATTCGTTTTTCGATTTTACATAGTTGTGAAAATCTTTCTTTTTGACAACGGATATCGGTCATTCCATAGAAACGGGTGTGACACATTAAACTACTTTTGATCACTTTTTCTATAAAAAATATAATATTTCAAAGATATATTTTTCGTGAAGTAATTATAACACCTAAGGAAGAATTTTGCCCCAAATAAAAAATATCCATTTCTTCTGTATGTGTTTAAAAAAGTTAGAAATATGCTGTTCCGGATGTGACAGTTATAACTGTCACACCCGTAACAGCATATTTATATTTTTTAAAAATCAAAAGAAACAGAAATTCAATATTTTTTTACAAAAATCCTTCCTTAGGTGTTATAATTGCTTCACGAGAAATATACATTTGAAATATTATATTTTATAGAAAAAGTGACAAAAAGTAGTACAATGAGTCACACTTGTTTCTATGGAATGGCCGATATCATAAAATCAAAGAACAGATTATGACTTACAGATGAATATTTTTAAAATGAAGACTGTTTACAAACAGGAGTATTGTCATATTTCGCTAATTAGGAAGCAATAGCCTATGTAATGCAAGGTCAATAATCACATTTACTTTTAGATTTGTATTTTTTATAAAGAGTTTTGCTACTTAATTAATTTAGAATAATTTCCTTTTAGTGAGAGTAATTATCTTTTACCGTTTTTTTAAAGTAGAAATAATTGGAGTTGCTAGAAATATATTTATGTGAACGTAATTGTTTCTAGAGTTAAAATAAGTAAAAGTATTTTCTACATATTTTAAACTTTTTTTAGAAAATACATTTTTACACTGAATTATTGACTGTTCTGAACTTTATATTCTGCTAACCTCTTTCATCAATCTATCTGCACTTCAGTGCGATGAATGTAAAATAAAGTAAAATCATTCATAGAAGTTTTAAAATATTAAAACCTTTAAAAAATGCATTTTATTTCTCTCTAATAAAATATTATTCCCTAAGTTTAAAGTTTTCCAAACACTTCAATAGTTTAAGCTTTCCATGCTTGTTAGATTTCAGAATAAGCCAGACATAAACGATGCAAAGTGTAACTTCTGCAAAAATGTTGGATTACACTGTTTGGGGATTTTGAATAATTTTCTCTATGCCATTATTTCAAAAAATACTCGATAGAGCTACAAAATAAAGAATTGTTTTTGTTTTATTTGGAGGGATAAATCTTATTTTATCGAGCAGAAAAATCAGAAGTTTACGAAACGCTGATCTTTATAAATCCAAGAATGACTT
>CM063506.1:124818681-124841181 GCA_032207245.1 Pardosa pseudoannulata | reverse complement strand
CTGTCCACGGTCAGACGTGGCTCCTCGAAACAGTGAAAACTGCCTTTGTTAGCAGTTTGGCGCCAATATGAGACGCCATTGTTGAGTAGAGTGTTGGCGAGTTTTTATAAGAGGACTCTATGAACTGGGACCTCTATATGATATTATATACTGTATATATATACTATATATTATATATATATAAAATATATATTTATGTAACTATATACCAATAATATGATACGCAACGTAAGAACACAAATAATACATATAGCTCGAAATAAGCTATACACTTTTCATTCTAGTCACAAAATAATATAAAATTGCTTTAATAAATAAGACAAAACTAGTGTTTTTATTAGTTTTTTTTAAAATAAAATTAAAAATAACTAGAGATTTTTTTTAAAATTAGTGTTTTTAAACATCAATCCCCTTAAATGATTTATCTCCTTCTTTTTTTTTTTTGTCAATTTATAAGACATTCCATACCTGGATTTATATCAATTTCATAAAAATATACGATTTTTATAATAATGAAATTAAAAACATAACTTTTTTTTTTATGTTTAAAGACATCAATTATAATCAATTTTTTTGTATTATGACTTACTAATATCATCCATTTAATTTTTAATTTATTAAATATTATTATATTTACTTTAATGTATATCAAGATATCTAGTTAAGACATTAATTTATCACATTAATCAATTTTTTTTTTAGTTATGAATTTAAATTATTTTAATCAATGTTTTATGTATTAAATCAATGCATTATTTTTTTATACTAGATATTAGTAAATAATTTACTTTTATATTTGGCTTAAGTAATAGATTAATGTACATATGAGATAATTTTAAATTTAATCATCGATTTTTTTTTGTTTCAATGAAAATTTTATCACTGGTATTAACAACAAATGCCTTTTATAAAACTCTAAGAGTTTATTTCAAGGATTAATAAATATCTAGCGTTTAAGATATATATATTTAAAAATTAAGAAGTTTGTTCGTTTATTTTTTTTTACATAACCACACGTTTTGACTACATGAATTCAATTTGATTCTAAATTGTATTCACACTATTGGGAGACTTTAGAGGAGTATGATTTGGTTTGGTTTGGTTTGGTTTTGGAGTACTACGGTCTATATTTTTGAAACACGAGGGCTAAATTAGAGGAGTATGAAGATAAACAAATTATTGAGTGTGTACATATAATTCTCGGCTAAGAAACAAACCTGTGTTATAGGGTACTTTACAATTCTGGAAAATTTAAAAAAAAATCTAGTCCCGTCATATGACGGGCTATATGTTATTTTGCTGCAAATAAATATAGACAGTTTTGAATTATGCAAATTTACAATATTATAGCTCTCATGAGATATATGAAAAAAGTGTTCTACTACAAAATAAAAGGTGAATGGAAAAGGAATGACTACAGCAAACGGACGTTTTACTACAAATGACCCAATTCAAATAAGCCTGTAAAAATCTTTATTATGCTGTCCTAGAAAATTTTAAATATGACATAGCGGCCTTTACCTCCGGATATCGAAGGTTGAGAATTACACATTTATAAGTAAGTAATCAGTGACTAAAATTGATTGAGGTATTCTGGTTAATACGTCTTTTGCGTGTTGTATAAATTGAAATAACTGTACCCAAACATTGTAGGAAAAGTTAATATTTATTACAAGAATCTTTTCTAGACACTAAGAAAATAGTGTGTAAAGAGGGGTTTAGTAAATTTATTTGCACGTTAATTTTATTGTGCAGAATAAGCGAGTGAGAAATTTAAAAGGCCAAGTTCAATTACAAATTATTTCAATAGCTAAATAAATAAATCAAATATTGTATGAATGTCCTGAAATTTTTTGAAATGATTTGAATAAAATTAGATTTCAAATATTGATTCAGGAAAAATATTATCTATCTGATTTAAAAATTCAAGAATTTTTAAGACAGACAATTTTTAACGATGCTTTTAATAAAATTTTTAGAGTTCGTCGGTAAATGTTTTAACCAATAGTTCTTAAACTTATTATTATTAAATATCATGATACAGTTTATTAAAGGAAAATGATAGGAAAAAAAATAATTGAATGAAACTTATTGAAGTATATTTTTATTTAAAGTAACTGTCTACGTTTACATAAAAAATTTAAACCTCAAAATACAGTTTATTGGTTAATTGTAAAGATAATGCTTTAGGCTATTCAAAACAGTTCATGCTTTGTCTTTACATTTATTAAAATCTTTGTTATTAATATTTTTACATAAGCTGATACGACGTGAGTAGGTTTAAATGACAAATATAAATGTACATTGGGAAGAATGAGATACTTCGCTTAATACTGAAATATGAAAAATGTTTTGAGATTGCAAGACATTTTAAGTACTAAATGTCGTATTGTTTTCTAAAAATTAAAGAAAATAAAATGAAGCATATTAAAATATATTATTTATCAGAATAAGATATGTTTTTCTACATTTAAGTAACAAAACATAATAAATTATATTTGACTTCATTTATAAAACTTAGTGTTAAATGTGGTCAAATACCTTTATACATTAAATTAACCTTTAACTGATGTTATACTGTACTACAAGGCTTGAGCATTATCTTTCCTGTAAATCATAGCTTATCTGTTGCTTTCTCAGTATCTTCCTGCAGAGTTCTTTTAATATACTCTACGAAGTTGAAAGCCAGTTAAAAATAAATTAAATTAACAACCTTAGATAGACTGTACTACAAGGTCTAGGCATTATCTCTCCTGTAAATCATAGCTTATCTGTTGCTATCTCAGTATCTTCCTGCAGAGTTCTTTCAATATCCTTTACGAAGTTGAAAGCCAGTTAAAAATAAATTAAATTAACAACCTTAGATAAATTGTCCAAACTCCCTCCACAGTGGCTTAAGATTAATCTACCTCCGTAGAGTATCTCATTCTTATTTCTGTATACCTTTTTAAGATTTACTTTTATTAAGGGGACATAAAAACAGTTAATCTTTATTCTAACGGCCTTTTCCCAATTCTTCGTTAGACAATTACTTCTGCTTCTTAAAAACAATTTTTTTACAATTTCTTCCTTAATGCTTCATTTTTAGAAAACTTAATTAGTTATGACATTTTAAGTAGTATATTTCTAAAACAACTTAAAAAATATATATTAAATAAAAAATTAAATTCATTTAAGCAAGTTATTTTTTAAATGTATATATTAAACATTAAATTTTAATATAAAACAAAATATAGTATCAGTTACACTTATTTTATTTTTTCAAACCAAAATTTTAAAAGGTATCAAAAGTATTAATGATTTCAAATTGAAAACTGTAAAGAACTGTTGAAATTAAAAATTAAAAAAAATAGACTTTAACCGATTGTAAAATAAAATATATCACTCGTTTTAATATAATAAATGTTCACAGAATAAAATGGTTATTTTTCTTTTGTTGGATATTAAAAACTGGTTTCTAATTTACTCATTTCAAAAGTGATTTTGCGAGTAATCGCGGATTTGTGTTCTGAACTCTTGGAGCATATATTTTACTTTTTTAAAAAAAATAGGTTACAATATATTAAATTATGTTAAAAAAGTAAATCATTTTTATACAAATGATCTAGAAATATTTATTCAATGCATTTGAATATTTTCTAATGTTTTTTCTAAAACAAATGTTTCGATTTTCTGTTTTATTTTATAACAGCGGCGATAAAAGATGAGTAAATAGTATATGCTTAGATGAGTATTATTGCTTAGAAACTAAAAGAAAGGGTTCTTTAAAGACTAATTTTGAATTACGGTATTTTTCAAGTCTTTTACTCTTAATGCAAAACTATTCTGTGCTTTTCATCTTTTTATGTATATAACATGCTCTGTGTTAGTGGTTTCTTGAATTTAAAATGCAATCTAACGATATATTGCATTACTGTAGTCAGAATTAGTTATCTTCCATTCGATACATTCAGGATAAAAAAAAGTAATAACTAGTGCAATTCTGTACATTTAGTATGAAAAAAAATTATTTTTTTAAATTAAAAGTGAAATAAGAAATAAATTTTCTTAAATGAAAAAGTGATGTGTTCTATATGTGCTATTGATAATTCTACTGTACACCTCGGCTTAATTCCACAATTATAAACTTTTTTATGTAATATATTAGTTTTGAATTTACATATTTCAAAAGTTATTCCATGATTAAACATGGATTCTATTTTGTAAACTTTGTTTGTATTTTTCTTTTTTTTTTAATTTCATTGGCTTATTTCATTACAGTAAATATACTTTATAATGTTAGACCCCTATTAAAATACCCGTATTATTATCTATAAAAATATCTGTTCTCAGCCTTTCAATATTTTTCAATATTGTTTCCCTTATAAGTGTTTAGATATTTTGTTTTATTTTATAACAACGATAAAGATCTTATATTAGACTAGTATTGTTACTTAAAAATCATGAGAAATATTTCTTTCAAGGCTTTTTAAGAATGACATTATTTTTAAAGTCTTTTAACGTAACACTAGCTTTGTTTTCACTCTTCTTTTTTTTAAAGCGTGCCGATTCTCAATACCTAATATTTAAAATACAATCGAAGGATATATGGATTAATAAATTTATCTTTAAGTATCTTCCACTCCATAATTCAGGATAAAGAAGTAATAACTAGAGCAATTTAGTAAATTTAGCACGAAATAGACTTGATGTTTAGAATTAAAAAGGTAATTAGACATGGTCTTTAACGAAAAACTTATGTGCTTCATATATGGTATTTATTCGTAATTCTACTACACACCTTTGCTTAATTACATAATTCCCCGAATCCGCGAGCTGTTGATTTCAACTTAAAGTTCAGTGCCACTCCCATGAAGGAAAAAAAATATAAAAATGCTTAAATAAGTTTCTCCTTGTTTACTGGACAATGACCCAGAGTCCACCCGTGTTGCTAAGGGACTGTAATGTTTAACTACGAGCGTTGTTTTATCTGCAGAACTCTGTGAAACAAATTACCACGTGTGATGCAAGAGGTTTCGTGCTCGGCGCTGACATATGCAAAGCGAGTTCTAACTCAGAGATGTGTTGTTCGGTAAGCTCGTAACGTGCACCTCTGAGACAATTTTTACTGAACTCTTCTCATGAATCGGGCTAGGAGGTTGTATACAAACACAGAAACCGTAGCAACCATAACTTTTTATGCTTTGTTGCTATTACTGTACTTTTAAGGAGTAATGTTATCTTTATGAAAGGAAATAGATCTTGCTTTAGAAGAGACAATAGTATGTTGCATAACTGATTGTTCCTGATCGCACAGAAAGATATGAAGATATACAAAAGAATGCACCCAAATTAAATGTTCTTTTTGTATACACTCAAACATATACATGACCGTATGTTTGTAAAATTGTATATTTGTATGTGGTTTACACAAAATTTATAGGTTTTTCTATAAGATGAAAAAACATTGTTCCAACTAATACGAATCCTACTATAGCATGGATGTTCGTAGCCGTTCGGAATAGACTTTAAGCTGTAGGTCCCGGGCTCATTAGCCCTCGTGTGCAAAACAGTAGACCGTAGCGCTCCAAACCAAACCAAACCAAACCAATACACATTTACTACCCATCTGACTACATCCTTCCTTAACAAAACTTACTCTATCCTTACACCATTTACAAATACATATAATATAGATATGTAAAAATTATTTCCTGTAGTCACAATAATTATGTAGCCCCTGTTGTTTTAATTGCCCTAGGTACTGAGCAAGAAGAAACCTAATCAGCTAGCAGTAAAAACGATGCAGTCAACCCACATTGAAGAGAACGGCACAAGTCTAATTAAAACTTTATTTTAGAGCTGATAAAAACAATACCTTTTCTAGTCAACGACAGACAAGGGAAAACACAAAAATCTCTCTGCTGGAACAGAGGTGAACGAAGAGCGAAAACAAAGAATTTTCCCAAGGGACGAGAAACTTAGTCAGCGAATTAGACTGTTAAGATCAGGAAAAACGTAGAGCCATATGCCGGCTACAGCTGGAAAACGTGTTGAATAGACAGAAAATTTACATCTATAGGACATAAAGCTTTGGGAAATGTATCGAAAGAATTTTACGTCGAGGACACCAGTTTGATTCAGACATTTAGAAGTTGGGAAAAAGATTTTAAAAAATTAGAATGGGAGAGAGGAGGTTTTTAAGGAAATATTACAGTTAAATAATTTTGATATATTACACACACACACACACACACGTGTGTGTGTGTGTCTGTGTGTGTGTGTATATATATATATATATATATATATATATATATATATATATATATATATATATATGTAATTTGATGATTTCAGCAAGGTATTATTTATTATTCTTTATTTGATAAGAATAAAATTGACTCAATATGATTTCATATATTTTCAAAACAATTGTTTGAATATTTATTTTATTTTATAGGAGCTATGAGTAGTATGATTGTAAAAGTTTTATTATGCAGATACTATAAGAAATTAATCGAATTCGTCCTGCCTTTTAGGTTCATTGCCTTCACAACATGTTTCAGGCAGTAGGCCTCATACTAATTAATTCTTGTCTAGTAAAAACCGACAGTAGGATTACTAATTATATCCGACTAAACTTAAACAGTTAATACAAAAAGTATTTTAAGAAATATTTTATTAATAGCTAGATCAGAGATTTCGAACTGGTGTCCAGTGATCTGCATATGGTCCACGAGGCCCATTAGCAGTTCGCTAAATCTCTTTGAAATAAACAAAAGATATTTTACAGCTTCGTAATTTTTTGTTAGCTAATTTTCATTAAAATCAATACAGAGCTAAACATGTAAAATTATCTTTATATTCTGAGATCAGCCTTACAGAAATTGGTGCTGGGCATCCGTTTATTAACAGAAGAGGAAATTCTACAGTACTTCTAAATAAATATTTTCAATTACATAATTGTGTTGTACTTTCTAAGTTTGAGGGCATTGTTATAAAGTATTGGAGATGCCTTGGACTAATGAATTAGGCACTAATTGTAAAATAAATAAATGTTTTCTCATTTTTATTTTGATTATTTTAATAATTTTAGTTCTTATTGAGTCAGTTTTCCTTTTTCTTGCCAAATATGAACTTTAATTCAATTAAATAGACTTTGAGTAAATGTCTGACAAAATTAAAAGTTTGGGGGTACAGTAGATTTTCTTATCGGTAAATTTAGCTTTTTATGTAATTATAAAATAATTACTGTTATTATTAGATTTATTTATAAAAAATTAGAATTTATATTTATGAAAATACTACCACAGACATGCATAAATTTATATCTATATACGAATAGGGCTATCTAGCCCTTACAAGTTAGAAACTTTTTAGAACATTAGAGTTCGGAACCTCTGTCAAGGTGTCTCAGTTTCAGTCTTCCCATGATTACTTCAAACCATTCTCTAACATCTCATTTAAAACTAAATGTAATACTTTTCAAGTAGCATTGATTGAACAATGTATCAACCATACACAGCGGGTTCAAACATGGTGGAAAGCAGAACTCCAAAACTAGATGGAACCATTTTCTCTTTCTGTGCAAATAAATGTATATAATTATAATATTTTTTCATTTTAGATTAGCTATTACCTACATTCAGATAATTCTTCTCATTCGTTTTTAAATAAATTTAAACACGTTTTTTTCATTTTCTGGAAATAATTACTTAAATGTTTATAAAGAACATGTCTAAAGAAAATTTAACTTATTAAAAATGAACAAATTAAAAATGAAATTACAGAATTCAAAATTGTTTTTTCTCATTTGTACAGTATACATGACTTTCAGAATATAGATTGAATATAAACAGAAACTGGAGCTAATGGTATTCAGAATACAGCGTCTAAATAGCCCCGCACAGAAAGTGATTATGCATGCAGGGTTATTCGCTTTATTTTCCAAAGTCACGCAAATCTTTTGTCTCGACAAAATATCAACATAATCTAGATGATTCCGAATTCAAGAAATGAATATTAGATTGACCTTCTGAAAAGCTGTGAAATCAGGTATTCTTCTCCACTCTTCCTATTTTGCATGCAGATATCTCTCTGCTTCAAGGCACGTCCCAAGTTTGACGTCGAACAGACAGGGGTTAGTAGCCGGCTCATGAACTCGTCTTCTTAGTATCCACAGATATCTTTGTAACAGAGGTAATGATATTCACAAATCTCAGGCAAGTGACAGTTACTGTGTACACAAAGTAATTAACTTCTACAATATAGAGAAAACACACAGAGAAATTATTAGTCAATGACTTAGATTCGGCTTACTTCATTATAAAAATATAAGTAGCAAGTAAGAGAAAACATTTATTATCTAAAAACTAGCACTTATAGATTGAACAAAGTTCTGACTTTACTAAATTTCTAGCCAATGTGAAAAAATTGCAATACATTCTTAATAATTGTTTCGTTAAAGTTGTAAATTCAAGCATATTTCAAACACTTTCGTATTATATCACAGAAGTAAAGATTATACAGGGTGTTTAAAAAATGACCGGTATATTTGAAAAATCAATAAAAATTAAACGAATAGTGATGGAAATACACAATTTATTGCAATGTGATTGGGACAATAGTAAATTTTCAGGCAGACAAACTTTCAAAGTTAGTTGCAACGTACCACAACAGATGGTGCTGCAGTCTGGAAAAATCTAAACTACGATATTTTCCAGGTATCCACCATGCGCAGGAATAATATGGCATATTCTCAGAACGACATTGTCAGAAACCAGTGTAAACGTCTCAGGGGGGATGTCTTCACATGCAGAACAGATGTAGTGATCCATTTATTTAATTGTTTCTGTATAATGGCGGTACACCTGGTGTTTCAAGAGTCCCCACAGAATTAGAGTTTAGAACACAGTTTAGATTTTTTCAGACTGCAGCGCCATCTGTTGGGGAATATTGTAACTAATTTTGAAAGTTTTTCTGTCGGAAGATTTACTATTATCCCTAGCATATTGCAATAAACTGTATATTTCTATCACTGTCCGCTTAGTTTTTTATTGATTTTTTAAATATACCAGTAATTTTTGAAACACTTTGTATATATATATACCGAACAGTCATTACATTATGACCACCCTATTGATAACATGTAGGTCCACGTTTAGCCCTCAAAACCGCCATCGTCTGGTGAAGTATTGACTCCACAATGTGCTGATAGGTATTTTGACATAACTGTACCAAGTACACAGCAACTGACCCTGCAATTACCCCATATTGTGAAAGGGTAGAGTGGAAGCCTTAATTTAGTTTTCCATGTGTAACCACAAATGTTCTATTGGATTAATGTCGGTTTAATTTAAAAGCCAAGACTTGAATTGAAAGTCACTGGAATGTTTCTCGAACAACTCTTAGACGATTCCATCCTGATGACCTGTTCACAATGTTTCAGTTAATTTTGTATTATATTCTAGATTAAATTTTCTGTTAAACCGATAGCTGCAAATGTCGCTAAACATTAGTTCGAGCGAGAGACCGAGTCTGTATCATTTTTTAGAGCAGATGGTTATTTGTAGTACCTTCGCTATGACGTCACTAAGTCGAGACTTAGCCATTAGCAGTTACATCAACAGCAGGTGTTTATCCCACATATGGTGAATTCTGTAAGATTTCCTTGCATATCGGCTAGTGATCATTCAGATTTTAACATTCGAGTGCGCCTTTCCCTGTTTGATTGAGGATTTAAGCTTGATACTTTATATTTGGAATTTTTTTTTCGACCTTTGAAACACGCAAAAGAGATGTGTGGGGTTTGTTATACCCTTACAATCTGTTTTTAGAGGCTAATTTAAATTTTAGAAAATGAAACATTTAAATATTATTAGATAAATATGCAGGTGGTTGTATCAATGCATACAGCTTATATTAGATTAATGTTTTATTTAAGCTCTTTTCATACTTTTTTCCCCGTTTATCTGAAATTTTGTTCAGTAGTTTGGTTTATAGTTTAATTTCTCTCTTTCATTATATCACTCTAATGCATCATGTTGTAAAACAAACGATACAGTTTTCATATATAGGAAACATGTTGTACCTTATTCCTATCATATTTTCAGTACTGATATTTTTTGAATAATTAAAATTATGTGTAGATTTTTACGCTTATGGTTTATATTTTTTTTTAAGTTTAAACTTTTAGAATTCTACTAAATATAATGTAGGTACAGATTTCTGTCGGGCTTTGTCTTTTTTTAAAGTTGTCAACAAACATATAAATACGTTTCTAAATATCTACAAGAAAGTGTATACTATTTTTTTTACTAATATAATATTTTAATTTATTATCTAAAATAGCTTTAAAAAATACAGGCTATTAACAAATTTAAATAAAAATATTAAAATTTAAAATGTTATTAAAAGATTCACAATGAAACTGCAAATGATTTTCCCTTGCATTTAGTTTGCGCGTAGTATACATACCATAATAAAGGTAACTTTAAAATGATTTTTTTAAAGTTTAAAAAAATGTACCATGCATGGAGATATGTGTGAAACTATATCTTAAAATGTCTATTAATTTTTGTCTAATATGAAGTTATAGTGTGTAGAATATTATATTTATAAAAAGCGTTACAAATATATATGATAACGTATATTTTAAAAAAGAAGAAAATGAAATTTAAAATTTACAATTAAAAGTTTTAAATGAATTTCTGGTGCATGGTTCAAGTGCAGTGTACATAAACCCTACGAAATTGTTATTAACAATTCATAATTTTTCTACTCTTGATGAATGTGGGCTCTTATCTCAATAATCGTTCAAGTTGTAAATTCAAGCATATTTCAAACAATTTCTTACTATATCACAGCAGTAAAGACTATACCGGGTGTTTCAAAAATGACCGGTATATTTAAAAAATCAATAAAAACCAAATGGACAGTGATAGAAATACATAATTTATTGCAATGTGCTTGGGACAATAGTAAATTTTCAGGCAGACAAACTTTCAAAGTTAGTTGCAACGTACCACAACAGATGGTGCTGAAGAAAAATCTAAACTACGATATTTTCCAGGTATCCACCATGCGCAGGAATAATATGGCATATTCTCAAAACGACATTATCAGAAACCAGTATAAACGTCTCAGGGGGGATGTCTTCACATGCAGAACAGATGTAGTGATCCATTTATTTAATTGTTTCTGTATAATGGCGGTACACCTGGTGTTTCAAGAGTCCCCACAGAATTAGAGTTTAGAACACAGTTTAGATTTTTCCAGACTGCAGCGCCATCTGTTGGGGAATATTGTAACTAATTTTGAAAGTTTTTCTGTCGGAAGATTTACTATTATCCCTAGCATATTGCAATAAACTGTATATTTCTATCACTGTCCGCTTAGTTTTTTATTGATTTTTTAAATATACCAGTAATTTTTGAAACACTTTGTATAACCGAACAGTCATTACATTATGACCACCCTATTGATAACATGTAGGTCCACGTTTAGCCCTCAAAACCGCCATCGTCTGGTGAAGTATTGACTCCACAATGTGCTGATAGGTATTTTGACATAACTGTACCAAGTACACAGCAACTGACCCTGCAATTACCCCATATTGTGAAAGGGTAGAGTGGAAGCCTTAATTTAGTTTTCCATGTGTAACCACAAATGTTCTATTGGATTAATGTCGGTTTAATTTAAAAGCCAAGACTTGAATTGAAAGTCACTGGAATGTTTCTCGAACAACTCTTAGACGATTCCATCCTGATGACCTGTTCACAATGTTTCAGTTAATTTTGTATTATATTCTAGATTAAATTTTCTGTTAAACCGATAGCTGCAAATGTCGCTAAACATTAGTTCGAGCGAGAGACCGAGTCTGTATCATTTTTTAGAGCAGATGGTTATTTGTAGTACCTTCGCTATGACGTCACTAAGTCGAGACTTAGCCATTAGCAGTTACATCAACAGCAGGTGTTTATCCCACATATGGTGAATTCTGTAAGATTTCCTTGCAGATCGGCTAGTGATCATTCAGATTTTAACATTCGAGTGCGCCTTTCCCTGTTTGATTGAGGATTTAAGCTTGATACTTTATATTTGGAATTTTTTTTTCGACCTTTGAAACACGCAAAAGAGATGTGTGGGGTTTGTTATACCCTTACAATCTGTTTTTAGAGGCTAATTTAAATTTTAGAAAATGAAACATTTAAATATTATTAGATAAATATGCAGGTGGTTGTATCAATGCATACAGCTTATATTAGATTAATGTTTTATTTAAGCTCTTTTCATACTTTTTTCCCCGTTTATCTGAAATTTTGTTCTGTAGTTTGGTTTATAGTTTAATTTCTCTCTTTCATTATATCACTCTAATGCATCATGTTGTAAAACAAACGATACAGTTTTCATATATAGGAAACATGTTGTACCTTATTCCTATCATATTTTCAGTACTGATATTTTTTGAATAATTAAAATTATGTGTAGATTTTTACGCTTATGGTTTATATTTTTTTTAAGTTTAAACTTTTAGAATTCTACTAAATATAATGTAGGTACAGATTTCTGTCTGGCTTTGTCTTTTTTTAAAGTTGTCAACAAACATATAAATACGTTTCTAAATATCTACAAGAAAGTGTATATTATTTTTTTTACTAATATAATATTTTAATTTATTATCTAATATAGATTTAAAAAATACAGGCTATTAACAAATTTAAATAAAAATATTAAAATTTAAAATGTTATTAAAAGATTCACAATGAAACTGCAAATGATTTTCCCTTGCATTTAGTTTGCGCGTAGTATACATACCATAATAAAGGTAACTTTAAAATGATTTTTTTTAGCTTTAAAAAATGTACCATGCATGGAGATATGTGTGAAACTATATCTTAAAATGTCTATTAATTTTTGTCTAATATGAAGTTATAGTGTGTAGAATATTATATTTATAAAAAGCGTTACAAATATATATGATAACGTATATTTTAAAAAAGAAGAAAATGAAATTTAAAATTTACAATTAAAAGTTTTAAATGAATTTCTGGTGCATGGTTCAAGTGCAGTGTACATAAACCCTACGAAATTGTTATTAACAATTCATAATTTTTCTACTCTTGATGAATGTGGGCTCTTATCTCAATAATTCCATTCCAATTTCTAGCTGAGTGCATCTTTGAATGTTTACAGAAATGATGAATTGCCTTTGGAATCATTATTTAAACAGCATCGTTTCTCTTTTACTAGAAAATGTTTGATTAATGCTATCTTTCGTATAAACTTTATTTATAATTAAAAATACTGGAAACGATAAAAGAAAATTTTTTAATTAGCATTGTTTGAAATTAATTTTATGTATGCATAAAGAATGTTCATTTTGTGTTCTATAATATTCATATATAAATATTAATATATGCATGCTTAGTAATTTTTAAGAAGACAAAATCTTCAAAACGGAATAATTCAACCAAAAATAATTTTTTTTACCCTCAAAATATTACCTAGTCATAAACTTTCATAATCGTATCAAATCCTTGAAATTGAATGATTATTATATCAACATACCTATCTTACTTTGCTGTATATCAATATTTTTAAAGGACTTATAAAATTAATTTTGTTTTCAAGATTTTCTGCTTGAAAAATGAATGTTATTAGCAATATATTTTTTGGAAAGTCTTAATTCCAATAATTAATAGAGTTAATTAATAAATAAAAGCAATAATTAATAGTTTTAAAAATTATTAATTATTGCTTCAGTCGGACAATTATTGGACATGTTCTAGGCGCAGTCCGTTTACGTATGATAGTGTTATTTTTGTTCATAAGGTGCATTTTAGGACTATTGAGTAAATTTAGTTGTAACCGCAATCATTCACGAAAATACAGTTAATAATTATAATCCTTAAAATATTTATTTTCCTGAATAAAATATGCTTAATTTTAATTTTATTATTAGTATTAACTGAAGAGTTTTGATAAGTATATAAATTATAATTTAATGGATATCAAAACTTACATACATTAATATACTTACATATCAATTAAAAGCATTTACTTAGATTTAAACATCGTCTTAGAATATCCTTTTTATTTATGATTCAAAATTCAATAAGATAGAAATGCCAAATTTCAAAGCATTTATAAAACGTTTAAAACCAATCAACAATTATTTTAGCCTAAAATATTTAGTTTAGTTAAAAAAAATAACTTCTCGAATGCGTACCAAATACAGTAATTCTTCCTACGATGATTACACATTGTTTTTAGAATGTTTTTCCTAAAACTTCATATACTTTTATTAAACGGTTATTTGTTGTAGATTTTATTATACAGCATTACAAAGGAAATTGTGATAACACATTATACAAACATATAAAATTGACATATAAATTTAATATTAATGATATTCGATACCCCGTACTGTTTGTATACAAATGCTTAGCATGCAATACAATGGAATTAATAGGTATTACAATGGAAAAATGTTTTTATTTTCTTTAAAAATTCTGCTGTAGTAAATGTTAATCTTTTATTTTATATAATACATCAGTGAAAAAAAAAGCTATAATGCTATTACAGTCTAACATCTGCTATCCAAGTCTCATAAAGATTCATTTTTTAACCACTTAACTGAGGGGTATATTACAGAAAAAATATGTAAAACAATTTCTGTTTAATTCTCTGCTGTACATGAATAAAAATGATATAAAAGAGAAAAAAAGATGAATTAATTTTCATATTTAAAGCTTTTCCATGAATGTCTAAAATTAATGGAAAGATATATTTGTATGGAATTGTACAATATCAATTTACGGCAGTAACGTACCACGTTGAAAAGTAGATACTCATCTTTTATTATTACTTCTAATTCAAATTAAACGAAAAAGCATGTTTAACTGCTCGTACTCTGCATTTAGAAGGGATTAAAAAGGTAATCAGAACACTGTTGTACAAATATATCAACTAACTCTATGGAAATTGAACTACGGTTGAACAGACAATGTATTATACATAGCTTTGGGTTTATCAACAACATACCTATATAGATAGACATGCCAAGATGTTGACAAACACCTTTAAACTCTTTTTCTTTTTACATGTTTTCTGTTATTTAACTATCTGGAGTGGGTACTATTATCTACATTCGCAGATGTAGAAAATACTGAAAAAAAAAATTCACAATGTTCTTGATTCTATGGAAAAGTCCCGATAAATTTACAATACATAGGTTCTTCAGAGGAGGTTGTAGTAATTATGGGGCATAATGGGGTGTCATACAGTTATATCAAATTACAAAGTGGGACTTATTTCACACAAAATTTATCTTAGAATCAATTTTAATTTGTACTTTTAGTCAAAAATTAGTATAGGGTTTTTTATGCAGTGTTAATCTGATGGATTGAAAACAATGTGTAGTTAAAATATACAGAGCTACTAAAAATGATTAATTTCTTAAATGCTATGTATTTAAATGTATTACACATACAAGCATGTGTGATATATCTACCCATTAGAAGTAAAGTTCACAATAATCGTTGCTGGTACATATCCCTTTGGTGTATGAGCCCTAACACTAGATCCCATTAACTCTGTCGCAATATTTGACTAATCCATGGGTAATGGTAATATGCAGCTTCACTTAACTGAGGAATCAGGAGGTATAAAGGCTGACCAAACCGCCATATAGCTAGCTGCATTAACCCTCTAAGCGGTTCGCACGTACAATTCAGCCAAACCGATGATGTCTTCAAAGCGATTATCACATAAAATTTTCGACCTCCAAAAACGTTCCGAAAATTAATGTATTGTACATTTCTGCCTGTGTATTTCCCCATAGAGTTTTGAGGTAGGAGGGTCAGGTCGATTGTTTATGAACTGCACCCATCCTTGACTGGCATTTATTGAGGGATGAACCCCTACTCCCTGAAGCACAAAGACGCTGATAGCTTTTCATGGATTTATAAATCTCTATTTCGAAGTATTTCGTTTGCGGTAACAGATGTATCTTTAATTGCACCACTTAAAAAGCTTGGATGACATTCGTAAAAAAATATAAATCATTCTCTTAAAGAATATTTTTGTTTGTACTTTTAGAATCCATTATTTTTTATGGGATGATCTTCGAAACTTGACGAGCTTTATGTTTATTAAAAATTAACAATCTATAATGTCTATTTATATATCTATTTATAACCGGAAGTAAAGGGACAATAACAAGGGTGGGTTTCCCGTATTCCAATCTAGTCGACAAAGGCTGAAGTAAAAAATGATAGAACACTTTGGTCTCTGACACAATAAAACTTGAGTATTTTTTGGAGACTTTTTCCTCGGTGTGTTTCACTCGGAGTGTTAAAGGATCCCTTAAATAGAGGATCGACTGCATATGAATGATGTAATTAAGAAATAAATAATTAACCCATATTGGACCGCTGTCCTATAAACATGACAGAAAATAAAATTCCATTTAATAATAAAGTTATAAATATTTTCTGAGTGGATTTTATTTTAACACCTTTAAAATAGTCACACTTTAGCATAGTAACAAAAAAACTGAGAAATCAAATTGTATTGTAAAATTTATTTCCAGCAACTTCTTAAAATTGTCATTTTTTAATCTTTAATATTATATTCATTATTATTATTATTTTTTTAAACATTGTGGAGGTTACTTTTAGTTTAAAAACAGAGCTAATAATGTAGCTGAAAGTTTTTGTTGAAAAATATATTTTACATGTGTATTTTGTAAGTATAAAAAAGGGCCCTAAAATTAAGACGACGGTCCAATCCTGATTATTTTTCTGTGAATTCGATATTGCATTGGTAGCGCACATTATTTTCTTATCTTTCAATGAAAGCCAGTTCAAACACCTGTTCACACACCTGGACACAACAAGGGGTAAATAAATATCTATACTATTCAGAAAACTGGAGGTTTTTTTTTTGCAAGATAAACTTACTCTTTTACTGCCAGTTCAATAACTGCAAGAGTATGCTTAAAATGTAATGTTGGACTTTGTTTTGATTGTTTCCCCAAATTTCATCTATGAATCAGCCTAATGCAATGTAAGTGATATTTGTTAAGTTTTATTAGTGTAATGGACCGTTGTCCTATTTATAGGATACCCAATTACATAAAAAATTAAAAATATTTTTTTCAAAAGTTTGATTTTATATCCTTAGTTACATCATATTAATGATATGGATTAAGTTTTAATAACTTACAGAAATATTTAGTTGGTGTGGTAAAATATGGGTTAAACTTCTAAAATTTTATGAAATGTCTTATGCTTTTAATGTATATTAATATTCTTGCTGACACATAAAAAATATAAAATTATAATAAATTAAATACTCTATTGTGCAATACATTTGTTCTAACTTTCAACATTTTTGTTTCATAAATGTAGCGTGAATTAATGTTATAAATTTTATAGAAGTATTTCATGATAAAATCCGAAATTGATATTATGACTAAACAAACTAAAAGTTCATAAAATTTTTTTTAGTCGTAGACTGACAAAATAACTGACTAAATATTTTAATAAACTATTCATATATATATAAAAGGATATGGAAACACTGCATGCAGAATTGCTAACTAAATATTCTAAATAAGGCATTCTTAACCACGCATTTCCATTTCGTATGCAGAATTGCATTTTCGGCGTCATGGAATGCATTGTTTAAATCCCAAAGTCATGGACATTTCGTGGTCATATATCTTTTTTCTTCTTCTTGTGTCTGAACTGGGGATTATTATATTAGAAGAAATTACTGTTGCAAGCATTCAGTGAAGAATTCCACTGAAATAAAACATTCCGTTTAAGTATGTTGCATTCTACATTTTAAGTCTTTCACCTCGAAAAGAATAATAAATTTTAATATTTTGTCTCTTTCTGCACGTTATTTATTACCGTCGCGTAATCAGAATTCCGAGGAGAAAGCCTGCAAAAAAGATCAAAATTAAAATAGGAAATTTCAAAGAACAGTCTCAATAGATCAAAACTATATAGTCGTATACAGGGGTGTAAATATTTTTCAGAATTTCTTTTGTCAGCAAAAAAAAGCTTTAAACTCATTTTTAATGTATTACTGTCGCCTCATTCTCGCACATTTTAAAAAAAATTGTCAGATATTGTCAAAAATTAAAATTTAGTTTGTATTCATGAATTTTTCCCTTAGTCTTCAACATTTGTAACTAAGAATTCAATTTTAAATGCTAAGCAAAAATATTTTATAATTACAAGGATTTATTAGTTTACCGTTATTTCTCATGACACATTATCACACACATATATTATATATATACATATATATACACATACACACACACACACATATATATATATATATATATATATGTGTGTGTATATTTATGTATATATATACATTATATGTGTATATATGTGTATATATATATATTTATATATATATATATATATATATATATATATATATATATAATAAATATGTATATATATATGTATATTATATATGTGTGTATATATGTGTATATATATGTATAAATATATTATATGTGTGTGCGTATATATGTGTATATATATGTATAAATATATTATATGTGTGTATATATGTGTATATATATGTATAAATATATTTATACATATATATATATACTTATATATATGTATATATATATATGTATATATATATAAATATATATATATATATATATTTGTATATATATGTATATATATATATATATATATATATATATTCTAAAATATGTAAAACTATTGTGATTATTTTTAAGTACTTTCCCGCCAAAGGAATCGCAATTAATGATACTTTATAGATAATTACATGCATGACAAAATATAATATTTTTTAGGAGAAGGTTAAAAATTAATTTAGGATATAAATGAATTGTAAAAAATATATGGATAAAAATTTAGTTACGGATAATAACGACTCTGACATATATTTTTAAGTCTGTGAATTTAACTTGTTGATGGGATATTATCGTATTTCCTTTTTATATTTTAAGAAAATAAGTTTCTTAAAACAAATGAATCAATGAAAATAAATTAACTACTAACATATTACAATGTTATATATTAAGTGTTCAGTATTTGAAGATTTATTTTCTGTATAGTATCCTAAAAATAGTCTAAAAATAAAACTTTGCTAATTACTTCAAGTAAAATAATCCTTCGAAAATTTTCTATATTTATTTTCTAATAATTTAAGCTCTTTCGTAATTACAGTTTCTTCTTTCTAGCGACGTGTTTTAAAATTTTATGCAACGTATTTATAAATTTTTAAAGCTTGATTAGAGAATCTTGTAAGTTAAAAAACATCATAAGCTTTAGTCTATATTTATAAAATAAAATCTACTTTCTCCTGAATATATAAAAAAGATACAGGTTTTCATGTAAATTCATGAATTATTTTCAATGTTTCTATCTTAAAGTAGTATTGTTTATAGCTTATATCTCGTATCCTTCGAAAATTTTCTATATTTTCTAATAATTTAAGCCTTTTTGTAGTTATAGTTTTCTTCTTTTTCGCGACGAGTTCTAAATATTTATGCAATGTATTTATAAATATTTAGGTTTTGGCTATAGATTCTTGTTAATTAAAAATATCCTAAGGGTTCGTCTATATTTATAAATTAAAATATACTTTCTCCTGAATAAATAAAAAAGATACAGGTTTTCTTGTAAATTCATGAATTATTTCATGACGTTTTGTATCTTAAAGTAGTATTGTTTATCGCTTACATCTCGTATATCGCTTATATTGCTTATATCTCGTATCCTTCGAAAATTTTCTATACTTATTTTCTAATAATTTAAGCCTTTTCGGAATTATAGTTTTATTCTTTTCGCAGCTTGTTCTAAATTTTTATGCAACGTATTTATAAATATTTAGGTCTTGGTTATAGAATCTTGTAAATTTAAGAAACATCATAAGGTTTTGGCTATATTTATAAAATAAAATCTACTTTCTCCTGAATAAATAAAAAAGATACAGGTTTTCGTGTAAATTCATGATTTATTTCAAAACGTAACTCAATGATTATGTTTATTACTTATTTCGCATATATTGTCATCTATTGTTGTTATTTTTATATTTCTCCGGTGTGACCGGCGACGCAGCAAATAATTAAAGTACATAATTATAGTAAATATGGATACTGATAAATTTTTCAATATTCTTATTATAACGGTTGGAAGAAATTAATGCAATATAGAACATACAAAAATATATAAAATATATACATGTTATTAGTACATATTGCGATGAGTCAGATTGAACCATCCAAGGCAAAGGTGAATCAATGCAATCTGAACAATTTCACCATTTTTTAATCAAACCTTTTGCTCTAGTTCTTCCTTGCCGCTTTGAATGCTAAAGAAGTAGAGTAATCAAAAAGCAATCGAAGTATAATTGTGTGAAAAAAAGGGCAATCGTAACAACTGCCTACCGCTCCGCGGGAGTCACCGGTATGTATGTATCTATGCATATGTACGTATTTATGTATGTATATATATATATATATATATATATATATATATATATATATATATATATATATATCAAAATTATTTAACTTTAATATCTCCTTAAAAATCCCCTCTCTCCCATTCTAATTCCTTAAAATATTTTCCCCAGCCTCTAAATGTCTTAATGAAAGGAGCGTCCTCGACTTAAAATTATTTCGATACATTTCCCAAAGCTTTCCGTCCTATAGATGTAGATTTTCTGTCCACTTAACACGTTTTCCAGCTGTCGAAGACAAATGGCTCGGCTATACTCCTGATCATAACAGTTTAATTCGCTGAGTAAGTTTCTTCTATCTTGAGAAAAATTCTATCTGTCTTCGCTCTTGGGTGCACCTCTGTTCGAGCAGAATGATTTTTGCGTCTTTCTTTTGTCTGTAATTGACTAGTAAAGATGTCTAATTTAGCAGCTCTAAAATACAGTTTTAATTAGACTTGTGCCGTTTTCTTCAATGTGGCCAGACTGCATCGTTCGTTATTCCTGCTAACTGATTAGCTTTCTCCTTGCCCAGCAGTCCCGGCAAATGGAAAGAATAGAGGCTACATAATTATTATGTCCGGCAGGTTTTATAATTATTGGATTATATATATATATATATATATATATATATATATATATATATATATATATATACATATATGTATATATATATAAATATATATATATATGAATATATATATTAATATATATATATATATATATATATATATATATATATATGTATAATATATATATGTGTATATATATATGTATGTATATATATGTATGTATAATATATATGTATGTTATATATATATGTATGTATATTGTATATGTATGTATATATATATGTATGTCTATAATATATGTATAGTATATAAATATGTGTATATATAATGTATAATATATATATGTATATATAACATTATATATGTATATATATAAATATATGTATATATATATAAAATGTATATATATATAATATATATAATATATATTATATATATGTATATATATCTATATATGTATATATAAATATATGTATATATATATATATATATGTATATATATATATATATATGTATATAAATATATAATGTGTATATGTATATATGTTTATATATATATATATATATATATATGAATATGTGTATGTATATATATATAAATAAATATATATATATATATATATGTATAATATAATGTATATATAATATATATATATAGATGTAATATATAATATATATGTATATATATGTGTGTTATATGTGTGTATGTATATATGTATATATGTGTATGTATATATGTGTATATAGAAAAATATTATTATATGTGTATATATATAATATATGTGTAATATGTGTGTATATATAAATATATATACATATATTATATATAATATATAAATATGTATATATAATATGTGTGTATATATAGTGTGTATATACATGTGTGTGTATTAAATGTGTGTATATATATAATGTGTGTATATATAAATAAGTAAATATAAAAAGTATATATAAATATATAATATATAATATATATAATATAATATATATAATGTGTATATAAAATGTTAATAATATATTATGATAAAGTGTATATATATATATAAATATATATAAAAATATGTGTATATAATATATAAATAATATAATATAATATATATATAAAAATATGTGAATATATATAATAAAATATAAATATAAATATATAGACATATATATATAAAACATATATATAAATATATATATAAACACAATATAAATACACATATAATGTGTTGATATATAAGATATATATAATGTGATAATACACTATATAGAATATATAATATATAAACATAATATAGATAATAATATTAGAAACATACACACATAAAATGTAAAAATATATACAGATAACACAATATATAGAAATATAATATAATAATAATAATAATATAAAAATATTGTACACATATAAAATAAAAAAAATGTATGTATCCTATATGATAAAAATATATAA
>CM063506.1:124801181-124813681 GCA_032207245.1 Pardosa pseudoannulata | reverse complement strand
GAGGGAGTGAGTGAGTGAGGGAGTGAGAGAGAGAGGAGACTAGTGAGTTAAGAGAGAGTAGACGAGTGTAGTGAGTGAGTGAGGGAGAGTGAGTGAGTAAGAGAGTGAGAGAGAGTGAGTGAGAGAGAGTGAGTTGAGTAGTGATGAGTGAGAGAGAGTGAGAGAGAGTGTAGTGAGTGAGTGAGTGAGTGAGTGAGTGAGTGAGTGAGTGAGTGAGTGAGTGAGTGAGTGAGTGAGTGAGTGAGTGAGAGAGTGAGTGAGTGAGTGAGTGAGTGAGTGAGTGAGTGAGTGAGTGAGTGAGTGAGTGAGCGAGCGAGTGAGTGAGAGTGAGAGAGACGATCTGAGTGAGAGAGAGTGAGTGAGATGTGAGAGGAGAGTGAGTGAGAGTGAGTGGAGCGTTGAGTGAGAGAGAGTGAGTGGTGAGAGAGTGAGTGAGAGAGAGTGTGTGAGAGAGTGAGTGAGAGAGAGTCTATGAGTGAGAGGAGTGAGGTGCGAGAGTGCGTGAGAGAGAGTGAGTGAGAGAGAGTGAGTCGATCAGTGAGAGAGAGAGAGTGAGAGAGAGTGAGTGAGTGCTTATCTATGAGTGAGTGAGAGAGCGATCTGAGTGAGTGAGATTGTGCTAGTGAGTGAGTGAGGAGAGTGAGTGAGTGAGAGTGATGAGAGTGATGTAGTGTGAGTGAGCGTGAGTGAGCTACGTGAGAGTCTCTCTAGTGAGCGCGAGTGAGTGAGTGAGTGAGTGAGAGTATGAGTGAGACGAGAGGTGAGTGAGAGCGCGTACCTATATGCGAGCTCTAAGAGTGAGTCTTCAGAGTGTGTTCGATCTAAGAGAGAGTGAGTCGCTATCTGAGTGAGATATGAGTGAGAGATCTATATCTAGTGTGAGAGAGTAATCCGAGCGTGTGTGTAGCTGAGTGAGGTAGATCGATCGAGTCGAGTGTATCGAGTGAGTCTGAGCGAGCGTGTGATGAGGAGTGAGTGTGAATCTAGTGTGAGTATCTTTGCGACAGTGAGAGTGAGTGAGTGAGTGGATATGTGAGTCTATCTATCTATCTAGTGAGTGTGAGTGAGTGTGAGTGAGTGAGCGGTCTATGTATAGTGAGTGAGTGTGAGTGAGTGAGTGAGTGAGTGAGTGAGATATCTATCTATCTAGTGAGTGTGAATGATCTAGTGAGATAGTGAGTGTGTGAGTGAGTGTGTGTGTGAGTGTATCTATCGTGAGTGATAGTCTATCGTGTGAGTGAGTAGCTATCTATATGATGAGTGGAGGTGAGTGAGTGTGTGTGAGTGAGTGTGTGTAGTGAAATATATATCTATTGTATGAGTCTATCATATCTCATACATCCCACTATCCCTTCACCTAGACAAACAAATTAGCTCCATAACCTATCCATCCACTCAAAACTAAAATTATTTTTTCTGAGCCACAATACATATAAATCGATCAACCACCGTCCTGCACACGCCAAAACGTTATACAACTTTCCATTGGTCCCTTGGCTCTCAACCATAGCCGACTTCCCAACCACCTAATAAACATGTATACCCCCCAACTCGTAGATATATTGTTCACTTATATGCTATCTCTGAAGCTGCTAATCGTAGAATTCTTACAAACCCCAATCAAGGTGCTACGGTTCCCAAATAACTGACATCATACTTCGTAACCAACCTATTGACAATCAATAGAAAACTATCTTCATCTGAGAAACCTGAGTAACATTTTTACTTAGGCAATCGTTTTGTTTCCCAGAAATAACCTTTGATAAGATTCTTTTTCTCCAAAAATATACAAGTATTTTTTTCTTTATATTTCGGAGAATACACACTGTCTGAATTTCTATATCGATCCCGTGGAATTGATATGATTCATGTATTCCCAGGAATACGCTTCCTGCCTATATTTGAATAAATATTTACTGGTTTCTCTTTCACTGGCTGGCGTGTTTATTTATTTGCTCTGGACGTATATATCTCCTAAGCTGTATAATATTTTCATAAGATATATAATATGATACTATGCACTTTTCTATCACAGGATATATGATATTCTATAATAGAATAAACAATATTTCAAGTGCGTATATAGGTATATATATATATATATATGTATATATATATATATATATATATATATATATTTGGAATAAATATGCAAAATGGGTATATCAAATATATATATTATATATATATAAATATATATAAATATGTTTATGTATATGTATTAATATATATGCAAAATGGGTATATCAAATATATATATATATATATATATATATATATATATATATAAATTGGTTATATGAAATACGATAGTAAGTTTCGATATATTTTGAACTTCAAATTTAGCACATGATGCTAGTTACTATATTCTGTGTCTTATAATTTTGGCTAGACGATAAGAGAATGATAAGCCGAATAATTAACACGTTGGCCGCCATGGAGGTCACCGGTTACCGGCACTCGACTTGACTAAGGCGTCATGGGGGGGGAACACCCTTGACCGGCGACGCAGCAAATATTAAAAAGTACATAATTATAGTAAATATGGATACTCATACATTTTTCAAGAATACCATTGTTATTATAAAGGTTTGAAGAAATTAACCCTCTGTCTGCTCAATTTGTAAACCGAGATATCTTTAAAAATGCGCATTTTTTTTTGCATAGTTTAAGTATATATATAGGCATACTATCTATAATTCTATTACCTAATACGACTATAGTTCTAGTCATATATTTCTATATTATTAACCGAATTAAATGTCTAATACTGTACATAATTTACTTGTTATCTATTTGTTAAACGGTGAAATGACGAAATGTGCTTCTTAAAAAAGGAAGAAAAACACATGCACGCAAAAATCGCGGGATGAGCAAATTTTGCTAAATTTGAATTGCCCGTGGAAATCGCGGGATGAGCAGTCAGAGGGTTAATGCAATGTAGAACATGCAAAAACAATTTTAGTACATGAAAAATATGCAGTGAATTTGTCAGTGAATATTACGATGACTGAGATTGAAACATTCAAGGCAAAGAAAAAGTGAATCAACGCAAGCGGAACAATCTGTCACCACTTTTTTAGTCGAATCCTTTGCTCTAGTTCTTCCTAGCTGCTTTGACTGCTAATGAATGAGAGTTATCACTTAGTAATTGAAACACGATTGTTATAAAAATAGGACAATATTTACAATTGCCTACCGCTCCGTGGGAGTCACCGGTGAGCCTCACCAAGGAACTGCTTCAAGCATGTTTTTATAGCTCATTTTATCTGCTTCAAATAATATTTCAGCATATGCATCGCATTATAAAAAGTTCACGTCTGCGCCTTGGGCAAATCATCGAAAATGCGTCTGGCAGTCAAAGTGTTAAGGCATATAAAAAAAATTGGTGAGTGTGAATTCTACTCTTGGCAGGGATATTAGCGCTTTTAGCTTTAAAAGTTAATTACCCTATAATAAGCCCTCTTAAATTAAAAATACAGAACTTATATTTCAAAACCAAATGATATCTGTCAAATCTTTTCCAAGCGATTTGATTTCAAACTATTTTGGTAAAATATTCATACTTGAATCTGATAATTGTTTTCAATTTGGTATAGAATAAATCTATGGGAACCCCTGATATGGCACGACGATGCTAATAGAAGTATCCTCAGGGATCACAACATATATAACCATGCTCAGAAGGAAGTCACACGGTGTAGTTAAATAAAACAACTAGTTCTGGACACAGGCATTTATTTAAGATAGTATAAGGAAAACAATAAATAAACATCATCTTAAACAAACATCAGCACCTTCAATGCAACATAGCTTAGTGCTACTGGCACACTGACTCTTATAGGCAGACAACATAAACAGATATTTACCTATTTACAAAGACGACGTGTTGCCACAAATAAAACTACGATAAATATAAAAATGTATAAATATCAATACAGTTGAATGAATTCATGTTACAATATGTGAAAATACATTGCAATAAATTATATACGAAACACTTTACAAAGACTAATATATACGGGACATATTTACGAATACTGAAGATTACGTGAACGGCCTTAATCAGAAATGATGCATATGGCACACTGACTCTTATAGGCAGACAACATATACAGATATGTACATATTTACAAAGATGACGTGTTGCCACAAATAAAACTACGATAAATATAAATCTTTACAAATATCAATACAGATGAATGAATTCATGTTACAACATGTGAAAATACATTACAATAAATTATAGACAAAACACTTTACAAAGACTAATATATACGGGACATATTTACGAATACTGAAGATTACGTGAACGGCCTTAATCAGAAATGATGCATATGGCACTGACTCTTATAGGCAGACAACATATACATATATGTACATATTTACAAAGATGACGTGTTGCCACAAATAAAACTACGATAAATATAAAACTTTACAAATATCTTCAGTAATCTTCAGTATCTGTTATGTGTTTAAGGGAAAACCAGGTAGCATATTTTTCAAGTAAATATTTATTTAAAGCTCAAATTATAGCAACAATGATAATTCCTTGCTTATTTACTTCAAAAGAGATGGGAATTTTTGTTTTCAAGTAAATAACAGTTTCATCACTGGAATATTCAATTCATAATATATTAACGGTAGATAAAGAAATATAACATATTTTCTTGCAGCATTGATAGTGTACGCTGTAATAAAATTTTATTCTGATGACTCTTATTTGAGTAAGTACAGAACTCATTTGAAAATTTCCATCTTTTGCAAAAAAAAAATTAAAATTAAAAATAAATAAATACGCATTTTTGCACATTTTAAATTAAACCATGTTGAAAAATTCTTATAATTTGAAGATTTATTGTTAAACATATGTTTCAGCTTTTATGCAATAAAACACTTTTAAATTTACTCTTTTACTCTATTTTAGTAAAATATTCATATTTGAATCTGATAATTTTTTGGTTTGGGTATAGAATGATACTAATCATACTAATAAATGTTATACTAATTATACAATGAACATTGCATTAAACCTAGAAAGATCAATTGTGCAATTTTTCAAGATGAATAAACTGTTGTTTTTATTTGGGTTGTAATATTTGACAATTTTTAATTAACAAAAATTGATTCATATCTGTCGATAAGAAAATCCAGATATAGGTGAATGAACTGTATAAAGATTAAAAAAATTTCTATTTTCTTTCGGGGAAGAAGAAATATAAACAAAATTTTATTTAATAGTACTTAAAAGAATATACTGCAAGTCTAAGCTAGAAAAATCTTTCTCTACAGTTTATTACTTTATAGCTTCTTCTTCTCTATGAAATAGAACGATATTTATGTCTTTTAAAATCGATATCACATTCCGTTATATATATTCTATTCTTCAGTATCTGTTACGTGTTTAAGGGAAAACCAGGTATCATTTTTATTCAAATAAATATTTATTTAAAGCTCAAAAAATAGCAACAATGATAATTTCTTGTTTATTTACTTCAAAAGAGATGGCAGTTGGGTTTTGAAGTAAATAACAATTTCATTATTGGAATATTCAATTGATAATTTATTAACAGTAGAAACTGAAATATAACAAATTTTCTTGCAGCATTGATAGTGTATGCTGTAATAAAATTTTATTTTGAAGACTCTTATTTGATTAAGTACAATACTCATTTAAAAATATCCATCTTTTGAAAAAAAATGTAAATACATTTTTGCACATTTTAAATTAAACCATGTTGAAAAATTCTTATAGTTTGAAGATTTATTGTTAAACATGTGTTTCAGTTTTTATGCAATAAAACACTTTTAAATTTACACTTTTACTCTATTTTGGTAAAATGTCCATATTTGAATTTGATAATTTTTTTTTCTTTAGGTATAGAATAAGACTAATCATACTAATAAATGTTATACTAATTATACAAGGAACACTGCATTAAACCTTGAAAGATCAACTGTGCGATTTTTCAAGACGAACGAACTGTTGTTTTTATTTAGTTGTAATATGTGACAGTTTTTAATTAAAAAAAATTGATCCATCTCTGTCGATAAGAAAATCCAAAAATATTTGAATGAACTTTATAGAGATTGAGAAAAAATATTTTTCTGTTTTCTTTCGGGTAAGAAGAAATGTAAACAACATTTTATTTAAGAGTACTTAGAAGTATAAACTGCAATTCTAAGCTAGAATAATCTTTCTCTACAGTTTATTACTTTATAGCGTCTTCTTCTCTATGAAATGGAACGATATTTATGCCTTTTAAAATCAATATCACATTCCGTTATATATTTTCTATTATTCAGTATCTGTTATGTGTTTAAGGGCAAACCAGGTATCATTTTTATTCAAATAAATATTTATTTAAAGCTCAAAAAATAGCAACAATGATAATTTCTTGTTTATTTACTTCAAAAGAGATTTTTTAAAGTAAATAACAATTTGCATTACTTGAATATTCAATTCGTAATATATTAACGGTAGATAAGGAAATATAACATTTTCTTTCAGCATTGAGAGTGTAAGCTGTAATAAAATTTTATTCTGAAGACTCTTATTTGAGTAAGCACAGGACTCATTTGAAGATTTTCATCTTTTGAAAAAAAATATAAATACGCATTTTTGCACATTTTAAATTAAACCATGTTGAAAAGTTCTTATAATTTGAAGATTTATTGTTAAACATATGTTTCAGTTTTTATGCAATAAAACACTTTTAAATTTACACTTTTACTTTATTTTGGTAAAATATTCATATTTGTATCTGATAATTTTTTCTTTGGTTATAGAAGAAGTTTAATCACGCTAATAAATGTTAAATTAATTATACAATGAACACTGCATTAAACCTAGAAAAAACAATCGTGTGGTTTTTCCAGACGAATAAACTGTTTTTTTTTCAGGCTTCTAATATTTGACAATTTTTAATTTAAAAAAAATTGATTCATCTCTGTCGATAAGAAAATCCAGACACAGGTGAATGTACTTTATAAAGGGTGAGGAACAAATATTTTTCTACTTCCTTTCGGGTAAGAAGAAATATAAACAAAATTTTATTTAAGAGTACTTAGAAGAATAAAGTGCATGTCTAAGCTAGAAAAATCTTTTTCTACAGTTTATTACTTTATAGCTGCTTCTTCTCTATGAAATAGAACGATATTTATGCCTTTTAAAATCGATATCACATTCCGTTATATATATTGTATTCTGCAGTATCTGTTATGTGTGTAAGGGAAAACCAGGTAGCATAGCTTACAAGTAAATATTTTTTTAAAGCTAAAAATATAGCAACAATGATAATTTCTTGTTTATTTACTTCAAAAGAGATGGCAATTGGGTTTTGAAGTAAATAACAATTTCATTACTGGAATATTCAATTCATAATATATTAACGGTAGATAAGGAAATATAACATATTTTCGTGCAGTACTGATAGTGTACGATGTAATAAAATTTTATTCTGAAGATTCTTATTTGAGTAAGCACAGGACTCATTTGAAAATTTCCATCATTGAAAAAAAAATATAAATACACATTTTTGCATATTTTAAATTAAACAACACTGAAATGTTCCTATAATTAAGATTTATTGTTAGACATCCATTTCAGTTTTATGTAATCAAATACTTTTAAATAATCATTTCCATGTACAGCATTTGTTTTTTTAAAACAATGAACGAAATCATCTATATTTGATTAATTTCGCAGAAATTCAGAACTAAGAGTGATTAAAAAACATTAATTAAAATAATTAAAATAAACAAAAATTAGAATAGTTATTTCTATGTCAAGATTAGCGAAATACAATTGTTAAGTAAAAGTAAATAAATATAGTGCTAAGGAAAGTATTGAGTAAAATGGGCGAAATTTTTTTAACACACATGTAATTTTTTTAGTGTATTCTAACATTCACCCCACATCACAGTATTTCTATATATTTATGTTCTATCTTTAAATTATGCTTAAGTAATATATACATATATTTCAGAGAAGTACATAAGGGAAGGTAAAATAACATTCAATTGTCAAATAACATCTAGGAACCATTGAAAAATTCCTAATAATTAACTAGTGAACTTTAAAGTAAAAATTTTTCCTAACAATACAGTTTCACCAATACTTAATTATCAGTCTAGTTCCTTTTTCTAAATATAATTTTTGAAAACATTTGAACATTTATTTTTAAACGTGTTTCAGTTTTTATTTAATCAAATAGTTTTGAATAATCATTTCCATGTGCATCGTTTACTTTTTAGACAATAAATGAACTTATCGATATCTGCTATACCATCTATATATTAATTTCACAGAAATTCACAAACAAGTGTGATTAAAAAATATTCCATGTACCATTAAAAATTAGGATAATTATTTCTACTTCAAGATTAGTGCTACGGAAAGTATTTCGTAAAATATGCGTATATATGTGATTTTTTTTAGTAAATTCTAACATTCATCCTATGAGCACATTCTTATATATCTATATATTTATGTTTCATATTTAAATTAAGCTTACGGAATATATATATATATATTATATTTATCAAAGAAGTACAAAAGTGAAGGTTAAATAACATTCAAAGGCCAAATGACATCTAGGAACCATTGGAATTCCTGATAATTAACTGGTGAAATTTATAGTAACAAAATTTCCTATCAATGCAGTTCAACGAATACTTTATTCTCAGTCTAGTTCCCCCATTGAAATATTTTTAGAAAATACCTAAGTAAAATAAATCGCAAAGTTTAGATAAATTTATAAATTTGTTTATTTTATTCTCTATACGCATTGTCTGCATTTATTTTCTTAGATCTCGACTTCACTATTAATATATATATATATATATATATATATATATATATATATAAATATATATATATATATATATATATTATATATATATATATATATATATATATATATATATATATATAGTTATACATATAGGCTTGTATTAGAGAATACATTTAAATGTAACTGAAAGGGTTACAGTTTGTTTCCTGATTATTAACATATATTGATTTGTTAGGCGACATTGAATCATTTTTTCTTTGTATATGTTTTAGTACATGGGAAATAATGAATAGCGTAGTAGTACTTTTAATTAGGCTTCTACTTGGGGTCATAAAGGTAATGATACTTAATAGCAAAAGTGTTTTGGTTTCAGAAATTGTCCCATTCCCTGCCTCAATATATCTTCGCCGGTTTCCCTACTCGCATGGCATCGGCTAATCGATGGCTTTCATTTCTGTGGCGCCACCAAAAACCATTTTTCTCCACGCTCTGCTAAGCAATTGGGAATAATTGGTTTGAATATAGAAATAACCAATCAAGTTTCTGTTTGTTATACTTTTCTTCTTACCCAAGAACTTCTAATCAATGTTTTTTTTTCGATATTTGGTTTCTTTCTACCACCAAGTATATATAACTGTCAACAAAACGTGGAGAATTTAAAACCACAATATTTTGATCTAGAAATACTTCCTTAAGAACAAATGATGCATTTTTGTGTGGAGTTTTAAAATATAGGTAATTCTAGTTCAACTTGGTGATGAAATTATTCTAACATAATTATAAAATACTGTAGCATCTACTGCCGAATTAGTATTTTGTATTCTTTCAATCACTAAATAAGTTTTAACAACAGTGATTTTCCGACTAAATTTTCAGAGTCATTCTTACATTTTTAACATTTTTATCCATTAGCTTTTATTGTAGATGCGATGCAATTATAAGACTATACATATTAAAAGAAATATCAGAAAAGAAAAACTGTGCATGTTTCCTTATGGGATGTTATGCTGAATGGGAAAAAAAATACGTTCAATTCTGTTCAGTGAAGCACACCAATGATTATTTTTGTTAACATGCAGATTTGTTTCCTTAAATTTTCTCTATACTCCCATACCTAACATTTTAGCATAAAATATATTATATCTCTGTATCTACTGCCGAATTGGTATTTTGTATTCTTTCAATCACTAAATAACTTTTAACTACAGTGATTTTTCGAATAAATTTTCAGTCAGAGTCATTCTTACATTTTTAACATTTTTATCTATTAGCTTTTATTGTAGATGCGATGCAATTATTAGACTATATATATTAAAAGAAATATCAGAAAAGAAAAACTGTGCATGTTCCCTTATGGGATGTTGTGCTGCATGGAAAGAAAAATGCAATAAATTATGTTCAGTGAAACACACCAATGTTCCTTTTTGTTAACATGCAGATTTGTTTTCTTAAACTTTCTCTATATTCCCATACCTAACTTTTTAGCATAAAGTTTATTATATCTGTGTATATTATTTAAATACATCTGATTTTATATTCTATATTGTGAGATTTTTTAAATTATGCTAAGTGAAACGTTTGCAAATAGATGCCCTTACATGAATTTTTACAAGTTACGAAACTTATTTCTAAAATGAAATTGTTATATAATAAATGAAGAATACATTTATTTGTAATTAAAAATCTTTACAGTTCAATTTTAATGAATCCCTTTTTTACGTCAATTTTAATTTTCATGTTTCCAAATGGGAGCATACCCATTGGTTTGTTGAATGTCAAAAATCTGCCTAGTCTGTAATTAAATCTGTGACTTATAAATAATACTGTTTTTTAATTATATTTGATAACTCATGCAAAGATGGTTTATTTAACACTAAACATACCGTATAACGGGTCAAATGACCCATAAGGTTTATGTAAAAAATGCGATGGGAAATGAATTAAAAATTCTTATTATTTGTGTTTGTAATACATAAAAATTGACAATATATAATTTTGTTTAATTATAATAAAGTTTATTTGTCTATTTCCTTCCAATTTTCATATTTCATACATTTATAATTTTAAAAAATAAAGTCCGGTCATTTGACCGGCTATAGTAGAAATAGGTATGTATTAAGTGTTGGTATGTTTAGTGTTAAAGAATATTATGCACTTATTTGCATCATTTATAGGTAGACAAGTACATATTATTGTTTAACTCCTTGATGACTACACGTAAATGCTATAAGATTCGACCGTTCTGAAAATAATTGCCATATAACGCCATCTAATAATAAAATCTAGCATTTAAAAATTAAAATGTTCAGATCTCCTAATACGCATATGCGATGCTGGTCTCTGAATATCAACGAGGATCATCGCATGAAATCAACACTTTACTGATGAGAGTAAAATCGCTGCGTCGAGTATACGAAACGTTGGTCGCGAAGAAGTTAAAGATCATTTCGACCTTCATAAACATTCATGCAATCAGTACCATAATCGTGTAAACAAGATGATATTCTCTGTCTTTAAAACCATCGTCTTACTAACACTTTAAGTGTGCAAACAAGAAAACAAATTTAGCAAGAATCATTGAAAAGAAGTTTTTCAATGAGAACATTAAATATTTTGCCTGATGCGTGAATTTTTAAATGAATAAATTTTCAACATTTCAATACAAATGAAAAGTAATTGAGTTATTAGTTTAATAACATTTGATAGACATTTATAATTAAAAAACAGGGGGAAAAGTTCAGATTATTAAACAATTAATGAAGTTTTTTAAAGGATTAAAATAGTGTATATAAAATAAAATGAAATAATTTGTTACAAAAGAGGACCCTTTACTTCATTTTTCAAGTTTTTAAATGATTTGGAAAAAGCATCTGACATTTAAAGAATATCTTTTGCAAAAGGAATAGTGTATATGAGATGATAAATCTTTTTGCACAAGAATATAATAATAAAAAGAAAACCATTATTAGTAAGCTATAAATTCAGATACATTTTTTAATCTCTTCATTTTGGGATCTAAATGTTGTAAATATCAAAATTTACTGATTTTCACCAAAACTCTTTCAATTGAAAATCAGTTATTGAAAATATGCATTAAATGTAACTTGCCTGATTAAGAAGATGTAAACAAGACCTTATGTTATGCACTTAAGCATTATGTAACTGTTCAATACCTTTATCCATATCATACAATGAGTATGTATGTGCGTAAATGTTTTCATATAAGCTTCTGCTAAAGAAAATGAATACTTAATAATAACATATATATGTAATAAATGACATAATAAATGCTGGATGACAGCAAAAATAAAGAGTATCATTGTTTATCCCAAGTATTACAATCCATCTATTGCTTGCATTTGTCTCTTGTTAGTTATATATCAATAAAGACAAAGGGAAAGTCCTAACACAGAAGGAGATAATAACAAGGAAGCGATCATTTATTGTCATAAATGTGTAATTACTTTTGCCGTTCCGTCTACTTTTGAAAGAAACGATATGTTCCCTTTGTGATTCGGTTGTGGAATCATATTTATTCATTGGATACTTTAATTAAATAGATACACTGGGAATATATTGGTAATATTGAAGTGAGAGTAAAAATTCAGCTGGTTGTAACTGGAATTTCAATATATATTATCCACTAAATAATAAAATAACTCAGTAGGTTTTTTAAGATTGAGAAGCAAATCAACGGTTTATAAT
>CM063506.1:124743681-124796181 GCA_032207245.1 Pardosa pseudoannulata | reverse complement strand
TCGTTTATGAAATTCCTTCTAACCACAACCTTCTGCTGTAAAGAATTACACTACGCCTCGATGTTCCTTTCCCTTATTCTTGAATCTCAAAGTTCAAATGAAAATCATTTTGGATCTCATCATTATAAAACTTTAAAAGTAATTAATAAATGGGATTGAAATTTAAAAAAATTACCATAACAAACTCCGGTGTGTTAATTATTGGATGCATATATATATATATATATATATATATATATATATATATATATATATATATACATATATACACACACAGATATACACATATATATACATATATATACACACACATATATATACATATATACATATATATACACAGATATACATATATATATATACATATATATACATATATATACATATATATACATATATATACATATATATACATATATATACATATATATACATATACATAGATATATATACATATACATACACATATATACATATATAATGAAAGCTAAGATAAAGCAGTTGGATAATATACTGTACAGTAGGAACATTTTTAAAGTATGTTTTGTAAAGTATGTAAAGTCCTGAAAATTTTGTACTTTAATAAAATCATTATGTATAATACAGTTTATTGTTGTACAAGTTTTTATGACAATATTATTTATTCTCATTACAAGAACGCACCTGAAAATTATATTGTTTACAAAATTGAAATTAAAGGTCTCATGTACTTTTAAAGTATTTCACCTAATTTTACTCAATCTAATTTAATCTTCTTTTAGTAACTTGTGAAAAGAATGTTTAGCTTCTTTTCTATTATTTATAGCTTCTACAAAATCGAGATACTCCTTAAAGTATTTACGATTGGTATATATGTGTTTATATCACTAGCTTAAATATAACAGGATTTTAGAGAATAAAAAAGAGAAGTGTTTTAATTTTCCTTTTCATTTGAGATAATATTTATATTACTCCACAGAATGTTCCTTTAGTGTGCAAAATGACAGTACATACGAAATATGCTCTTAAGTCTGGAGAGTACATTTTAGATTTTTCAAATTTCCTTTTCCTGCATGTTTTGTCAATATTATTGGTATAGCATTCGGAGCACCCTCAAGGCTTTTATTTCGGAAATAATTCTAGCGATGATTGTCAGAAACATCTCTGAATGGGAAAAACTACATGACTTTGACTCCCGGCAATACTCCTTTGTTAAAATAACTTGTAGCAATTCTTTGAAGCTGCGCCACAGACTTAATGCAAAGGAAGAACTCTAATAAAATATTTACTACATTGTGTAAAAGGATTTACTTTAGAAACTTACATTTAACCGTAATTGTTGTTTATATGAATATTTAATGAAATCAAAATCGGAATGATACGAAATGTTCTGTGAAATTGTAATACAGTTATAGAAGAATAAAATAATGCAAATGGAGAATGACTTTTCCTTCTGTAATCTAAAACAAAGTTTGGATGAAAAATGCTCAAAGGAATAGTTTATGATTAGGGAAATATATTAAATAAAAGGATGATATCTGCATTCTTATTATTCTATTGACAAACATGATACGTTGGAATATTTGTGACATAATTAGCGTTTGTTGGCCTTTTCAGAACATTCCTGAACATAAGAATTGCGCAAAGCCAGTTTGATATCTATATGTTGCATAAACTTGTTTTATACTCATTTCGTCGCGGTCAGATATTTCAAACATGTCGACATTGCCTGAAATATTTTGCATATGCACAATATGGCCCCTTCATAAAAAGATTCTCTATGGAACATTTTTCCAATATTTACTCACAATATTTTCATTTATAAATTGTTTAAATTTTGGACACCATGGTATATTACCACCTTAAATATAAACGCTATTTTAAAGAAGAATAACAAAATCAATTTTAAATTGCTTTCATTTTTTAATGCAGTAAAGGCTACAGATAATATAGCGATACATTTTTCAGAGTTTTAAAAGCTACAAAATTATGAAAGTTTTAGTATACAAGTTTTTAGTTTCAGTTTCATGTATACATCATTAATATTGACAATATTATGAGTGTACTGTCAATTTACAGTGCACTTATAATATTGCCCTTTAATATTTGTTCCAGAGTATATCTAGATGTTATGCTCAGAAATTTTTCTTGGTGAAAAATATTTTACAGCATTCGGAGTTCCTTCCTTCCTTGCCTTCAGTAACCTTAGTGAAGGCCTTCTTCAAATATATATTAGTAACCCCTTACCTCTTTCTATAAACTTATGGGTAATCTAAGACACACCATAAGGTTTTTGAATTTTTTAAATAACTTAGTTTCAAATATTTATTCTTTATTCAACTAATTTCAATCGAATAATTTAAATTTTACAATTTTTGGTGGGGAGGGGACTAATTGTCAAACATGTATATAAAGATTTTCCGTGAATTTCGGTAAAAAAAGATTACCAAAAGTAATATAAAGTAAAATAATTATATAAAATATGGATAAAATTTTTAATAAAATTTACCAGCCAAAAAATGTGTCATTTACATTAATACAAAATAAGGAAAAAACAAAGGTTTATTAATGTTAAATAAGGGAAAAGACATGCCTAAATACTTTTATTAAATAATTACTTAATTAATACTTTTATTTATTACAATTTCCTCTAGCAACATAGATGTAGCAACATTTGCTCATCATGATAAATGCAAGAATTCATTTTAATTCCAATATAATAATTTTGCTTTCATAAGGTAGCTTAAATTCTTTTTCCTAAAATATTTTCTTATAATATAAATCAGTATTTAATGAAATAATTATTAAAAACTTTTACAATTACTAATTTAAACTCCCAAATATAAGTGAATTTCAAACATTAATAAATTAAAGTGCAAGTGTTTAATAATAACCTTAACTGCGAGGAATTCAGCATTATTACTCAGTAAACTTTGATGCAGTACTCCACACCGGAATGAATTTCCTTTTCACAAATGATTAATCGCTGTTGAAACGAAATAATTCATAAATGAAATGTCACCCTTTAATTAGTTCTTGAAAAGAGCATTAATTGAATGAAGCAATTTCAATGAAATAGATTTCAATCTGCATGAAATTTTGAAAATAAGATTTTCTCTATAAAAGCTACCCGGTTCTTTTCAAATATATTCTTAAAGTGTAACAAAATAAGGTATGCATATATGATGGCAAAAACATCTTTTTCCATGTTTTTAATTTCTTTACAGTTCATCGCTGCCAGCGACAAGTTATGGTTCATGTTGGAGCTTTATTCATTTGTCGACTATTTCACCATTCCGCCCTCCTTCATCTCAATATATCTGGGAAGAACATGGATTGGTATGTTCATGAATACTTGTTATTTATCTTTTTAACCCTCTAAGCGGTTTGCACGTACAATTCCGCCAGCTGTCACAGACAATTTTCGACCCCAAAAAACGTTCCAAAAATAAATGTATTGTACATTCCTGACAGTGCTTTCCCCCATGAAATTATAAGTTAGGAGGGTCAGGTCGATTGTTTAGGAACTGCACCCCTCTTTGACTGACATTTATTGAGGGATGCACCCCTACTCTCTGAGGAACAAAGACACTGATAGCTTCTCATGGCTTTGTCAATCTCTATTTCAAAGTATTTCGTTTGCGGTAACAGATATATCTCTAACTGCACCACTAAAATATCTTGGATGACTTTAGTAAAAAAATATAAATAATTCTAAAAAAATATTCGTACTTTTAGAATACATTATTTCTTATGTGATAATCTTCGAGACTTGACGAGCTGTATGTGTATTAAAAATTATCAATCAATAATGTATATATATATATATATATATATATATATTTATTTATTTATAACCGGAAGTAAATGGACAATAACGAGGGTGGGGCAAAGGGTGAAGTAAAAAATCATAGAACACTTTGGTCACTGACACAATAAATCTTTAGTATATTTTTTGGAGACTTTTTTCCCAGGTGTGTTCCACTCGGAGGGTTAAACTATATGATGTAATATAATTTATAAAATATCATATTCGTATTCCCTCATACTTTAACCGTTTGAGTGTGGCGAAGCTCGATCGCGCTTCTCTTGTTTTGTACCGAAAATGCGGAGACGCTTCTGTTAGTTAGTATACTTTTCACATCTACTGAGAGCAGTTGAATTCATATCAATCGCAGCTTGTATTCATTTTACTCAATTGTGATTTTTAATAATATAAGAATTCAAATAAAATACTGTGGCAAGTAGTAATGCAGTAGAGCCGTGGATTGTGGTACGGTAGAAAAAATGAGTGTTTTATTTATTTATTTATTTATTTGTAGTAAAAAAAAACCTTTTCGTTGTTGTATAGAAATTAGAAACTGTTTTTACTTTCTCAACAAGTGTTATACTGATCATTATTGATGCTATACGGGAGGAATGGTTAGCAAGCAAAAATACCACAGGAAGACTACCAATAAGTACAAAGTTTTCTTTAGAAAAATTGCCTTGGCAAAACTTGCGGCAATGTGATGTATGCAGTAAAAACATAATGAAATTAGAAGATCCAATTTAATTTGAGCTATGTGTAAAAAAAAAGAATTCATGGAATTTGTACAGCAAAACATTCTTGTAATAAGTTAGAATAAAGAATATTTTTGTTGGTAAATTACTACACATTTCATTCCGCACTATTAGCATATATATAAGAAAACTCTTCAGCACTCAAACGGGAGGAATGGTTAGCAAGCAAAAATACCACAGGAAGACTACCAATAAGTACAAAGTTTTCTTTAGAAAAATTGCCTTGGCAAAACTTGCGACAGTGTGATGTATGCAGTAAAAAAATTGGGAATGAAATTAGACTATCCAATTTAATTTGAGGTATGTGTAAAAAAAAGAATTCATGGAATTTGTACAGCAAAACATTCTTGTAATAAGTTAGAATAAAGAATATTTTTGTTGGTAAATTACTACACATTTCATTCCGCACTATTAGCATATATATAAGAAAACTCTTCAGCACTCAAACGGGAGGAATGGCTAGCAAGCAAAAATACCACAGGAAGACTACAAATAAGTACAAAGTTTTCTTTAGAAAAATTGCCTGGGCAAAACTTGCGACAGTGTGATGTATGCAGTAAAAAAATTGGGAATGAAATTAGACTATCCAATTTAATTTGAGGTATGTGTAAAAAAAAGAATTCATGGAATTTGTACAGCAAAACATTCTTGTAATAAGTTAGAATAAAGAATATTTTTGTTGGTAAATTACTACACATTTCATTCCGCACTATTAGCATATATATAAGAAAACTCTTCAGCACTCAAACGGGAGGAATGGCTAGCAAGCAAAAATACCACAGGAAGACTACAAATAAGTACAAAGTTTTCTTTAGAAAAATTGCCTGGGCAAAACTTGCGACAGTGTGATGTATGCAGTAAAAAAATTGGGAATGAAATTAGACTATCCAATTTAATTTGAGGTATGTGTAAAAAAAAAGAATTCATTTAATTTGTACAGCAAAACATTCTTGTAATAAGTTAGAATAAAGAATATTATTGTTGGTAAATTACTACACATTTCATTCCGCACTATTAGCATATATATAAGAAAACTCTTCAGCACCCAAACGGGAGGAATGGTTAGCAAGCAAAAATACCACAGGAAGACTACAATAAGTACAAAGTTTTCTTTAGAAAAAATGCCTGGGCAATACTTGCGACAATGTGATGTATGCAGTAAAAAAATGGTAAGGAAATTAGACGATCCAATTTAATTTGAGGTATGTGTAAAAAAAAGAATTCATGAAATTTGTACAGCAAAACATTCTTGTAATAAGTTAGAATAAAGAATATTTTTGTTGGTAAATTACTACACATTTCATTCCGCACTATTAGCATATATATAAGAAAACTCTTCAGCACTCAAACGGAAGGAATGGTTAGCAAGCAAAAATACCACAGGAAGACTACCAATAAGTGCAAAGTTTTCTTTAGAAAAATTGCCTGGGCAAAACTTGCGACAATGTGATGTATGCAGTAAAAAAAATGGGAATGAAATTAGAAGATCCAATTTAATTTGAGGTATGTGTAAAAAAAAAGAATTCATGGAATTTGTACAGCAAAACATTCTTGTAATAAGTTAGAATAAAGAATATTTTTGTTGGTAAATTACTACACATTTCCTTCCGCACTATTAGCATATATATAAGAAAACTCTTCAGCACTCAAACGGGAGGAATGGTTAGCAAGCAAAAATACCACAGGAAGACTACAATAAGTACAAAGTTTTCTTTAGAAAAAATGCCTGGGCAATACTTGCGACAATGTGATGTATGCAGTAAAAAAATGGTAAGGAAATTAGACGATCCAATTTAATTTGAGGTATGTGTAAAAAAAAGAATTCATGAAATTTGTACAGCAAAACATTCTTGTAATAAGTTAGAATAAAGAATATTTTTGTTGGTAAAAATTACTTGTTACATAATAATTAGTGTTAATTATAACCATTTCTATTGTTCTCCAAAAAATTACTACACATTTCATTCCGCACTATTAGCATATATATAAGAAAACTCTTCAGCACTCAAACGGTTAAAATTTCAGAGGGGAGAAATGGATCTCAAACTCTTGTGATACCCTGTAGTTTATATCCATTTACATGTTTGTTATAGTGGTACTAGAAATATCTTTCCAGTTACGGATAGAGAGAGATACAAATTCAGGTAGCTGATTTATTGATTTATTGTACTTGAGGGACAATATGGTTTCCCAATTTGATCGGTATATGGAAACATTCCGACATCTTAGCCATTACGCTAACTCCACATGATATCAGGTCGGTGTCGAACAACCTCTCCTACCCGTTGCTATTGGAAGATCTAAACAATTCTGTCTCACACTGTTTGGCAAGAAAGTAATGAGGTGACATATTATACTTCTGTTATTGTTTTCCTCGTAATTAAGTACTGCGTAGGACTGCAATGCCATATATATATATATATATATATATATATATATATATATATATATTGTTAGTGTGATATTTAGGAATCAAACACTTTCTTAACAATATTTTATTTTCTTATGTATATTAAAACCAATTATAGGCGTTAATTTTAATAGTCAAAAAGTCTTGCTGTCAATTCATACTATTGAATGTTATAAAAAGTTACATTATTTGACCGGTTTGTTATAGTGGTACTAGGAAATACCTTTCCAATCGCGGATAGAGAGAGATGAAAATTATGGTATCTGATTTGTTGATTTATTGTACCCGAGGGACAATATGATTCCTCAATTTGATCGGAACATGGAAACAGTCCGACATCTTAACTATTACGCTAACTCCACCTGATATCAGGTCGGTGTTGAACAATCTCTCCCCTACTCGTCGGTGTTGTGTGATCTAAAATAGGTCTGTCTCACACTACTCGGCAGAGAGTCATGAGGTGGCAAATTAGATTACTGTTATTGTTCTCCCTGTTATTAAATACTGCATAGGACTGCAATGACAAACATATATATTATTGGAGTGATATTTCGGACTCGAACACTTCCTTAACAATATTTTATTTTCCTATGTGTATTAAAACCAATTATAGACGTTGATTTTAATAGTCAAAAAGCCTTGCTGTGAATTCGTACAAATGAATGTTATAAAAAGTTATATTCTTTTGCCTGTTTGTTATATTTGTACTAGAAAATACCTTTCCAGTTGCGGAAGGAGAGAGATGAAAATTCAGGTAGCTGATTAATTGATCAATTGTACCTTAGGGACAATATGGTACCCCAATTTGATCGGTACTTGGAAACATTCCTACATATTAACCATTACGTAACTCCACATCATATCAGGTCGGTATTGAACGATCTCTTCCACTCGTCGCTGTCGGATGATCTAAAACAGTTCTATCTCATACTGCTAGCCAGAAAGTAATGAGGTGGCAAATTAGACTTCTGTTATTGTTCTCCCTGTAATTAAATACTGCGTAGAATTGCAATGCCATATACCAGGTGATATAAATGTCAGAACAAACTTTAAAAAGAAATAATTCGAAAACGAATAAAGATATAAAGATGTGCTTTGCACCAAACGAATGTAAAAGAAGCCAGGTTTTGTGTGGCAACGCAACGAAAATAGTTCCGCTGGCGAACAACAGATGGCGCTGTCGGATTTCTAATGTTGGACTGTCCTCACTAGCAGCACTAAAGATACCATCCACCAAAATGTGTCTGCCATAACGCAAGAAATGCTACTAAATTCTGTGAACAGTGTGGTGACTCGTCTCAAAGCTGTAGTTCTGAATGATGGAAAGTGCATTGAACATTTACTGCAGTACTAATTAACTGTAACTAAATTTACTTGTAAGTTGTCAACATGTCTTCATTTGTAAATCATCTTTTGGTGCTATAAAACACTATAGTGTCATCTGTTTGACGCTAACACAACTTTTTTTTCCTGACATACAAAATCTGGTATCTTTTTCATCCGTTTGTTGTAAACCGTATCTTTGTATCTTCATTCGTTTTAGAATTATTCATTTTTAAAGTTCGTCCTGACTTCTGGATCACCTAGTATATAATATTGGAGTGATATTTCGTACTCGAAGACTTTCTCAACAAAATTTTATTTTCTTATGTATATTAAAACCAATTACAGACGTAGATTTTAATAGTCCAAATGTCTTGCTGTAAATTATTACTATTGAATGTTGTAAAACGTTTGGTGTTGAAAAAACCCTTTACGTGATTACTGCTTTTCTTCCAGGCCTTCGTTTCTTGCGTGCCCTCCGATTAATGTCAGTTCCCGACATCTTACAGTACCTGAATGTTTTGAAGACGAGCAGCTCGATTCGTCTTGCGCAGCTAGTGTCCATTGTCATCAGCGTGTGGCTCACCGCAGCCGGAATCATCCATTTGGTAAGTGCATCTGACGTTCACCTAACCCTTTTCACTCCGTTGTTGCCGTATTTGCGACATTAAGATGCTAACATTAAATCCACTGTTGTGGCTACGGCGAAACGTGAGCCTACTCAATAATGATCACAATACTCCATTTTATGGGACTTTTATTTTTCCTTTACATCACAGGTGTGTACTTTAACTAATATAGTGCGGGAACTATTGGTATCCTCTATTAGTTACTAGGGTGGAGTGCAAAGGGTTAACTTTTAGGTTTCGGCTGGTACAGCAGTTGCACCATAAATATTTAGAAACCCAAAAGTCGGCTAAGGTACAACAGTTGTACCGCAGATATTTCTCCCCTTTTGCAGGTACGGGGTCATTACTCACTTGTCATTTGACCAGTCCCTCCCTATTGTTGAAGTTTTGCTGAGTGCATCAGTACCGGGAAGGAAGAATGTGATTTTGTTTGGCGACATGTGGAAAAACTGGCGCTTTTTTGTCCATATCCAGCAGTTGTTTGTAAACTATTGATTCTATCTTGTGAACCAAATCCGTTTGGAAGCGAGTCAAAGTTTTTCCTTCGTCGTTTATTTTTTTATTTATTCTGATCATGGCTCCAAAATTTAACGATCTTTCTCAAAGTGAGATGTCAAATAACAACTTTCAGACTGGTTTTAGAGCAACCCTGCATTGTAACGTCCTCCACTCCCAGAGAGTGACAATAGGACAAAACATTATTCAATCTTGAGAAAGTGTAAGGAGGGGGGAGGAATTTTCGAAAATGCTGCCGGTTTGTAGTCCAAACGCAAGCAAGAGGTCAGCCGAAGCTTAAAGGTTAAAGTCACAGTTCTTTTTTTTCCAACACAATTCTTCAGCTAAATTGTCCTTCCTCGTATAATCACAATAACTTTTAAAGCATTCAAGTCCTGCTAAAACGAAATGCAACTAAACTTGAGAATTGAGAATAGTAGCAAATAATTTAAAGTATTTATTACTAAATAGAAACAGAGTTGAACAATTCAATAGTCATAAATTTGTATTACTGAGTACACATACGTGCTAAAGTGTATACATGACTGGGTGTAATCGTAAGACATCGATACATTTACTGGATCTGCAGTTATCTATCTGTTTCAAGCTTAAAGAGTACAGAAATGCGTTAAATGCAGAAATACATTTATTAAAAATGAGAGACATGAAAAATAATTCAAATTGTTATCTGAGTATATTAGAAAACTTATGAGCAATGCATAGTTTTTGCTATAATTATAAAAACTCCATCATACAAATACATGTAAATAAGTGGAAATGACTAACAGTTTGATTGCTTACAAACCATCACGTACAGTAAAAATATAAAAGGGATCCATGTTCACTAATAACCATTAAGATAACTTAATGGTAAGATACTTATTTTTAATCAGTGTTTAACAATTTTCTTTATATACATTTTTATGCTACAAATTATATCAATATTACATCTTAATTTACATTTCAAGGATAATTCTAGACATTTAACTGTATGACTGCTCATCCCGCGATTTCCACGGACAATTCAAATGTAGTAAAATTTGCTCATCCCGTGATTTTCGCGGGCATATGTTTTTCTTTCTTTATTAATAAGCACATTAAATCTTTTCACCCTTTAACATGGAATAAATTATATACAGTATTAGACATTTAATTAGGTAATAAACACAATTATGTGACTAGAACTATAGTTATATTAGATAATAGAATTATAGAAAGTATGTTAAAAATAAAAATTAACTGTATTTCAATTAAAATTTATTAAAAAATAAATTTTTTATGTGATAACATCTGAAAGTAGTTTTTCTGAAAGCTTAGTTTCTCATGATAAAAGTCAATATAAAAAATCTTTTCAAGAAAAAAATAATTTCAATTCTCCAATTTATATATACACTTAAACTATGCAACAAAAAAAATACGCAATTTTTAAAGAGATCTGGGTTTACAAATTGAGCAGTCAGAAATTTAAGCATGTTATATCATATTCCATATTCTAGTTTCATTCAAAGCTTCGTGGTGTCAAACCTTGTAGCAAATAGATATGTTTATTCACCAAAATTTTTTCAATCATTATATTTTTTTCTTTCAGCTGGAAAACTCGGGTGACCCCCTGGATTTCCGCAACCCCAATGAGATGACTTACTGGCAGTGCGTGTACTTTTTAATCGTAACCATGTCAACCGTCGGATATGGCGATATCTATTGCCAGACCAGCTTAGGCAGAGGATTTATAGTGCTCTTCATTCTCGTCGGACTGGTGAGACCATTTCCAAAAACAATATTGTTACACCTTATAACAAAAGCAAACATGTAGGATTAAGTATGAGGATAAAACGAAAAAAACTTTCAAAGATTTGATTTATCATTGAAATGAGGATTTATATAACTTAGTTGCCATAAAGACTATCCTTTTTTCAAATACTGAAAAGTCGGATGTTTTAGAATAGCTATCCTTAATATATTCAGAAGCTAAAATAAATCTGAAATGTACACTATAAGTTTTAATTTTGCAGATCCGAAATATTTTAATGGCTAGAAGGATCCATATTCGTGGATAGAGCATGTATATGCCATAAATATTTGATTTTGCAACTACTTTAGGGAGTAGAATAACTATATGGATCCAAACGCTCTTCCACAGGGCGATATTTGTGATAGAGAAGTGTGGAATGAGAGTATAGAGAAGTACGGAACAGAAAATATTTAAGTAAATGTTGACCACCTACTTTGTTTTTGTAGAAATCAGTGGTTCAAATAATTAAAGTGCTGGAAAATTTATACATAAATATCATGCCATTTAAGAACATACTTAACCCTACTTGTTTGTTCTTTATTTATATGTGTATTTACAAGAAAACATTTCAAATAATTTTTCTATATGTTATATTCTTGGTATTTAATTTCTGCTCTTTCATCGGGTTTTTACAGTATTAGACTAAAAGACAATTTTAACATTGAAAATCATGTACATGAAAGCTTCTTAAGATAAGAAATTTTATATTTTATCCGTATTTGAAACAAGAAAAAACCAATTTTTTGATAAAGTAAGAGAACGACAGTAATATGAACATTTTACTAGTTTCTACAAAAGGATATTTTCCTATTTTAACATTTATAATATACATTTTTTTCTTAAAAAAAAAATAATTTTGTTTTATTTTAATAAAATGTCTATTGTAAAATCTTACTTTTCTTAGATAAATAATTAGTTGTTCAATGCTTTTCTTAGTATTAATTTTTTTAATTAAATATTTTTAATTACTTTACAAAGTAATAAATTGTATTTTATTGTGTGTGAAGAATTGGTATGTATTTGATAATCTCATTTATTTTAATCCCTTGAACTACTTTAAGAAACTAAAAGGTAATAATTTATACATACATAAAAATAATTGGATTGTTAGCTTCAAGTAAGTTGATTTAGTGTTACTAAACCATATAAATGCAATAAGAAATGTTGTAATTTAACACATTGTATGCGGGACACGTACTAGTACGTTTCCTGACGATTGATACTTGAGCGCGGGTCACGGGATACTTGAGCGCGGTAAGAGTTAGTGTAACAACATCGATTGTTTGTGGGTACAAAAATAATGGTATATGCAGGAAAACGAAGCCGAATGTTATTGTCTACTACATACATTCTGGAAAAATTTACACAAATAAAAACTAGTTTATACTTCAGTCGATACCACAGAACGATATAAAAATAAAACTATAGACTATTATTTCTATTTGATTTTTCATATTTAGGATACTATTATAAATTTATCCACTAAAATAAGGAATTTTTTGTTTACAAAATCTTATGATTGTTATTTATATATTTATAGTTATATATATTTGTTTATATATTTCAATATAAAATACGAAAAGTTGGTTAAAAAATTAAATAATTTTCGATCTATTGAGATTTAACTAACTAAATTTACGCTCAAAACGCCAGATCCCGGTACAATTCAGCTGTGAAATGTACCCGCACACAATGTGTTAAAGATATTAAAATGACAATGTTTGGAATAGTTTTTTTATGCAAAAAATAACTTAATAAATAAAATAATTATAAATAATTATTTTATCTTAAAATCTTTCTGGGATTTATTTGTTATATACAATTACCCAAAATATGTGCTTTTAATTCATTTTTTCATATAATAAAAGAAAAAAAGTATGTTTTATTAAATATATATATTTTACTAAAATTTAAAAATTGTAAGTAGTAAGATTTTATATTCATAACTATTACAAGCAAAAATAGTTTTATATATCAAAATTGTTTGAAATTGAAATAAATTCAAACCTTTTTATAAACTTTTCAGTAATTAATAAAGCAGTTACCATAAACTTGAAAGTTTAGTCCATACAAAATTAAGATTGTAAAAAGAAGGTCCATATAGTAAATAGAAAATATTAAGAAAAAAAAATTATGAAAATAAAATTTAATTTCAAACTAAAAGATTTATTCATAAATTCACATTGAAGGCATTTAAATAAATAACCACTAAGTAGAAATTTTAAAATTTCTTCATTTTTAATCATTTGTTTAATTTCATCCATTTGAATATGATACTAATGATTCTAGATATTTAAAGCTTGATGAATTTAAATGCAATGTAACGGTATTCGATGAATTATCTTAATGATTTCCTATGCATACTTCACTAAACAATACTGGGTTCTAATTATCGCATTAATTAATACACTACTGTTTCATATTTGAATATTTTAAGACACTATATGGGTGTTTGTCATGCGAAACTATCCCCGTTTTTAACTACGATTCCATATTATTTCATCAAGAGCTTCCATAAAACATGACCTGATCTGAGGCATGAAAAAAATAAAGAAAATACTCGATGCATCTTTATCGTTATAAATTTGGTATGCAATACTTTTATGTAGAAGAATTCCGGAATTTTCGGTGTTCTGCAAGATAATGCCTGAAAGTTCAATAAAGGTTGCTTCCTTTTTTTCTCCTATGAAGACGTAAACGGGATAATGAGATAGATCAGAGATGTTTTAGCGCAAAGTCTCCTAAATAACGAAGTATGCATTGCTTTAGTTTAGCTGAAATTCCTTAGTTTTTGAGTTTTAAAATGTGAAGAAAAGCTTACAGTTTAAACGTTACGTATGGTAATTTTCGATTAAAGAATTTTGTACTCTGGAAATTTATATAAACCTTTATATAATAGTATCGAATGTATGATGCATATTGTCTTTTAATTTACATTGAAAAACTAACACAAAATTACTGTATATATATCGAATATTAACAATTCTTTTAATTTTATATTGCAAAAAAAATTATGCTACACAAAATTAAAATAAATTCATATGAATATATAATATTTTTTTAATTTATATAAAACTAAAAATTAAAACATGTTTATAATTAATATAAATTCTTTTTACATTTATAATCAAAAAAACAAAATTAGAAAAAAAATTAAAAATTTCTCATTAAAAAGTCAATTTTTTAATTTACATTGCAAATAACCAAATTAATTGTTACACCGTATCGATTATGATATTTTTCTTTCATTTATATTCATAACTTGTACTTACAATAAGCAATATTTATGGGGACTATTAGCTTTTCAGATAAAAATTCTTATGTACTTTTTTTGGTTTAATAAAAACTATTTTTTTAGCTTCATTGTGCGGTAATGAACATGACAAGTTCTTTAATAAAAATTTAGCTTTAAAAATATTTAGTTTTGAAACTTGAAATATTAAGATTTTCATAATAATATTGAAACTCCACACAGAACGAAAAAAAATAGAAATTCATTTACGAGAAAAAAATATTTTTGAAGTGTGTATATAAGGAATTAAATTTTCATAAAATATCTGCTTTATTCTATAGTTGAAAAATTTATAGGTATTAAAAATTTATACGACGATTTGATTGGGGTTTAGAGTGCTACGGTCTACTTTTTGCAACAAGGGCTAATGAGACCGGAACCTACAGCTTAAAGCCGATTCCGAACGGCTACGAACATCCATGCCATTGTGGGATTCGAACCCATGAACTCCGGTACCGAAAAGCAGCACCCTAACCAATCGGCCATCGTTCGGCCTGTCAATTTGAGAAGATTTAAAAAAGTTTTTTCTGATTTCGAAATTTCAAAAGTTATTTTCCGTGTTAATAAATAGATTTATTTTTAACTTGGTGTGTAAATTATGCAAAAAATGTTGTCAGAATTTTGCCAGAGTCAAGGAAAAGTTACAAAATTCTTTATTCCAACATGAACGATTACAGTCAATCTAACCACTTTCTGTTGAGTAGCAGCCTTATTTCTATTTTACATTTGGGCAGCATCACTTCATTTCAGTTGAAATCTTCATTCTCCGCATAATACGTTTATTTCAAAATATGTTGTTTCATATAATAAAACTGAATATTTTTATAATATCATATCCGTAAATATTAGGGTATTCGATCCATTACCTTAACACTAAACGTACCATATAACTGGTCAAATGACCCATAAAGTATATGTGAAATATGCGATGGAAAATGAATTAAAAATTCTTATTCTTTGTTTATAATACATAAAAGTCAACTTTTATGTATTTATAAACACAAAGAATAAGAATTTTTAATTCATTTCCTATCGTATTTTTTACATATATCTTATCTGTCATTTGAAACGTTATATGGTATGTTTAGGGTTAAAGATATGGTCTTCACATTTCACTAAACAGTACTTTCTAATAACAGCATTAATTAAAACACTACTGTTTAAAAATTGAATATCTTAATGTAGTATGTGTGTGCTTGGAACACACGAAACCTAGACACGTTTTTAATCCCAATTTCACCCTAAGCATATATTATTTTGGTAAGAGCTTGGATAACTGAGGCTGAGAAAACAGAAAATAGTCGATGCATCTTTATGCGTATAGCTTTGGAATGCAATCCTTTTATGTAGAAGAATTCCAGAATTTTTGTGTTCTGCAAGATAATACCGTTGGCCCCTTTTCTTTCTATGAAGGCGTAAAAGAGAGAACATAAAACAGAGATGTTTTAACGTTAAGTCTCCAAAATTACGAAGAATTCGTTATGTCAGTTTAGCTGAAATTTATTCAGTTTTTAAACTTTAAAAGGTTAATAAAAATATCAATTTGTTAATTAGTTAAACTTGTATAGTCACTTTCGATTAAACAATTTTGCACACTGAAAAATTATATAAGGCTTTATATCAGCGTGTCGAATATCTGATGAGTATAATTTTTAAAATATAATTTACAAAATTCACAAAAATATCACAAAAGTAAATACATTCAGTGGACACAGCCCAGAGAGCATGTATTCTTGCAGCAAGTTTGATTTTTTCTGAATAATATCTTGTCATAACAAATTTGACTAGACAAACTTGCAGAAAAACTCCTGCAAGTTAGACGGATTATAAAGAGATCACATCTATTTTGCTTCAAAACTGTGGCAACCTTGTCATGACAACCTTGAAGCAAGCGAAAATTCTTAGATTTGCTGCAGTCTTGTTTCAAACTTGCAGACTTGTCATGCTGAACTTACTGCAAGTTTGCTGCAAACTAAATTTGCTATCTGGGATAGTATCTTTCGAGGATTAAAATCTGTATTTTGCGATACTTTATTATATTCATAATAAAACTGAATTTCCTGGTCCTTTGAGAATGAATTTCATACAAACTCTTTAATAACATTTTAGATTTAACCCTTTAAAGGTCACCAACATAAATTCTTTAGAATTTTATGAAATTAGTTTAAAAATGTTATCAATCAGTCTTATACGTGTAAAATATACGAGTTTTTTTTCCATTCATTAGAGGGGTTTGCGTTAGAGGATACTTATGATTTTGAGGAATGGTTTAACTTACAAATCTACTCCCCTGTACAGCGTGAATATAATACTTTTTTAAATTTTAATTATATTGGAAGAAGAAAATTTAAATATCCTTAAAATAGTATAATAAATAAATAGCTTAACATTTTATAAGTGTGTTTTGGATATATATTTTTATTTGGGGTCATAATGAGAAAAATGGAATTGCTGACTTTCCAGGTTTAGAAAATTTAAATACATATATTTCAAAAGAAAAAATAAATTAAGTGTAGTGGTCCTATATGTTATCAGTTTAAAATGTTAAAAACATAAAAAAATGAAGAAAATAATATATCTCCATAAAAGTAGAGAAAAAAGATGTTTAACGGGTGGTTTCGCTGCGGAACCACTGTCTACCAAAGGGTTAAAACGTTTATTTTTATCATTTACTGTACTATGTTTTTTATAATAATACAAAAAAATAATGTATCCAATAAAAAAGTGAAATTTACTTTCCTACTGAAAAACAATTTTTAAATATGAATATTAAGAATTAAATTCCCGTAATAAGTGTAAAAATTACCTGATATTTTCTTCAAATCAAAACTTTAGAGGTATCTGATCATTTGAAATTTTAAAATAAATTGTTTTTAATTTAGAAATTTCAAAAGTTATCGAGGGTTAGGTAGATCTCTAAGCTTTTTTTTTTTTTAGTCTGTTTGAAAATTCTTTGCTTTATACAGCAAATCTGAATCTTTTCATAAAGTTATACCGGTACAAGTAATAGCACTCAATGAATTATATTAATGATTTTCTATTCTTACTTCAGTAAACAATACTGGATTCTACTTACCGCATTAATTAATACAGTAATGTTTGAAAATATTTTGCATAAATCTAAATCATCGCTTCATAACTCAACCGCTATAAAGAGCACTCAATGTTATATTACATTTTCTCATTACATCACTAAACAATACTGGATTTACTTAATTAATTAAACAGTAATGTTTGAAATTTTTTGTTATACAGGTTATCTAATCTTCATAATTTTTAACGATAAAATGTAAGATGACTCTTGTATTATCTTAGTAATTTCTATTCTTATTTATAATACTTTCTACTTACAGCATTGATTAATAGTAATGTTTGAAATACTTTGCGTCATACTGCTATCTAATGTTCATAATGTTAGACCGGTAAATAAAGAGCACTAATGCATTATTTTAATGAGTTCCTGTTTACTACTAATATGTGGGTTTCTACTTACCGCATTAATTAATACAGTAATGTTTGAAAATATTTGCTTCATACAGCTAATCAAATCGTTGCTTCATAAAACTCAGAATTAAATGTAACTCAATGCATTATCTTAGTTATTTCTATGCTTATGACTAATACTGGATTCTACTTACCGCATTAATTAATACAGTAATGTTTGAAAATATTTTGCTTGATACAGCAACTAAATATTCATAAAGTTGCACCGGTAAATTTAAAATTCAATGCTATCCTATGATTTCCTATTCTTACTTCACTAAATAATACTGGATTCTACTTGCCGCATTAATTAATACAGTAATGTTTTAAATTTGAATATTTTTATATACGTTTGGAGACACAAAACTAACCCTGTTTTTAACCTCAATTTCACACTGCACACATTATTTTGGCAAGAACTTGAATAAAACATAACCTGATCTGAGGCGAGGAAAAAAGAAAATATTCGATGCATCTTTATGGGTATAAATTTGGGATGCAATCCTTTTATGTAGAAAAATTCCGGAATATTTGTGTCCTGCAAGATAATACCGGAAAGTTCAATAAAGGTTGGACCATTTTTTTCCTTCTTTCTAGAGGTAAACGAGGTAACGCTTATAATACAGATGTTTTAGCGAAAGGCTTAAAAATTACAAAGCTTTAGTTTAGCTGAAATTTCTTAATTTTTGAGCTTTAAAATATCTAGACATGTTTTCAGAATATAAAATTGTTAAAATGCGTAAAATACTTTCCATAAATAAAATTTTGCAAAACGTTTTTAAAAATTTTAATTTCAATCAATATCACATGCATATATTTTTTTAATTCTTTAACGACATAATGTAAAGTTTATTCAACTTATCTATTATCTTTTTTTTTTTTTTAATATTTTAACACTGAATCAACACGATTTATCTTATACATTAATACTTAATAGTAATTTTCATAACAGTTAGAATATGTGTAGAATACTTATTTTCATATGACTTTTCCTTTTTAATAAATTGATAGCAATATTACAAACAATTCTAACATTTTTTATGTCTGTTTTAATTATAATTAATAATTTGTATCAACATTTTATGGGTTTTTTTTTTTTTTTATTTGTGCTTTGCAGAAAAATTTACTTTTCCAGAAATTTAAATATATGACGAGTACAACATTATATAAAATTGTTATCTTTTTTTTATTTTATATATTTTATTTTTTTTTTGTTATTTTTTGTTATTTTTTTAGCATATATAATAATAATAATAATATAATAAATGTAATATAAAATCCCTTATTTACGTATTGTAAATATTAATTTAATAATTTTGTTCATAAATAGTTATTTTATTCTGATTTTTCACTCAGACACGTATAGATTAGTTCAGCCTCTGTCTACACTTTAGCCAATAGTTATTTTCTTTAAACATGGGTATTTTGTATCACTATCATTGTGCTTAGAATTATTCATTTTTATAGAAATATTGAAAAGTGTCTGTCAATCAGTTGTGTGCACGAATTTTATAATGTTTGCTGTTTATGATTTCATGTTTCTTTACCAAAAATAAACTGTATTGATTTTGATATCTTAATTTATATATATATATATATATATATATTTATATATTATATATAAGACAAGGAAATTCAAATAATTGAAAAATACTTACAATTTTCGCGAGAATTTTACATATGGAAAGAAATGAAAGACGTTTTATCTAGCATGTTATATTTGCTTTATAGATTGTTGAGTACAAAAAAATTAATTCAGCAGCCCAATAATTTCAACACAGAAACATTAAAACAATATAATGTTCAACTCTTCTCGACATCACATGACTTCTAAATGACAAACAAAATAAATTGTATGTGACAGAATTATAGCAATTCAAGATGTAAAATAATATTCCTTATATTTCTGAAAATCTTTAATAAAAATTACATCAGAATTAATATTTTTTTGATGCACCAGGTTTTCTACCATTTCTAAACTTTGTAGTGCAAAATCATATTTCACTGGCCACATAAATCACCGCTTGCACGGCTCACATCGGGGAAAATATAATCTCACCTCAGGGAGAGTTTTTGCTTTTCCTCATGATTAAAATTGCAATGGAAGACAATAAGATAAGTGTTCGAACCAGTTATGAGCCGCTTTGAAACCCCCGTTTTGATTCTTCAATTCTTCCTAGTAATGTTTCCACTAAGCAGATTCATCAACAGAAGAAAATTGTTTGGCCTTTAAAAAGTTACATTATTGTGTTTTCATCTGATACCAAATATATAACTTACAATTTTTTTTCATTTTTTTTGTAAATATAAAGAAGACTATCAAGCTGAACATATTGAAAATAAGATTCTTATATTTATTTGCATACATATGTAAAAAATTACAAAAATATGATTTTATAAGCTATGAAAATTTCATTATTTTCGAAACAAAAATGGCTCAAGTAAAATATACAATATTTATATGCTTAGTAATTTTTAAAGAATTAAAAAATTTCCAATATATATGCAATGCAGAGAAAAAATTGACAAATTCTCTGTATATTATATTAAAAGACACCCCCATATATAGTAGAACACATGTATATTGTATGAATGTATGTATAGCCTATAGAAAAAATTTAACTACTTCTAAACTTATTAGATGTTTATTAATAATATTTTTACTATATTTTATTTTATAATGTTATTAAATAAGCAAATTTTTTTGTTTATGTTTGTGTTTGTGTGTATATATTATTTTGTTTATTTGTATATTTAACTTATATTCAAGTGTGGTAATAGTTAATCATATTTATCTAATTTAACATAATAAATAAAATTCCTATAATTTTTCACATATCTTAGCAAAATCGTTACAAAAATGTGTGTACTTTATATACTAAGTAGAATTTAGATATATCTGTACAGTTCAAAATTTCGAAAACAATGGCTGGGACTTTCTAGAATAGGAACATGATATACACAGTAATATTTATGCAGATACAAAAAGAATTGAATGTCCAATATACAAAACCAGTTGACTCAAATTTTTTTAATATTTTATTAAAAAATTAGGTAGTATATTGCAAATACACACTCAGACGTATATAGTATACAACACATATAGTATGTATAATTTAATATCTATAGCCTATATAAGAAAAAAACAACCATCTTTTAGAAATATCCTTATTGATCTATTTCTATAATTTATTCTTTGTAAATAAAAATCAAGAAATTGAATATTTATCCCTAAATTTTAAAACTAAATACAAAATTTTATTAAGTAATTTTATTTAGAATATTTGTTCTTATTTCATTATATTTCTCATATTATTAAATACATCGCTCCAAAACACACTGCAAAATATACCATTTTAAAAAATATTTATTTAAATAAATCGTATAATGTAAACAATTTTAAATTCTCATGAACAGTTCAGTATCACAAAGATTCAAAATAGTACTTTTGGATTTTTTTCCTCTTCAGCTTTTTATTGACCAAATACTGTCAGAAACGTTGCATTACTCCCCCATAATCCTCAATCATGTCTACTAAATATGCACTACGGACACTAAAAGAAGCATTAAAACTTATGTCAGTCGTCTTTATTGCTAGTTCTAGTCCAGTGTTCTCATAAAAGAAGGGTTTGAAAACTTAATAGCAATTGTAAGAGAAACGAAAATGTATGACTTTAGAAAACTCTTTCTAGTGGTTTTTATCAGTACACAAACCAAAGTATAATAGAAAAACCCTTGACAAGTAACGCTTGTCTTTAAAAATACTTAAAGTTGAAAAAGATTTTTTAAAAATTTGTTTGATATATTTGAGATTACTCTGGTAGTTGTAAGCATGTAAGTTATTTTAAAAGAATGATTAAAAAATTTCTGTAGTCTGCTTTGATTTTCCTTACCGTAGACTATAAAAATTTAGAATCTATTCTGTTGAATATACTATATTGGTGAATTTTAAAAGAATGCTTTTAAAAATATCTTCTGTAGTCTGATTTACGACCTTATATAATAAGAATTTATTGTCGTGTAGTCCTCGTTTATATTTGAGTATTAACCTGTGATCAAATGTATAGTGGTGATTTTATTTTGATTGCGTTGTGTAAAAGTATTTTTGTACTAAATTTAACCACAGGTTCTGAGAAACTACAGACATAAATATGAAGATAAACTAAAAGCTAAATTAACAGCATCCGAAACTAGCTTAATATAAAAAAGTAAATTTATTATAATATATATACATCTATGTACATACAAAACTGATGCTAATTTTCATAAAATAAGCTTTGTCAACATCTTCTAAATTAGTTCTGACAATTTTTTAATACTTAAGTAATTTTGTAAATAGAGAGAGGACCTAATCTCAATTTCAAAATGTATGTAAAAGGGGGTACCTTTGGGGAGTGAAAATGGTGTGCCCGGAACACTGCTGGTTGATGGGTATCTATGGATCTTTCGTCGGTCTGGTCAGGGGCTTCCTCCTGAGTGTTTGGGGTGCGGCCGTGCTATTTGATGCAGGAACCCTTCCTGTCGGACTTGGCTGGACTCTCGAACTCGTTCCGTCGGACTTCTCTCCTAGTCTAGACTATCGAACACCTTCTGTCGGACTCTCCTCTTCGTCTCGACTCTCGAACACCTTTTTTGGGACTTCCCAACACCTCATCTCAATTTTTAGATTTTTCATATTTATTTAAACCTTGTCCCCTCTTCCTTCTTATCGTCCAATCGGAATAGTTGTAAGAATCTCATTGGTCTGCTTAAACTCTGCCTTGAGACCACCAACGTAAAAAACCTTATCCCTTCTAATTGGGCACTGTCCCTTAAGGACTCATAAATACTCCACAAAGGTACATTCTTATTTAATGTCAAGTGCGGAGACGGGATTCTAATCAGGGACTGGGATCAGAACCCCGTCAGAGACCACCGTACAAGACAACAATATCCGTAAAATATAAATTTATGGTCCTCTGTCGTTTTACAAAGATGTGATGAGGTCAGATTTAGATCCCGAGCATTTTACTTCTTGTATGAATGAATCAATTATATTACTGATCTAAATCGCCTCATCACATTTATAAACTATTGTGACTATCTATAAACATGTATGATAGACATGAAGTTTAATGTATTAACACTCGAATCTATTCATTTCAACATATATTGATGAATATTAAAAGAATGGCTTGAAAAATAGATTATGTAGTCTGATTTACGTCCATAGATAATAAGAATTAAGCCATTCTAAATACTTAAAAACACGCGTGCTAAAAATTAGGCTTAACCCTTTAACACCTGATACTATTCTGCTCAATATATATATATATATATATATATATATATATATATATATATATATATATATATATATATATATATATATATTTTAAATCTGAGTCATTATGGACTTCAGAAAATAAAACACATATCAAATTTATACAGTTTGACATTCTTAATAATAAACATTAATTTTAACATTACTCTAATACCAGTCACAAAGCTATTGTTTTAAGATTGGCATTTCTTTAGTTCATCAACCTTTTGTTTTTATGAAAGAATGTAGTTTTATAACATTTCAAAGAATATGTAAGCTTTCATGAAGCATAAATATCATTAATATTAGTAACAAATAAGAACAAAAATAGTTTCAAATTATTATTATTATAACCCCTTATTAGCATTTAAGACATTTTACAGACTTATCTCGGGTTTGAGGAGGGGAAACTGGGAATTTTGACAGCTGGTTCACCCTAATGCATGAATACACACACGTATGCATAACTGTAGACAATTGATTTCAAACAGTTACAGAAATTTTCAGTGCATAGAATATATGATATTTGTTTTCCTCTACTGCCGCCTATGTGATAACTGCTTTTTAAAAAATATTGCGATAATATACTTTCAAAAATCTAGTATTACTAGCATATAGCCCGTCATATGACGGTATCAGTAAAATTTTTAATTTTCCAGAATCTTAAAGTACCCTATGAGGCAGGTAATAAAATGGCTTGATTTTGGCTGAGAATTATTTGGTACACGCTCAATAATTTGATTATCTTTACTGACCGCATGTTAGTTGCCAACTTTAATTTACCTTGTCATATTAGGGACTGAAGAGGTTTTAATATTGACAATGATTATTTCGGGGTATATATGAAGGATGTTCAAAATTTAGAGAATCGATTGAAAACCGTGTGGTTATGTATAAAAAACAATCATACAAACGAACAAACTTCTTAATTTTTAAAGATATATAACTTAAAAGCTAGATATTTATTAGTGCATGAAATAGACTCCTAGAATTTTATGAAAAGAATTTGTTGATAATACCGGTGATAAAATTTTCATTGCAACCAAAAATAATCGATAATCAAATTTAAAATTATCACATATGTACCTAATCTATTATTTAATCCAAATATAAAAGAAAATTATTTACGTAATATCTAAGTTATAATACAGGAATAAAACGTATGGAAATAATGCGGATGATATTTAAATAATTTAAAATAAGAAATTATTCAAATAGATGGTTAAAGGAATGACGTCATAATGCGAGAAAAAAAGGTTATTTTCATCTACTTATAATGTGATAAATTGATAAATTTAATCGCCTGCTCTTAACCGGGGAAAATAGGGCTTGAAATAATGATTTTAAACGCTCGAAAAGGGGGGAAGGGGGGGAAATCGAACGTTTCGAAGCCTACCACATTGTTTGCTGTGATATCAAGCATATTTATACCAATTTATTTTAGAATCGGATCTATAGTTTAGAAGATAAACTTTACTCAATTTGAATTTTGCTAACCCTAACTCATTAAGAATCCAATGGATGCCTCTATCCATTCCAGGTCCAACCGCTTCATAAATTCAAGGACAGACGGACAGATGACTTAGGCTATTATTATACAAGGGATATTTGTTTTTTAAACTTAAAATTCACGAAAATTTTGTAATAAATTTGAAGATTATGAAAAATGTGGTGACTAAATATGGCTACCAATACTGCCTTATATAAAGAATTTAGAATAAAGAATTTCTTTCTTTTAACATGGTCCCACATGTAAGGAAGGTGTTTAACTCTTATATGACAGAATTAAGAATGTGTGTACTGTTATATACAATGGATTTCTATTCTCAATCATTCCTCCCATATACACCCCCATCCTCTGTTCTACAGACGCTATATCCTTTACTGCAGTAGAGATAAAACTGAGATACAGTTTCTAAGTATTACTTTGGGTAAAAATACTAATAACAAATTGAAATTATATTTATGTACCAAATATTCAGAACTTAACATAAAACAAATTAAAAGGAAATATTAAGCTATGTAAATAAAAATAAAAGCTAAATGCTCTTTTTACTACTTATTAATGTCCACTTAATTGGAGTAATTTAAAATTCACGAAAATTTTGTAATAAATTTGAAGATTATGAAAGATGTGGTGACTAAATATGGCTACCAATACTGCCTTATATAAAGAATTTAAAATAAAGAATTTCTTTCTTTTAACATGGTCCCACATGTAAGGAAGGTGTTTAACTCTTATATGACAGAATTAAGAATGTGTGTACTGTTATATACAATGGATTTCTATTCTCAATCATTCCTCCCATATACACCCCCCATCCTCTGTTCTACAGACGCTATATCCTTTACTGCAGTAGAGATAAAACTGAGATACAGTTTCTAAGTATTACTTTGGGTAAAAATACTAATAACAAATTGAAATTATATTTATGTACCAAATATTCAGAACTTAACATACAACAAATTAAAAGGAAATATTAAGCTATGTAAATAAAAATAAAAGCTAAATGCTCTTTTTACTACTTATTAATGTCCACTTAATTGGAGCTTTTATAAGAATATTTAGGATGTAAAAATTGCTTTAATCAATATTTTAAAACTTAATTTATTGAGATATTTCAGCATTTACTATTAAAAGTAAACTTAAGTGTTTCTAAAATTATGTTTAAAAATAAAAAGTTGGATTCTAATAATTAAATGTGTTGAATTTTACTTCTAGTTTTTTAAAATCATTAAACAATTTTACCATCATATTAACCCAAATTGTGTTATTTTATATGGAAATCGAAAGTGCGGCAATAAAATGTTTTACATTAAACTGCCTCTAACACATGTTTCTGAACTTTAGTTAAAAAAGAGCAGGTAACAAAATCCCTGTTCTGGAATCCCTTTCAAAGCTTCAAACGAACATCAAAGCTTACTTTTTTTAGGGGGGAGGGGGGAGAACAGAACTTTTAGTAGCTAACTTGGCTATTAGGAGATTCGACTGTCTTGGCATTTTGAAAATATTGAAACCTTTAATAGATTGGTAAAATATTGTCTTTTTACATCAACGTAGCTTAGAATGTTATTTTAAAATAATTTTCGTATCGACCGTAAGCTGAAAATTAACTATAATGAACCAAACTTTACAAAACTAGTAATAACAGTGTAAATTTTAAATTCAAAGACTTACTTTGGTTGCAACAGTGAATAACTTACTACTGGAAAACTAATTTGAGCAGAAAATATTGTTTATATAATACATAAGTCTAGACAGTAACGGATTCTATTTATGTGTGTGTATTATATATACATATATATATATATATATATATATATATATATATATATATATATATATGTATCTGAAAATTATTTATAAAACTGTGGATATAACCCCTATTATTTTTACTTTAAAGAGAAATCTAATCAGATATCAGTAATAACGATGCAGTCGGGCCATTGAAAGAGATCGGAACAAGTTAAATTAAAACTTTATTTTAGACATGCTAAAACGGACATCTTTACTAGTCAACGACAGACAGAGGAAAAACACAAAAATTACTCTGCTCGAACAGAGGTACAGCCAAGATTGAAGGCAGAAAAAAATTTCCGAAGGTACAAGAATCTTACTGAGTAAATTAAGTGTTAAGATAAGGAAAGGAAATACTGCGGAACTATTGGCCGGCGACACCTAGAAAACGTGTTGAATAGATGGAAAATTTACATCTATAGGATAGAAAGCTTTGAGAATTATATCTAAAGAATTTTAAGTCAAAGACACTCCTTTGATTAAGACATTTAGAGAATGGGAAAAAGATTTATAATGGGAGAGAGGAGATTTTTAAGGAAATATTAAAGTTATATATATATATATATATATATATATATATATATATATATATATATATATATATATATATATATACACTACATCAACACTTATTGCATAAAATGGTTTATTCCACACAGGCAATTTCATATCATACGTCACTTTCAATTATTTATAGCATTTATATTATTTTGAAAGTATAACAACATTTTTTTTCAAATTCATATATTTTACCTCTTTACTATTTCTTAACATATTCAATGTATTTCCATTTGTAGAAGAGTTTAACATATGCGTAGACTAAAAATTATTTTCCTATAATAAATTCTTGTCAAAAGGCGGTTTGGAGTTTCTAGATTTATAACTGTATAATGTTCTCAACCGTATCCCAGACCTATAGTTTTTACACGGAATTCTATAACATTGTACCACCTTTTACTGCCTAAAATGATTTATTCGACCCAAGTAGTTTTTGTATGCACAAGCGTGGATTTGAATATTTGAAACATGGATTTTCCAAGCATCTTTCTGGAGTCCTGGAGGTTAAAGTAATAAAAAACGTTTTATAAAAATTTTCTCTTCTCCAACCACATACGCTTTTCTAAAAATGTATTATTCAAAAGATTTTTTAAGCTGTGTTATTCAATGGTTTATTTATGATAATTTGTTTCGTTAAAATTTTACAAATTGAAAGTAGTATGTAAAATTCCATTATTAAATATTGATTTATTATACAGTACAAATTAGATTAAAAAACTACTCATGTTTGAATATCTCTTAAATTATAAAATATGTAAAAAATATAAAAAAAATTAATTTAAAAATGCTAGTTAAAAAGTCCCAAATAATATATGTAGATGCTACTAGTAAATAACTATTTATTCAGAAATATAAGTATACTGTAAGTAATACTTGAAATACATGTGCACATACATGCGTATATATTACATGTGTATATATCTAAATGTTTATTTAAGTGTATTTGTATTTATGTGTACATACACACACGCATATATATATATATATATATATATATATATATATATATATATATATATATATATATATGCACGTAAAAATACATACACATATACATACATACATACATACATACATACATACATACATATATATATATATATATATATATATATATATATATGACACGTTTGGTTAACTGGTTGTTAATATTGGTTAACTTTGATTGTGAACCAATATATATGTATCCGTACATGCATATACGCAGTTATATGTAGGTATGTAGGTATAGTATGTTTGCATGCTTGTGTACAATTGCACGTATTGGTTTGTATGCAGATATTTATATCTAAAATAATATATCTTAATGTATTTTTATCTATATATGTAAATAAGCTTATTTGAAATTTGAAATAAAAAAAAATATTTGATAGATGAAATATGAAAAATATAAATTAATATATTGAGCGGTTCATTGTAGAAAAAGTAACCTTACACTCTATAAATGCTTTACAAGTTAAATAACACTTTACTAATCATATAGCTGAATTATAATTTACATGCATACGGCGAATATCTGAAATTTAATCAGGAAATGCATTTAAACTAGTCTCATTCATATAAGAATTCTAAATGTACTCGAGATTAGTAACTTACTTATCTTTGTCGATATAAGATTTCTCTTTACTCAGGTTTTCAGATTTCTTATATTTTTTTTTAAATTTACAATAGCACTATATTCCATGGAACACGAGAAAATCTCTTGAAAAGAGATCGTGTCTGAAAGATCATAATTTTAAAGTGGATGAATTAATTAAAATTAATACTCTTAACTTTGGATAATGGTACTTAAAATGTGTCAACGATACTAGACATAACACGAGAGTCGGTGGAAAAAATTATACTGATTTCAAAATATTCTTACAAAATATTTACTTAAAGAGTATTGATATTTTCATGAATCCTTTAGTTAAATATTTAGTGATATTTAAAAAAAAACTGTATGATTGTTTTGTTATGTTTAATATTTAACGACAACACTAGCTGGGATTTAATATTTCTTTGTTTAAAAATAAGACTAATTACGGAAGACATGTAGAAAAATTCACTAATCAAAAATTTTTGAAATTCTATTAAAATACTCCTGATTTTATAAATACACTTTTAAGTAAATATTCATAAAAGTTACTGAAAATGTTTATAAAGAATATGAAATTGATCGTATTTGATATACGCTATTCTGTTAATATCATTTATTTCATTTAGCAATTAATTTATATTTTGCTAACAGCTTGTGCCCAGCTTTTGTCTAAATATTTTATAATACATTTTAAACATTATCACATGAATTAAGTTATTTATAAGATTTTAATAATCTTGAAATGCTATTAAGGATGACGAAACCCAAATATTAAAAATTTGAATTTGAATTTATTTTATTCAATATTTTTGAATTTTTCTGAACATTCGATGAACATAAATTAAACTTAATTTCATTTTAAAACAACATTTAACATGGAAACTAAATGGCTTTATATAAAATATATTCTAACTAAGCTAAAGTATAAGTAAAGTATACGTAACGAAAGTATAAGTACACGAATATAGTCTTAATGTAATTCTAAAGATTTAACTAACAATTTTTCGGCTGGATAATTTATCACCTAGTTTAAATCCCCACAGCATCCAAAAGATAATATAAAATTTATAAATCATAGGTTTGAAATCCGTTAAATAATATTTACTCCTTAAAAAATTGAGTTAAAGTTTACTTTTTACTTTGTAGACTTTCAAATGTGTCACATTACATTCAGAAGATTGCTTGCAATACCATTTAGATCTTTTCAGATTGTACGGACTATGTGCTCTTACAGCTTAAAGTGAGAAAATTACTACAAAAAAGCGTAGCAGCTTCTTTCTAAAATTATTTGAATGACGTGTTGTATTGTTTTAAATTTTATTATTATTAAATTTAATTGTTGTTAGATTTTTAAATGAACTTCATTCTTGTGCCGCTGGTTACGTGAATACAACTTTGATAAAATACATCATACTGATATGTGGTCAAGTAAAATAGCATGAATAATGTGCAATTTTGTATGTTACGGACTATGTGCTTCTACTGCTGAAAGTGAGAAAATTACTATCAGCTCTTTCCTAAAATTTTTTGAATGGCGTGTTGTATTGTTTTAAATTTTATTATTATTATGTTTAATTGTTATTAAATTTTTAAAGGAACTTCATATTGGATATACGTCACGTGATCGCAACTTTGATAAAATACATCACACTGATAGGTGGCCAAGTAAAATAGCATACATAATGTGCAATTTTGTTTCAATTTCATTTATTGTGGATTTAAAATATCGAATGCCTCCATTATCCTTTTATTTTAAATACACACTAAGTAAATGATTTTCTATTGGTAATAATCAAAGTCGTTGACGATCTGAAACATAAGACATTTATTATTTTTATTACTACGATTATATATTGTATTGTTCGAGCTACTATTGTTTGAGCTACTATTTACATGTTTGAGCTACTATTTTACGTGTCACTAGGCTACAGTCTATAGCCAACTAAATATCCGCCTTGCTCGTCAACCCCTTAACATGCACGCTTGAGTTAACTCGAGCGCGCTTAACTGACCAAACTGTGCACACTCGAGATAATTCGAGCGACGTTGTACTTTTGTAGATTTTGCGCTGTGTGTTGTGCTAAAAGAGATAGCAAAGGAAAAAGGAAAAGAAAAGAAAGTCGTTGCATGTGTAATAGTTGCAATATTGGGCTATTTGCTTCACTTTGTTTCGAAATATATCAAACAAAAGAAAACTTTGATTAATTTTATAAATACTAGTATTGTTATTATTTATGTTTTAAAAGTGAATAAGTATTTTTACTGATAATAATGTTTATTCTGAAATGGGAATTCGAAAAGAAAGATAAAAAAAATCTATGTGCGTGTAATATTGCAATATTCGACTATTTTCTGCAATGTTATCAAAATCCAAAATTGCTATAAAAAATTTTGATTATTGTTATATTGTTGTAATTTTCTAGACAAGACAACTTTCTAAATTGTGTTTTTTACAGTAAAAATATTGATTTTTTTAAAAAAACTGTGCATTAAGGGGTTAAAGACAGTTGAGGCACGTAATATAAGTTTATGGTCGCAATGTCCTCTAAGTTTTGGAACAATACGTTGGGAGGTGGCATTGCAAGCCAGAGGAGTATTGGTCACTTTTTCTAAACTACTAGGATCTACTTTATATGTCTGCGTTTTCTTAGAGAGTAATGTTGGTCATCTAAACGTTGATCCTATAATAGGATGGTCAACATATTATGTGAATTTGTATGTATATTCTTAACAGGCAAGTAACTGATTAAATTAAAAAAGAAAAATATATATATGTCATCGATTTAAGCACACACATGAATTGTTTTTAACTTTGTGTTATTGGTCCACCACACTGATCTACAAAGATTAAGTTATCGATCTGTAATATGAGTTTGGATTGATTTGAATTTTGTGGTGAAGTTTTTGTAATATGAAGGCCTCTGAGATCAGATCGTATTGATTAAAACAGATTCCGAACGCTAATGCCAACAGTGAAATTAGAATACTCCCCTACCCATACGGTCAACCTGTACACAGGATGCCTTCCAAGTAGTGATCAAATTCACTGATGCTTAAATTCGGTATTTAGACAAAAACCAATTTGTTGATACAATTTAAAAAATAATTTTTTTAGTAACATTTTCACATCTTAGATGTTCAAAGCGAACGCCGTACGAGAACTTCTAGTACATTTATATGTAAAGGTGGATAACATTCAATGAATCAGACTCTGAACACCGATGAAAGGGCAGAAATATTGACTTATTTATAGATGTATGCTTTAATATTCTTTCTCAATTCTTGTTTATACTTTATTTTTAATATTTCAGCAGAATATTTATTATTACTTATGGCAGATTTCTTTCTTTAACCAAAATTTTGAAAAATATCAACTTTATAATTATTTCAAGTTCGAGATGATGTCTATCATGTTTGTTACAGTATTGTCAATTGCTTAATATCTTGTTTATGTATTGTAATGCCATATCTTTTTATAGCAAAATGTTATAATTAAAGAATATTATAGCGAAAGAACTTTATAATAAAATATGTTAATTGAAGAAGTTTTATAATATATATATAGTAAAATATTGTTATTTTTTAAATCTCCCTATTTTTTACACAAAAAAAAATAATTTTAATTATCTTTGTTTAGGCAATAGTTTTATCAAAATTGCATTGCAATGAAATCATTTCATTTAACAGACCAAACTAAAGTTATTAATAATATACAAAAGTATATTTATACAAATTAAATTTGAAATAATGCTGTAAAGTTCATTAGTCAAAATACTTTGCTAAAATTTGTGCAAAGAAATAAGAAATTTCTTCGGTTTGCTTTCTCTAATAGCTGGTTTCTTATGAAAGTTTTTCAAGTATCTGTTAGTAAATACTGAACTAGAGCTATCTAAGTTATAAATAAGTAAAATAACAAATCATAAATACAAACTATTAATAAATTGTATAAAGGACTAATAAAAACGAAATATTTAAGCATCATAATAAAAAATAAATATATTTATATTAAATACAAATATTTTTAACGCTCAATAATTTGAAAAATAAAATGTATAACAAGCAGTAGTACATGTATGTTACAAAGTGTATTTGTATAGTGTTATTTTAGAGACTTGTATAAATGTAAATTGAAATCTAGCTTACTGAATCACATTATATTTTTAATAATCAAGTGAAGATTTTTAATAGTTAAATAAAAAAGAAAAATTATAAATAATCTTTCTTTGCTTTAGTTTTCAGTAATTTCTTTCTATTTTACCTAATTATTTACCAATATATTTGTATAATTATCGGTTATTTAATTGAATAGTTATAAGAAATGTTATGTCTAATATTGAATTTATGGAGTTTTAAAATTTAAATTGAGTTTTCTCAATCATAATTAAGTCAAAATTTCAAATGATTACATATATTTATTTTAATGGATATTAAGAGTACATACTGAAACTTTTACAAGAATAGAGGAAAAAATAAATCGTAAGTAATATTTAATAAATTGAGAAATATTTTTGAAAAATTAAACTTTAAAAAATAACGCTATAGATTTGTTTAAAATTCATCGTATACGAGTAAACGCCTTCATAAGTTTAAGTTAATAATTTACAAAAATTCTTTGTAACATTCATCGTCTCTTTACCAGCATGAAAAAATATTGCATTGCATAAATGTTGATATAAAAGACTTACATAAGTGAACTTTTTTCAGTAATTTTAATAATTATTTAATCATTTACTACACTTACTTAAATAAAGCAAAATTTGAATTAAATATTTCTCATCCAAATAATTGGAGTAAATAACCATAATATATACGGCAGACAAGTTTATTCTCCAGACACGTTTTTCTCATTCCAAATTTCAGATTAATCTTGATTTAGATCAAAAATACATTTTCAAATAACAAAAAATGTTATATTTTATAGCTCTAAATTTATAAACGTCATGTTTTAAAATTGTATTTCTAAAATATTAAAAATTTTTACTTCTGGATATAAACTAATTTATTAGAAAATTTTAGAACTTACTAAATGTTATTTAATATTAAACATTTTAATTTGTTCTTTTAAAATTAAAATATATATATATTTACACGAATATTTATTTTTGATTCAGGAAATATTTTAAAACACTGAACAGATTAAAAAATACAAAAAGAGGTGTTCCAAGTTTTCGGTTTTAATTTTTTGCTGATACACATTTCAGTGGTTTTTAAGTAATAAAATTTTAATAGATAAATACCTTAAAAGATTATTCAAATATTCTGTTTTCATTTTTTATACTCTAATATAAATTTCAGTAGTTACTAATTAATAAAATCTTATCTGAAAAAATTCTACAAAAAGTTATTAAAGTTTCCAGTTTCAGTGTCTTAGACGCTGATACATATTTTAGCGGTTTCTGAGTAATAAAATTTTGTATGAAAAGATGTGGCTATGTATTGTTAAATAATAAAACTTGTAATACGATATATTGTGAATGTAATACTTTCAAATAATGCTACTTTAACTAAATGGCTCTCTAACACTACTTTTCCTGTTTACATCTAATGTAGTAACCCATCTGCCTATCTAACCTATTAGTATGTCATCTAGTTTCCTAACTAATTTATAGCTTTCATATATATATTAACACAAATGTCTTGTGTAGTTTCTATACTAGAGTAGTGAGTATCGTAGATGTTTATGGTAGAAATAATAGCTAACACCACTGGTTCTGTCTGATTTCTATATAAATTACTGATTAAGTGTCATATTTATAGTAATGTTTGCAAAAGGATTTTACAATAGCTGTTATTATACCTTCCATTATTAAATGCTTTACTATATATGCTATATTTAAGCTTAACTACTATACTACATTTAAGCTTAATGCTATACTATAGTTTATAATTAAACATTGCACCTTGTTTAAAATCCAGTATAAGAAACTATTTTTAAAATTTAGTTGTATAATCTAGTGTATACAAAAATCTGTTATTAAACAGAATCTTTTTTTGAACTTCTAAAATTTATAAAAATACTATCAGAATTTGAAATCAAATATATAACTTCACATTCATTAAAAAAGTGTTGGCATAATGAAAAAAAATTACCGTTATTAAAAGTAGCATAGAAATGTATTATGTAACTCTTCAATATGTGAAATTTAAACTTTTTGTAAAATGTAAAACTGAGAAAATCCAGAGAGTTTTTGAACATTTTAAGATATCGTTACCGTAGAAAGCTCAACACTTCTGATCAGGTCATATGAGGTGGTCTCTCACTCTTAAAAAATATCCATATAAAGAATAATGTATCATATACGCTGTAAATATATTTACATTAATATATATTTGCAATGTATATGATACACTGTGTACTTTACTTGTAGAGATACGTGGTAGCACAGCTCACGTAGTCTTAAATAACCTATTCAGTTTTCCCTATAGGCTGTACTAATAAACTCAAATAAACTGTAATATTGTACTAACAAACTAAAATTATGTTAAGGTAAATAATTGAAAAAATTACACTTTACTGATTCATTCCCAAAATCTGAGTTCTTTCTCTACTTAATATCAATTGGAAAAGAAAGATGAAATATAAGGAGTGAAAAAAACTTATATCAGCCGATCCCTGAATATTGTAATTATATCAGTAGATTTTAAAAAATCTGAAAAGAAATCGAACAATTATATTATTCTTCAACAAAGAAATTATTCAACCATATCCCCTCTCTCTCTAATTCTACTAATTCAAATCTTCGAATCAAATTTTAGTAAGAACTCGTAACGCCTTCTAACGAAAGATTTGCTATAATATGCCAACTATATACTATACTTGAAAGGGCAATCCCAAATTTTCTTTAACCTAATGTAATATAAATTAAGGTCCAGACCTAAAATATATTTAAGTATTTGAATACGTATCAACTTTAAAAGACAACTAAAGTTTTATTCACATTGTTCAAAGGAAATCATAAATCAAGTTTAGATTTTCCAATAACACACTGATATATAATTCATTAAAAATTAAACTTTTTTTACATATTATGAAAATTTGAGTACACTACAACGCAAACCATATAATGTATCATTACAAAAATATGGAGTATTTTTGAAAACAATATACTCTTCGTTAGGAAACAATATTTAACAATGAATCCTAATACCGATCAAATAAGAGCAGATTTGTGTTAAAAAAAAACTCCATACTTTGTTAAGTATGCATTGCAGTTATTTAAACATTTATACGTTTTTGTAGCTGCCTTGTAGGAAGATTACCACTTTCTTCCCTAATTTCATCTGCAATTTCTTGTCAAGTATAACTTAAGATGTGATTTTTTGCATAATGCATAAATATTGAGCGAGACAGAAGCTAACATTTATTAAATATAGCAAACCCCCATACCACTTTAATATCATTAAAATTTATAAAACAAACTAACAAATATTTAAACTAGTTCAAATGCAGTTAGAACTAAAACGATAGTTAATACGATGCATGAAAATAAATTCTTGAATAACCACTTTCATTTGAGGTTGAAGGAATTTTAAAAGAGTTTAAATATAACAATGCTATTAAAATATGTTTTATAAGTGTGACCCAAAGTTATATTTATTTAGGATTTATGTAATTCAGAATTAAATGTATCTTATTTAGAAAAGTTTAATTAGTTTAAATACAGAAATACTTTCAACTACACATTAACAACTATCATGAAAAGTGACGTAATCAAAAACTTCATATTGTACTAATACCCTTATGTGTTGGTCTTAAGTTGTTTTATGCTGTTTTCAGGACTGTAAAACTTAAGTAATTATAGCTTATTTTTAATCTTAATTAGGACCTTATCTATAGCTTATCTAATAAGAGTAGTTTAGTTTAAGCTATAATTTATAAGCATTTTTAGTTATAAGATAATAAATATCTTCTCTATTTCCATATAAATATCTGAATTGAATGTATAAGGAGTACTTCTAAACACTAGCTGCCTGTAGAGTATGTTATTAGTTTCACAGACTTGACACAAATTGAGTATAGTATAAGCTAATACTTTCAGACAGAACCATCCCTGACATAACCTGTGTAGATCTGTTTGTTTGTTTGTGACTTAGGCCGTCTTCGCCAGCTGCATCCCTGAGATCTTAGATTTAGTAGGAACTAGACCCAAGTATGGCGGAGAATACCGTCAAGAACACGGCAAAAGGTACCACCCCCCATTTCCTAAGCACCTGCATGCTGCCGATGTTAATAGCCTTCTCCTGAGCGTTTTGGAAATCAGTGGACATATTTTGTGATTCTAAATCCTTTATACTAATTCTACATCCAATTCAAAAATTACGCTAATAAACTTTCTTTTTAAACGAAGTTCTTACAGATTTTGTTCTGGATAACTATAGGTCGTAAATACGTGGTGGGCATTTTTATGATTATAAATCCTTTATTTTAATTCTACTTGTAATTCGAAAATTACTCCGATAAACATTATTTTAAAATGACATTCTTACAGATTTTGTTCTGGTTAACGATAGGTCATAAATGCGTTCTCACTAGTCCACACAAATGAGAGACAATGTATATTTGTCATCAAATTTTCGGATAGAAAAAAGTGACCTAAAGTTATCCATGTACATCACGCAGATAGATCCTTAAAACATTTAATTACATACGACTTTTATAATATTTCGATTCTGTTTTATAGTAATGAATGATTACATTCATTAACAGCGGCTGGAGAAATAAACTTGATTCGTGGTTGCAGTGTTCTCCAAGTATATACAATAGTTCTGGAAATACCAATCCAAGTCTGAGAGTTCTTGTACTTGGTCTCTACTTACAGCCAATTCAGGAGGACAAATTTCAAGCTAAAAGTCTTCTTTTCAATCCTAGGGGTGCTTTTCCCTTCTTAAATCAATCAGTCTCTGATTCACTATATTGGCTCATCTCAATGGCCTTAGAAATAACAAATCAATGAATGCTACAGATTTAAATGTGGGTCCCCTGCGACGCTTGCAACAATTTTAAATCTATAGGTTGTGTTTGGAGAAAGATATTTCACACAACCTTAAATAAAATTCTCAACTTCCCATTTATTTTCAATTTCTACAAATGAAAATCCTCATTTTAATAGTTCATTAAGTTTCTATAAAAGTTGAATAAAATTAGCTGTATAAGAGCTTACTCGGCAACGTCGGTATCTTCAGCCAAATTAGGAGGACACACTTCAAGCTAAAAGTCTTATTTTCAAACCTAGGTTTGTTCATCCCATCTTAAAACGAGCATCTTAAAACCCCATCTTTAAACGTCTCTGATTCCCTATCTTGGCTTATCTCATGGCCTTAGAAACAACAAAATCAGTGAATGTTACATATTTAAATGTGGGTCGCCTGCAACGCTTGCAACCCTTTTAAATTGATAGGTTGTGTTTGGAGAAAGATGTTTCACACAACCTTATATAAAATTCCCAATTTTCCATCATCTTCAATTTTTTTTTTTTTTTTTTTGGAAATGAAAACCCTTACTTTAATAGTTCGATACTTACTAGGTATCTGTACTAGGCAACATAGGATACCTAGTATCTGTACTAGGCAACATAGGATAATTAAAGCTACTTAAAACTATTTACGCTTTGAAAATTTATAGTACATTTCTTTGAAAAATGGAAACATTATAACCACTTATTACTTCCTATCGAAGAAAAGAGCCTGTCTACGTTTGCTTTATATTTTTAACAGGTGGTTAACAATTCCAAACTATGTAGGTTTAAGTAGAGACTGAATAACAATAGATTCTATAACTCAACTTTGAATATTTGATAAAATTATATTTCATATCAGCTGATTCAATTTTGTATGATACCAAAATGTAGCATTACTTCAGAGATGAAAATATAAATGCATTTGGATGTAATCAAGTTTTATTTCTCGCTGTCTAATCTTTACAGACTCTTACATATAGAGATAAAAGAAAATCAATGAAAACCATCTTTATTAATTAAAAAAAATCACGTGTTAATCAAGAGGAATAACTTAAACTCGATAATTTTCACATTATTGTAAAACTATATTCACTGTCCAACCCTGATTTCCAACGCTCAATCATCCTTCTGAACTGCACTTCTTCCTGCTGGAACTTCATTTAACAATAAAATATTTTTTATGCGCTTGTTTTTTACTATCTTTTAGTTGCAGCGTTTACTGGAATATCATTGATGATGTGCTTTACGTTATGTTCTTATTTTTATTTGCTCTTTTTTTTCTTTTTCGTCCTCATATGAAATTAAAACCAACTGCGAGTCATTATCATCTTCATTATAGCGCGGTCAATATAATTATAAAACGTATGTCTAGACAAAGTAAAAACCAAAATCAATTTCATTTTACAAAGTTTGAATTTTCATGATTTTCGGAAATTGTTGATACAATGCCTTTAAGCCAACATGCTTGATGATGCATAATACTCACTTAATACTTAACAATGATTTCATTCTCTTTCTCCTTAACTATAGGTTGCAGTTAAGAAAATAAAAATAATCTTATTTGGCCAATTATTTTAATTTATTATTTACTCAGTCCAAAAATTTGAGTTTTCAAAAAGTATTGAAATGCCTATATATCTCTGGACACGCCGTGAATGTAGGGGAAAAATTTCATAGGCTAATTATCTACAATAAACCAGTAATGGTATATCAAAATACGCCGTGTATTCCATTGCCTATTAACAGGAATCGATGTCTGCTTAGCTTAATACCATTATTTCAGGAGCTAATTATATACAATAAACCAGTAACCATAGGATAAAATACAACATTCACTTGACTGTGACTTAACAGGAGTCTATGCCTGCTTAATAACAAGATTTAAGAGGCTACCCAGATAGCATGCATTCTTGCAGCAAGTTTTTTTTTTTTTTTGATAATATCTTGTCATAACAAATTTGACCCGACAAACGTACAGCAAAGCTCCTGCAAGTTAGACGGATCATAAAGCGACCACTCCTTTGCAACGACATTTTGTTGCAAAACTGTGGCAACCTTGTCATGACAAATTTGAAGCAAGCGAAAATTCTTAGACTTGCTGCAGTCTTGTTTCAAACTTGCAGACTTGCCATGCTGAACTTGCTGAAAGTTTGCAGACTTTCATAGTAAGCTTGCTGCAAGTTTGCTGAAAACTAAATTTGCTATCTATGTAATTACATATCATAAAGCAGTAATCGTATTTAACATACGATTACTGCTTTACAATACAAGTCCACTACTAGTATACTGAATATCTAGTACTAGTATACTGAATACAATTACTTGACTACAGCTTAACAGGAGTCTACATCTGCTTAATAAGTATTTAAACAGATTCGAAACCATGAATTATAAAGTTATAATTAGGCGGTGATATCTATAGATGGTCACATAGAAAAGTTATTATTTATTAAACAGATATTACACTTTTTCTTCAATGAATGTTATGATATAATCAGTTAAAAGCTAATACCAGAAATCGTAGTTAAAAATTTTCAATAATTTTCAATTCCTCATCATAATTTAGGTATGTTATCCGCAAACATGAGAATTCATTCGAAACTTTCAAAAGGTATTCTGATCCTTAGATTTAACTTTAATTATATACAGTTCATATTGTTTATAATAATTGAATAATTTTAAGAAAAAAGACTGAAAGTAAAGTAGTTGGCATAGAAACAAAATTTCTATGCTAGCAATTCTCATTGAACTAGACATGATCGAGATATCGAAATGTATGAAAGTTTTCCCAGTAGAAAATTCCATTGAAATTACCATCTTATTTTCACTTGTCCGGAGTCAAAAAAGACACAAATAATTGAAACTCAAATAGAATAACTGCAATCGAAATATTCTAATTACCTTTTCACAATCATTCAGACATTACAAAGCTGTCATTGATCGCTCGCAGTTGCTTTCGATTTCGTTTGCGGGACAAACTGCTGTCTGCTTTTGTTTTCTTTTCACTGTTGCTGATTTGTTTTCCTGTATGTGTGTGAGTGAGTATTCATACGCGCCGTACCTAGGCAGTGTTCGCCAGCTGGATTCCTGAAATCACAGAACTCATCGGTCACCCGTCCAAATATGGAGGTGTTCTCAGAAAGGAGCGGGGCAAGAGGTAACCACACAAGAATGTGCAAGTTCCCCTCTTTTACCACCCCGATCCTATTTCTCTAGTCCTATTAGTAACCGATTAGAAAAGATTCACGTATGAGATTTTGATCACCTTTGATAGAGATTTAATGAACCTATTGCAGAAATTTAAGAGTGTTATATAATTTATCATATCACCAATCCTCAAAAGTGTTTCGAACAATTTTAAATATATGTTTTAAGCTTTAAAAACATTAAAGTACCGGAGAAAAAGCATAACTAGATAAAATATTGACACAAAAGCTTAAACGTTATAAGTAAATAATTAGAAATTTGAAGATCTTTAGTTCATATACTGTTACTCTATGTAGATAGTAACTTTATCATGCTTAGCATAGTATCAACCCCAGTGCAGTGAAAACATACATGCTAAAGAACCTTAAAATGCTTAAGAGGACCACAAAAATAATGGCAAAGTAAAATACATAGATTAATTTCTGTGTTTCAAAAAATTGAATAAAAACTAATTATTATTATCAGGAAAATACAAACAAGTTTGCAACTTAAAATAACCTAACGATAAATAAAAAATTGAAATATTGAACTTATTTAGGTTTACAATAATGTAAAAGAAATTAATTGAACAAGGTAAAATATCTCATCATAACTCAGTGTTACTCTAAATCAAACTGTGATAGAAATCGGCAAGAGCTATCAGCTGACCGTGCCAATATCTGTCTTTCAAAAAATTGGATAAAAACTAATTATTATTATCATGAAATTATAAACAAGTTTGCAATTTAAAATAACCTACAGACAAATATAAAATTGAAATATAGAACGTATTTAAGATTTACAATAATGTAAAAGAAGTTAATAGAACAAAACAAAATATTTCATCATAACTCAGCGTTACTCTAAATCAAACTGTGTATCTGATAGGAATCGGATTTTGATCACCTTTAATCGAGATTTAATGAAACTATTTGCAGAAAGTGTCGTTAAATTTAAGAGTTTTATATAATTTAACAAATCACCAATCCTTAATAGTGTTTCCAACAATTTTAAATATGTTTTAAATTTTGAAATCTTTTAAAATGTTAATATACCAGAGAAAAAGCATATAAAACTAAATTAAATCTTGAAACAAAAGCCTAAACGGTATAAGTAAATAATTAAGAACTTGCAGATATTTAGTTCCTATACTGTGACTATGTACAGAAACCTTAATATGTTTAGCATAGTATCAACTCAAATGCAGTGAAAAAATACACGCTAAAGAACCTAAAATGCTTGAGATAACCACAAAAATAATGGCAAATCAAAATACATAGATTAATTCCTGTCTTTCAAAAAAATAAATAAATAAATAAAAACTAGTTAATATTATTGGGAAAATACAAACAAATTTGCAATTTAAAATAACCTACACACAAATATAAAATTGAAATATAGAAGTATTTAAGATTTATAATAATGTAAAAGAAATTAATGGAACAAGACAAAATTTTTTATCATAACTCAGTGTTACTCTAAATCAAACTGTGTATATGATAGGAATCGGCAATAGAGCTACCAGCTGACTGGGCCAAATAAACATCGTATTTAAAATATATAATCATGTTACGTTTACGCCATCTGTTAGTGAAAATTAAGTTACTTATATCCTGGAATGATGCTTTGAAAAGTAGCTCTACAAGAAATTAGATGTGCTATTGGGTTTTGACATTTACATTTCAAAATTTCAATGGTACAATTTTATTTTCCATTTGTGAACAGTATATGCTCTTTATTATCTTTGACCTACCTTTTAGTTTAAAAAATGCCTGAAAATAGTTTGAAATCTAAGTTCATTTACATAGCAAATAGCGTATTAAACAATATATTCAGATCATTTTCAAGTTAAGTGCTGATTCAAATATCGAAAAGTCATTGTTTTTTATAGTTTATAATTTTTAAAAGGAAAGATACTTTGCTATTTAGGTGTTATAAACTTTAAAACATTAACACGAAATGTATTTTTGATGCCTCAAATCCTGGAACAAAAAGTGACTTTATAACAACAAAGCATACCTGAAAGAAAATTCTCTGATCAATTAAAATTCAAGATAATAATTATATTGGGATCATAAAACAGCCAAATAATGCTTCCTATAGGAAAAAAAGACTTAAAATTCGTTAAAAAATTACATACAAAATTAAATTTAAATTTTAAAAAATTGACTGGGAAAAGTTCGCACGATGTTAGGATTAAATGTGCTCTAAACCAATCACTGCATTAAATAATTAGTTTAAATATGCTTTATAAAATCATAAGCATTTGATAGTCACTTGAATATTAAACATTGCTCATTAATACATAATTCGGTGCTCATTGAAAATCTGATTGTTTAGTTAAAATCATTTTAGAACTTAAATTCATAATATGTTAGAAAAAATTTTATATATAAGAAAAATTTTAAATCATTCATATAATTATATTCATAAGTAATTTAAAAACATTTTTGTTAATGAAATGTAATCGTAAAACATAATTTTTAAATACTTTATTTTTCATTTAACAATTATCTAATTAAAAACATAATTTCAATTGTATATAGAAAAAACAATTTTTAAATAAAACAAAATTGTTTGTGCTTAATTGGCAGAAACATTGCTTTTTTAAAAAGTTATTATTCTTTATGGTACTTATATAAAATTAATACGACTGTTCACAATATGTATAAAAATGAATAGCCCTCATTTTTACTTCTGAGGGAGAAAATTGCTTAAGAATTTCTTCATGCTAAGAATACTTTTTTAACTAGCAAATTTGGCAGTTAAAAATTAATGGAAATAGAAAAAAACGAAACATCCTGTTTTTAATGAGTTTTCAGCTAATATATTATTTATTTTTAAAATTAATTAAACAAATCTTCTCTGAGTGAATGAAATAAATTATTTTTGATAATCGATGATTTCATTATAAACATTGAGTCATAGTAAGGTTTTTATAATTAAATATCTAGAAATACTTTAATAAATAATTTTTTCTTATGTATTTCGAAGTATTTGAGCTTTAAAATAGCCTTGAGAAATGAATAAAATAATTCCACTTGAATATTTTGATTGAAAAGTATAATTAAATCTTAAAAATATTTAATAAGCTTTTAATGCATTTTAAAGCATCTATCTATAAATTATAACTTAAACTAAATAAAGATAAAACCCAAAACTACTGTAAAGATTCTAAATCAGAATTAAATTTTAGTTACAAACATTTGAATTTACAGAATTTCAAAAAATGTTAATTTCAAAGTATAATTTTTCCCCTGAAAAATACATATCTGTAAATGAATGCTGTTAGGTGACACGTTTCCTTTTACAAAATACATTCAATCTTGGATATAACACTAGAATTACGGTAGTCTTTGTATACCTAGAATTACGGCGGGTGTCATTTTGACCCCTTGATAAGATATCTGCATATTTCTCTGTATGATATATTTCTGAAAAATAAATTAAAATAACGCAAATTATGACAACTACAGTTTGTTTTTAAAAATATACAGACTTTGCAGGTATGGAGGATCAATTAAACGATTTACTACGTTCTCTGATAAACTTTGATCACTTGGTCTCATTTCAACTTTTCCTAAATATGGAAATCCGTTTAATAAGTATTTTGTTCTAACATCTACTTCTAGCCAAAATTTTATTCCGAATTTATCGAGCTTGTTAGGCATATACTGCAAAAAACAGCATCTTGTTTTTGTAGAGAATAACTTCATACGTAATATTTTCATTTGGTTTCTAGCAAAGCTTACAGTTTTCTATAAAAGTATTCCATACCTCGGATATTAGTGTAAATTTATCACACTGCGAACGTGAAGACCTTGTTAGTTTATTTTCAAAACGAAGAAATTTCATAACTTCCGGAAACCTATCTCTACTCATGAAAAAACTTTGGTCCCCAAGTCTTGGACCACAAACTAAGAACTGGTAAGCCCTTGGCGGCTAATGCCCCCTTACGTACAACAACGCTATGAATGATTCCAGTTCTGCTAATAAAATAGTGAAAGAGTCATTTTGAAGTTTGCACTTGTCTTCAACATCAGTATATAACCTGTGGATAGAATAGTTATGAATTTAGAATTTTCTTGAGGTAGAATGATATGTAAATGTTCAATATTACTGAAGAGTAAATAAGGTAACTGCTTACCTTTTGTTTATGCTGGGATTCTCATGACTGTATAAATCCAAACACAGCTGTTGAAACACACACACCTTTTATTTTACAACACTTCACGACACATAGAGAATAAACTGAGACATGAATACAGAATTATGAATTATGTTACGCTTTAAACCCGGTTCATATATGAATAATAGTAGAATACAGGAATAACATTTTAGAACCGACGCCGAATGTCCAACGGTTTTTCTCCTCGCCCAAGTTTGTTTTTCCCTCCGCTCAATAGCGCCATCTATCTTTCGGTGGCGAAATTAATCTAACAGCCTGCCGTATTTCTATAATCATTTGTTAGGTCTAAAATAAAAATAAGATTTTCTTGAAATCTTTACTATTTCGTAAATCACAATGATTTAGGAAAAGTCAAGAAATAATTAAGATATTTGTAAAAAAAAATAGAAGAGCTGTCAGAGATGAAAGATCACTAGGTGTCAAAATGACCCCTTCCGTAATTCTAGTGTTAAAAGCAAAATCATAATATACAGTAACGGAAACAACTCAGTAATCATACAACTATCGAGTGAGTTTGTGAGTCCTGACTATAATGAGTTTATAGCTAATATATTATTTATTTTCAAAACTAAACAAATCTTCTCTGAAATAATGAAATAAATAATTTTTGATAATAGATGATTTCATTAAAAACATTAAGTCATAGTAATATTTTTATAATTAAATATCTAGCAATATTTTAATAATAATTTTTTTTCTTATGTATTTAAACGTATTTGTGCTTTAAAATAGCCTTGAAAATTGATTAAAATAATTACACTTGAATATTTTAATTTAACAGTTTAATTAAATTTTTAAAATATTTAATAAGCTTTTAATGCATTTTAAAGCATCTGTCTATAAATTATAACTTTAAATAACTAAAAATTAAACCCAAAACTATAGTATAGATTCAAAATCGGAATTAAATTTTAGTTACTAAAATTTGAATTTACAGAAATTCAAAAATATGAAGAACTAATTTCAAAGTATATTTGTTCTAATTTTTCATGATTAAATATCTAATAACATTTAAAAAAATGATTTATTTCCGTAGGTATTTAGAAGTATTTGAGCTTTAAAATAGCCTTGAGAAATGATTAAAATAATTCCACTTGAATATTTTGATTTAACAGTATAATTGAACTTTAAAAACATTTCATAAGTTTTTAATGCATTTTAAGACTTGTATCTATACATTATATCTTTAAATAACTAAAAATAAAATCCAAAGCTATAGTATAGATTCTAAATCAGAATTAAATTTTAGTTACCAAAATTTGAATTTACAGATTTTCAAAAATGAGAAGGACTGATTTCGAAATATATTTTTTTCTTTCATCAAAAATACGTGTCTCTAAATGAATGCTGGTAGGTTATGCGTTTTCTTTTGCAAAATACATTCAGTCTTGGATACAAAAGTGAAAATTATAATATACAATAACGGAGACAACAGTACCGCTCAGCAAGCCATCGCTCAGTAATCGTATAACTATCAATCTCGTGCATAAACATCGATACCAATGGATAGAAGGCACTGCAACGTACTTGCTTCCCAATAAAAAGTTTAACCTATCCTGATAGACCATTAAGGTTTATGGTGAATTAAAAGTAAGTGTTTTATAATGATAATGTCACATACAGTAAGAGACAACAGTACCGCTCAGCAAACCATCGCTAAGTAATCATATAACCATCAATCTCGTGCATAAACATTGATACCAATGGATAGAGGTCTCTGCAACGTAATTGCTTCTCAATAAAAAATTAACCTATCCTGATAGACCATTAAGGTTTATGGTGAATTAAAAGTAAGTGTTTTATAATGATAATGTCACATACTATAATGCTTAGAAATAAAAAAATTATAACTTTTGTTTCGCCTTAAAAAAATATAATAGTGTTTTGACAAGAAACTTCAAAATTACTTTTGTACATTTTCTTAAATATTTGAGAAAAATCACTTTCATAATTATATTTTTTTATATTTTAGTTGTGATAATTTTTTTATTCGTGTTTAAGCTTGCCTTCTCGTAACAGAAAAAATGGCTATAGTTGCTACATGCTAATCACTAAAAGTTTCCGGAGTGTTTAATTGCAAGGAAATATTGAACAGAAAATAAATGACTGTAAATTTATTATTCTAACAGAAGTTTTGAATTAGATTTTTCAAATAAATTTGCGAGTTTCCACTAAATTTCCAAAGCAAATTTTGTTTTTTTCTATTTTGTAGTTTCTTAAATGTGATTTTTTTTACAATGTAAAAATATGGTTTTTATGAAAAGTTTTTTGCTATATTAGTTTTTATACAATTTTCTAAATTGCGAAAAAATGTGCTAATTTATTTACTTATTTAATTTTTTAGAGGTTATGCATGAAAACTTAGATAAATGTTTTTGCTAAATGATGCTAAGTGATTTATATTTTGAATAATTTGCTATAAAATCTGAAAGTTATCCTACCAATGTCATTAAAATCTAATTGATTTCGTTCTCTGGCTTACATATCTCTCATTAAAATCAGATATTATAATGTCTCAATATTTCTTGAATATTACAAAACTATCGGAACTATTGAACTATTACTATTGGAATTCAATATTTAAGATAAGATTTAATTTAAATGATTATTATCTTAATGAAATATTAGTTTAAAACACCAATTCATTTCCGTTACAGATTCCACGATTTATTATCATTCTTAGTATTAAAAACCTCAATAAATCATACAATCAAACCTTTATTCTAAATCAAAGGCAACATTAGAGATGTTTTAAGGCATTAGTGAGCTTCAAAACTAATTTATTTTGTTTTTAATATACTTTCAGGATAATTTAGTATGTTATTGTCAATTTATTTATGTAAATGTGGCTAAAATTTCAAGGTCAGTTATTACGTTTATTATTTATGAATAATTATTTTAAAGCAGAATAATTCGGTATTGTGAGAAAATCTAAAGCGAAATCACTAAAAATATTTATTTCTGTTGAACAGAAGGTCTGTAATAATTCTTTTGAGACTACGTTCTATAATATATTGATTTAAACTAATTTCAGTTTTGTTATGACTTAAGTAGTTGTTAAATTTAAAAAAAAGGTCTCGTAGAGTTTTAAGTATATGTAAAATCAAAAATATAATTTAACAAAACATTAAAGGATTTTTTAAATAATAATTATATAGTTTAGCTATAGTTACGTTTAATATAAGATTATGAATATAAAAATTTTTTTTAACATATCAACATTAAATTACACAGTTCATTGAGATAGAATTATGACATTTTCAGTCAAAATTTGATCAGCTGAAAGTCCATTATTACCTTTATCCAGAAATTTCTAAATCATTTCTGAATATATTTTAAAGAATTTATTGAGCTCAAAAGAATATAAGAGAAACGTAAAGATTAAATAAATTTAAACATCATAGAAATTAGTTAACAAAAAACATGACGTCTAGATAATACCGATTACCAGAAGATTTTTATGTTACATTAACGTAGTTCTTGAAAGTTATATAAGAAATATAATTTGTCTTGATATTAATTGCTATACCTGCACAAACACATGACTAGTGAGAAAGTCTTCAAATCATAAAATGTATATCTCACCTTTAAAAAATTACATTAGACCCTTGAAAATTGTGAGGGCTAAGGTAGAAATCCGAGAGCTGGTTTGAGCCTGAAGAGCAAACTTAAAATCTATCTCTGTACACTAATAAATCGAGCTGATTAACCCTCCGAGTGGAACACACCGAAGAAATAAAGTTTCCAAAATATACACTAAAGGCTTACTGTGTCAGTGGCGAAAGTGTTCTATGATTTTTTACTTCACCCCTTGTCGAGTAGAATGGAATACGGGAAACCCACCCTCTTTATTGTCCCTTTACTTCCGGTTATAAATAGACATATAGATATTATGGATTGTTAATTTTTAATACACATAAATTTCGTCAAGTCTCGAAAATCATCCCATAAGAAATAGTGGATTCCAAAAGTACAAATAAAAATATTCTTTGAGAGACTTGTATATATTTTTTAACGACAGTCATCCAAGATATTTAAGTGATGCAATTAGAGATACATCTGTTACCGCAAACGAAATACTTCGAAATAGAGATTTACAAAGCCATGTAAAGCTATCAGCGTCTTTGTGCCTCAGGGGGTAGGGGTGCATCTCTCAATAAATGCCAGTCAAAGAGGGGTGCAGTTCTAAAACAATCGACCTGACCAAAACTTCATAGGGGAAAGCACTGACAGAACTGTACATTACATCCATTTTCGGAGCGTTTATGGAGGTCGGAAATTCTACGTTTTTAAGACATCATCGGTTTGGCCGAATTGTACATGCGAACTGCTTAGAGAGTTAATCGGTTCTCGCAGAGAGTAGATGAGATTTAAGGTTCGGAATCTGGAGAAAAAATAATTTTCTCACGAAGATCAAAATTGAAGGGAATCTCAAGCAAGGCATCACGAGCGTAGGCAGTTCTTAACGAGTAATGAAATATCACCATGTACGTTTCCTAAAAAATGTTATGTCATGGTTTGATATGTTAATAAAAAAATAGAAATGAAATTTCCCAACACAGCATAAGCGAAGCAATGAACTCGACCTGTTGAGAAAAATGTTGATACTCAGGTAAAATACACACAAAAGATGAGAGAAGACATACCGACAAATTATTTTAAAATTTAATTTACAACTTTAATATCATTACATATATATTCATAGAATTTTATGAACTGTCCAATCTGGGTAATGTTAGTTTTTTCTTTAATAGTGCAAAGAATGTGTCATGGGGTCAAAGAAGACGGCATTCAAAACATCGCTAAAGAACCGTGCAATCAGGCTTCTGCTTACATCGATTCTGTTTTTATGTCCTTTTTTTCCTTATCTCCCGCTAATTGCGCAGGGGAAAAACACATGCCGATTTCATTCCTTCCCTCAGGGAAGTGGGGGTAGCAAACCCGACCTTTCCAGCTAGGGTTGGAACAAGATAAGACATTGGAAATTCTTAGCATCTCCATAGGTAACCTACTAATAACAATAACAATTTGGGCGTTTAGTGATGAAACTATTAGTGACAAAAAGAAATAAAGTTTTAAGAAAATATAAAATGGTAACACATTATTTTTTATCTTTCCTCAAACAAAATCTCTAGGTTTAATAAATTAACGTAATATTAAACGTTGATAAATTAAGTACTTATGAAATAAATACTTAATTATAGTTAAACCACTTATACGATTACTAGTATATTAAAATGCATTTTAATTCAAAATGTACTAACCAAAATAGTTATGAAATTACTTACCATCATTTACTTAAAAAACATCGTATGTATGAAAATAATACATGAAAGTAATACAATCCTGAAAATAATACAATCTAATAAAGTAGCATTCCCAGAATCTAAGCATAGTTCCAAAACTGTTTAACAACAGAATCGAGTTTAAAAATCGAAACCTAATGAGTTCAAACTCGAATTATATAGATGTAATTGAAAATTAGAGAAGCGTTCTGCTTTTGAAGTTTCAAATTTTAGTTAAAAACTAGCTTAGCAGTTCCTCTAAGAGCTGATGATTTGCACTCTACATTTCTACCAGTGCAAAAGTTTCTAAACTTGGTGATTAAAATCTCATGATGGAATCAGATTTAGTTAAGTCTAGACATATTCATTTAGCTCTAACAACCAACAAAAGTAGCTTCCTGTGATTACGTAATTTACTTAACCACCATGTTTAGCTAGCTAACTTTCTCCTCCTGCATTTTGAAACTAATCTAATTTTTAAAATTTTCTAGTAGTAAACATGCTCTTTACTGCAGTACATGAAAGAGAATTATTATTGTCAGAAGATAATCAAATTGGAAACTAAAGCTTTATCATATTTTATTGCATTTCTTTCATTATGATGTCAAATTTAGTATATTTTTTTAAAAAACAATAGTTTTAAGCATTAATTCAATGTACTAATTTCATTTCTAGTAGTAAACATGTTCTTTACTGCAGTACATGAAAGAGAATTATTATTGTCAGAAGATAATCAAATCGAAAACTAAAGCTTTATCATATTTTATTGCATATCTTTCATTATGATGTCGAATTTAGTACATTTTTTTTAAAACAATAATTTTAAGCATTTATTCAATGTACTAATTTCATTTCTAGTAGTAAACATGCTTTTTACTGCAGTACATGATAGAGAATTATTATTGTCAGAAGATAATCAAATTGGAAACTAAAGCTTTATCATATTTTATTGCATTTCTTTCATTATGATTTCGAATTCAGTACATTTTTTGAAAAACAATAATTTTAAGCATTAATTCAATGTACTAATTTCATTTCTAGTAGTAAACATGTTCTTTACTGCAGTACATGAAAGAGAATTATTATTGTCAGAAGATAATCAAATTGGAAACTAAAGCTTTATCATATTTTATTGCATTTCTTTCATTATGATGTCAAATTTAATACATTTTTTGAAAAACAATAATTTTAAGCATTTATTGAATGTACTAATTTCATTTCTGGTAGTAAACATGTTCTTTACTGCAGTATATGAAAGAGAATTATTATTGTCAGAAGATAATCAAATTGGAAACTAAAGCTTTATCATATTTTATTGCATTTTTTTCATTATGATGTCGAATTTAGTACATTTTTGGAAAACAATTATTTTAAGCATTTATTCAATGTACTAATTTCATTTCTAGTAGTAAACATGTTCTTTACTGCAGTACATGAAAAAGCATTATTATTGTGTTACATGCTTTGTTTCTTTAAACCACAACACAATCTTATCATTTTACTATAATATCATAAGGTCCACCTATATTGTGAACTACAGTTCGTAACTGAAATGCTTTTAGCAGCAAAGTTATGAAATGCATATAAAGTCATCATATATTGTTAATATATATTTTAACAAGTAAGAGTTATACGATTAAGTTGTTATTCAAAAACGTTCTTAATCTCTTTGGAACATCTTTAACTTTAAATTTTCAAAATTGCGAATAGTACATATGGTAATACATTTGGAGGATAAATAGAACTAAACTCTAACATATATATTTTACATATTAAAAAAACAAATTTTTATTTCAAGTACTCATTAAATACATCTAGAAATTTCTATACTGTAAATTTTATATATTTTTTTTATTTTATGTTCATTATTGACTTAAAACATTTATGTTTTACAATATAACATTTAAAAAAGGCACAACTTCCAGTTAATGATTTGAAATTCTAATATGCTAAACATTAAAAAATCAAGAATTATTTTTCAAAATCTTTAAGAAAGCTCAATACTTGATAGCTAGAAAAATACCAAATTTGAAATTCATATAACATCATTCATTTTATTCTCACAAATTATGATTTTTTTGATATCATCAATCTTCTTTAGATTTACAATACAAACTTGTTACGACATAAAACAGATTATTTTTTTTACATAAAATTTTATTTAAAGATATTCAAATTAT